>VXBZ01000679.1:93407-114339 GCA_013399135.1 Heliornis fulica | reverse complement strand
CAACCCAAAACAAAACAAAAAATAACCCAAGAGGTCCCAGATGTTAGAATTAAAAAGCACACCTAATGTAACAAGGAGGAAGGTTTTATATACATTCCATTCCTGGTAATGTCAGATCTAAATTTATGTCAGAGTTATCAATTTGTGAAGATCTTTTTCAAACAAACCAAAGAACTCTGGGGTTTATGTTTTAATGTAATGAATTAGAATGAATGAACTGACACTTAAGTGGTCAGCTTAGTTTTTGTAACTACAGATTTCTTCTCAAATTTACATTTTTTATTTGCAATAGAGTGGAACGCTTCTGTCAAACTGTGCTTAATACTGTGTTACATAAAGATATACTTACTTAAATGACAGAATGTGAAAAGGAGGAAAATGGAATTGTCAAATGATTTCTTGCCCTGCAGACTATTTACTTTTTCTACTTTATTTGTCTGCCATCATAATATCTAGACTATGTTCTAAGTTAAATAAGGAAAGCTAGATATATTAAGACCTTGTTGCACATATAGTTCTGTGGACTTAGAAATAAGTTCAGGTATCAGCAACTTTCCTTCCATTAATGAATACACAATACTTCACACTTTCTCCCATGGCCATCTTATTTTTATTCTTGAAAAACAAACCCACTTACAGTTTCAGAAGTTGATATTAAGCACTCAGAATGCATTGCTCAGGTGTCAAAGGAAATATACTTAAAAACTCCAGTCACTGCTACTCAAACACTTTTTATCTATGTGGCAAATGAACTGAACAACAGACTTGATTCTCAATGCCACAAAAAAAAAAACAAACAAACAACAAAAAACCCCCAAAACCCAAAAAACAAACCTCAAAGAGCTGCACAACATATTTTCTAAAAAAATAAATATTTGGGAGGATTAGAGGGGAAGAATCTTTAGAAAGGAGTCAACAACAGATGTTAGATAAAGGAGGAAATAATCCATAAAACCTATCTGTATAAACAAAGTTAAGACATACTTTTCCAGGCACAAGCTCATAGCACTTTTCTTATTAGACAAAACATTAGTATTTTAGCTGGAAAATTAACAAAAACAAACAAAACAGAACAAGGCTGAGAGCAAGGTGCTAAGCACGGCCTGAATTCGGAGCCTGGCCTGCAATCAGCACACATTTAAGAGCCTACTTTCCACTGAACAACAGGATCTTGGTGACAAATCCTCAAAGTAACAGTCAAACAACAAAGTGTTATTAGAAGACTTTACCCATCTCCTTCTGAAAATGACATAACTCAACAAGTTGTGAAAATACTTATGCCAGGTGAAAATGAGCAGAAACAAAGACTGTGTGCCTGGGGACATCAGGACCCGATGAGCCCTTTGTTGTACTGTAGATGCCAGTAATAAGAAAAACAATGTCCTCTAAACTCTTCCCACAGATACAAGTAGTTACCACTTGATAGTATTTCAATTTAAGAAATCAAAATAAACCTGCAAGGGAGATAGAAGAAAGGAAGGTAAACATGGTTCCAAGGAAAAAGGCATCTCTCTTCCATTCAGTTCTCACCTGAAACTTCAGGGATAGGTAGTCTGGCAAGAATGGAGATGTCCTTAGCTTCCAATCATGCTGGAGATAATGGAGAATTGTGCTACAACATCAACTAACACATCCTGAAATAACTCATGGAAAATCTAAAATACCTTTTTGAAATCAAAAGAACCAAAGCATAAGTGATATGGTCACTAACATCGAACCAGTGTCTGTAATTTCAAGCCATATCACAGGAAAACTAGGCATAGTGATCATATGAAGTCTCTATGAAAATGGGGCTTGCGCAGCTGCAAGAAAACTAAATCACAGAATCACAGAATGGTCTGAGTTGGAAGGGACCTCAGAGGATCGTTGGGTTCCAACCCACCCTTCCATAGGCAGGACCACCAACCTCCAGGTCTGGATCTAGGCATGGTTGTACAGGGCTCCATTCAACCTGACCTTTAACACCTCAGAGTTTGGGGCATCCACACCATCGCTGGGCAGTCCGTTCCAGCACCTCACCACTCTTTCTGTGAAGAACTTCCCCCTGATATCTAAGCTAAACCTTCCCTCCTCCATCTTAAATCCATTCCCCCTTGTCATACCACTAGCTACCCTTGGAAAAATCTGCCATCTCACAACACCCCATCAACACAATCTAGCCTGGATCAAGACAAAGTTATATGACAATCAGTTCTAAATGAACAAATTAAACCACTATCTTGCATAATAAACAAGCGGCTCCATAAGGAACTGAATGAGTAAAATTTGGTTTTCTGTAAAGCACAGATTTGTGTTCTGCACTGATTCTTTGATAACCAGCATGGGGTGAATGTTTTTCAGGAGAATGCAGAGACACTGAATTTGGACAACAGTGAAAAGTTATTGCTAATAGGGTGCCTGGCCAGGTACACACACACCCAAAAATCACCATCACACGAGCTTTGTTATTATTAGGAAACATGTTCATAAACAATTCCTCAAAGAGTAATTATTTTAAAGCAAAACCTCACCTGTGACATGACAGAAATAAATAAGTAACACATATTTTAATAATGAGAGTTTTCATCACATCCCTGAGACAAAAATCTCAAAGTCTGCTTCAGATAGTAGAAAATTTGAAGTAAAAAGAACCCTGCTGTGCTCTTCCAAGGCCTGAAGAAATAAATATCAAGAATAGAGTAAGCATTGAAATTCATAACTGTTTTGGTACCTCAGAATCCCCTAAGTTATCTGAAACTTAGAATCTTCACCATCATGCTTCTTATAATCAAATTTTCAGTCATATTGAGACAACTGGGATCAGAGAGAAAAGGAAAAAAAGCTAGAATTTCTATTTTTTAGTTACTTCCAATATTTGGAATTTTTATAACAGTTAATTGAAAAACAGATTGTGAGAGTCTTGGCTACAAAATTATCATTTCCAACTGGCTTGCTAAAAATGCTAGTTTGAGTTTTTCAAATTAAAAATGTAACATTTCAAGTTTTATTTGAACACCTTTGTATCATTCAACTTTACCTTACTGCAGAGAACAACACTAAAACCATATTTTCAGTGGAAAACAGGGAGTTTTCAATAGCTATACCACTAAAGCTAATAGGTTTCCACAATATAATTCAGTTTCAACAAAAGGTTGTTTATTTCTCTTTTTAAACAACAACAACAAAAAAAAAAATGTTTCAACGTAATGATTCGGTGGATTTTTTTCAAGTCTGTCCAAGCCCAAGACCAAAGCAACCCAAATTGCTTGACCATCATAGCTCAACATGGCAATAAAATAGTTGACACAAGAAAGTATTATGTTGACTGGTAAAATACAGATTGCTGTTGATTTTAATAATAATTTGAGAGGTATTTTATACTGTTTAAGGTTTAATTCATTTCTGTCTCACTCATAAGAATCAAAATAAGCGCAGTTTTATTGGTTTTTCATCTTAATCAGTCAGATGCTATTGGCAAAGTTAATAGCCGTTAGCTGATAGGATGTGCCTACACAGGCAAGTTCGAGACCTTACTACAGCAGTAAGAAACTCCAAAAGACAGAAACAAAGATAAGGAACTATCCAGTTGTTACAACGTGAAGAAACTCATATCTGTACAGAAGCTCCCTGCAATGTTGATCAACCGAGAGCATGGAAAACCATTTATTGGTTTTTTTTTTTTTCTGTATGATCCTTTTTAACTTAGTACAGAGTGGAGGTTCTAAGTTTCAGGTAAGTTAAAAAAGCTTGGTTCTGATTTTCTAAATTGGCTGATTTTCTAAAGCATGCAGCTTGCAGTTTGAGACACAGCTCAGAAACATCTACTCAAGATAAAAAAGGCCTAATGAAGGTCAAAGATTCAGATAAATTCTGCATTTTTGGCACAAGCATTAGGTATATCTGAAAGTATTCAAAGGGACTTCAGTTGCTTTTATGCTCAAGAAAGATAAATTTATAGTATTAAACACATCTGTCCTGGTATCTTTAGTAACTATGTTTACAAAAAAGCATGCTCTGTCTGTCACAGAATATTACAAATTTACTATTACTTATTTTAGGATCTGAATTCCCCAGCAAATTATATGGGCTCAAACAATATGATACACTTTTTCATAAGCATTTATGGCAGAACTTCAATTACTTTCCTGTTACTGAAGTGTCCAGAGGTTTTTTTTCTTTCCATGCTTATCTCAAAAACATTTATTATCAGAAATTAGAAACACATGACTATAATTTCTGCATAATGCCAGAAGCGTAAATGTAGTAATTTTAATGAAAAAGATTAATGCCAACTTCTCTGTCCCAGGAAATAGACTAGATTCACAGGAGTTTCCACAGAGCTGCAAACACTAAGGATTTTATCAAATCATCACTCACAACCCTAAGAACTAGAGAACATCTACCCTGTAACATTTAATGCAAATTTTTTTCTGAGTTCAAAGTCTGACTGAATAGCAAGTGCCTGCTTACAAAGAGGTCAACAGTATGACCTCTTCAGCTTAACCAAACTGTTTCCCCACTGCAGGATGGGAAATGTACACTGCAGGATGTACTTCTCTGAAGTACCACCAAGGCAAGGCCAGTTTTAAAAAATACTATAAGCAGTATTTAAGGCTTATTCCCCACATGAATAACACTAAATAAAAATTGATTTGACCTAAATTCACAGTGTAGTCACTGGCATAACTCAGCATGTCTAGACTGATAAGGAGACTCAAATTTTCATTGCAAGTGAAATCCACCTCCACAATATCAGATCCACACATAACTCTACATATATGCATATACATATATCCATATACATGCATATATCCACACATAAATGATATCATGAGGATATCTGCACACAACATTTTGGAAGGACAGAAGTGCTACATAGGAGATGAGGGGCTTAGGGATACAGTTTAGGAGAGGACAGGTATGGTTGGACTTGATGATCTTAATGGTCTTTCCCAACCTTGTGATTGTGATTCATCGTATGTCCGGGTATGCAGACCATGCTTATCTCAGATTCCTTAACGGCACAAATTCTTCCAAAACATCTTTTCCTTTGGAAAACAATTTTTTCTTCCCTATCTCCAACTCAAACTATACACATACACCCAAAGTTCAATACACAGCATAATATGTAGGACATCTGAAAGAACAAGGGCACTACAGAGTCATCTGTGTGGTTCCACAACTCACTCCCAAGTTTTGCCGAGTTGCAAAGCAAGCGTGTGTGATTACATGTATGCAACGCAGAGGAGGGAATGGAATCATTAGAGTTCAACAGATTTTTTTTTCTGTGTAAGATTCCTTTTGGGTTTTTGAGGTTTGTGTGTTTGTTTTGGAGGTGTGTGCATGGGTGCCAACTCTTTAACAATCTCTGCGAGACAGCAGTTGAGAACTGGAAGCTGCTGGATTTCCAAGTGTACCAAACAGAGGTTGAAAGAGCAATGCACAGTGCACAGCTACAGAGCAGCCCCCCAGCCGTCCATAATGCTGTGGGACCACGGGCTGCAGACATCCCAGTGCTGTGTCTAGGGTTGTGACCATGCTTCCAGCATTGCCAGCAGCTGATCTCCTTGAGAAGATTACCGATTCCTTAACCTGGCTGTCATGGACATGTGTTAGCTCCTTCTCACTTCCCCCCAGCATGCCAGAGGTTTCCTCTCCCCACAATCTGCTGGCATAAGTGCTTAAGTAATCATTTGTGTACTTTATTCAGTTAGAATTATATGGTCTAGCTTCAACATCGGTAGTATACCTTTTAAATTGCTTTTTCAATTGTTTTTTTTTTAAGGCCTACAGAGGGAATGGTGGTGGTCAGCAGCCACATGGGTTATGCCACGTGCTGTAACTCGCAGCATGGGCAGTGGTGGGGAAGTTTGGGGCAGGGAGCCTATCAAGGTGAGAAGAGGTCGCTGTGAGCACAAGACAAGCTCCCTCTGTCCAGCTGCAGAAGTAGGGCAGGAGTCAATCAAGGCAGGTGGGGAGAAGAGGGAAGAGAAAGACTGAAGCTAACTGGAATGTTCCTGCAGTGACCCAGCTCCATCAGGACAGCTCGAGGTATTCAGAGTTAGGCCAGGTATAGGACTGAGATCCTCAGCACGGCTGCCAGAAGAGCAGCACCTAGAGTTAGTCAGCCCCCAGCTTGCTGAATGCTGGAGCAGTTTGATGCCAATAAGGTCAAGGAGGCATTATTTTGCTAGTCCTCATCTTCATGAGGAACCAGCAGCTAACATCCCTCATCAAGCACAAAACACACAATTAGCACCTCCCTGGAGACAGACCTGGGCAACTCAAGTGACAAACACTTTCCTGATCGCTGGCTAACATATTTAATAGAACACTTTAAAAGTATGATCTAATATATTGTGAGATTTGGGACACAGTATTACTATGGTTATAACCTCCTTTGCTTTCTTCCCCTTGCAGGCAACAAAAGAAAAATAGAGCAGGAGATCATATTGTTCATGGATATTAACTGGTCCAACTCTGGATTCTCTTAAAATAATTCTCTTTCTCTATAGCCAGTGAAGGTTTATTAAAGGTTAGAATAAAATAAATGGCCCTGGGTACATAGGCTGGGGGATAAACTTATTTTTACTAATTGAGATGGAAAACTTTGGAGGCCCAATTCCCACCTTAGGCTGCTTACTAGGTAACTTGCCAATCTGTAACACTGTTAAAACTAAATTTATACTACCTTGCCAGACAAAATACACAAGGAATTAACTGGAATAACTACAAATATTGTAGGTTGTTTTGCTGATTTTTTTTTAAAAAGCAACTTACCCAGTTGCCAGAACTATATTTAAAATAGAATTTCTACCAAGAGTTTTATACAGTCCCCATAATTGCTTTGCATCTATCTGAAACCAATCAAAGTGAGTAGAAGTCTATTTAGGAATATGGTTGAGAGATATTTTAATCTATAAATAATATACGAAAATGCCTAGGGAGGTTTTTAAAGCAATTTTGTTGACATGGGTAAGAAATTTTGCACTAGTGAACAGAAATAGTTGAAAACAATGCAATCTTCTTTGGATAATAGATCATTTTATTGTCCTGTTTAAGCATTGTAAAGAAAACCAAAGAGACTGAAATTATTGGCTCAGTTTAGAAATTATAACATCGAGCAAATCAAAGTCAAAAAATAAAAGCCTAAAACAATACTGGGAGATGAGAGGTCTGGTCAGGTTTTAGACAGACTATCCAAACAGCTGGAAAAGATGTTGATTCTCTGAGGGAAATTTGTAATGTATTTGACTCATGTTTTTGTGGAGCTGTGGATTATCCTGAGGGGTTTGAAAGAAGGAACACATGCCAAGAAGTTAAGAACATTATCTGGAAAATGATAGTATTTTAGTAGTTTTCCAATATAGCCAGCAGTAGAATCTAAAGTTAAAAAGAGAGAAAGAAGTAGAAAAAGAACTGGTGGGGTGGTCAAAATGAGAGATTACCTACTCATGAAGGGGTTTCTTCTGCTTTGTTTTCACAAAACACAAGCAAGTTCATGTTTTCAAACTCTAGGCTTTCTTTAAAAAAAATGTTTTCAGGATTAAAGATTATCCATTCTTTCCCAATTTTCAGAATTTTCCATCCATTAAAATGACAGAACAGACATAAAATTCATTATTAATACAGCTCTTAATGGCTTGCTTTTTCAAGTCACATATGTACTACACATTGCAAGTGACAGACTACCCTTAACATGTTTAATACTGTCTTCACAAGTAAATCCGTTTTAAAATGATTATGACTTTACAAACTATTTATTTTTAGAGATTTGCAATATGCTCCCTCTCACCATTTTCAAGTACTTTATGAAACTGGTAATTATGAAGATATTTTGTGTCTTTCTACAATTACATCTTCTTGTCTTAGATGCCAGCTTCATGTAATTAAACATGGGGTTGGAATGGCTCACAATGTCACTTTTCTAGACAAATGTTGTTGTCTTCCCTTTAAAACGATTGCTGAAATTTATGAGATGTCAAATCAAGATGCCTACTGTGCATCAACTTACTAATTACTAATTATTTGCAAATTACTAAATTAGCAATAAAGATAAACATTTTTTTTTTTAAATCCAAGTTGCTGCATTTTGCCCCAGTGATAGGGTATGGAGGTTTCTACTTCTATTTCACTGCTGCAGCATTTTTATTTGGAGGAAAAAAACAAAACAAGTATTTGTGGAAGAATTAGCAGACCCCTGAACTGGCAGGAGCCAGGGACAGACAAGGCTCTGTGAGAGGGATATGCCTGGTTATCCAGTTGATTATAAGGCAGGGAGGGATGGAATGGGTGCTTGTGCTTGGCATGAGGCACCATGCCCCAGCAGGGTCCCCACACACTGGGCCAGGGGGCGTCACACACATTTCCCTCCCCAAGCTGCACAGATATCAAAATCTCATGCGCCAATGCAGCTGACACAGAAATTAAACCATTGCCCAACAAACCCTATGCAGCCTGCTGGGAGCTGCAGAGATCAAGTGAGACTGTGACACCGAGACAGCAAGCAGCACTGAGACCAAATGATTAGGAGCGATTACTATGCAAGGAGTCACAATTTCACGACCCTCAGAGCAAGAAACTTAATAAATCTTATATACCAGAGCAGGATGCATGCTCTGTCTGAGTCAGGTGAGTAATGAGAGTTCAAGTCCCTGACTGAGTTGAAGCCAGCTTTGTAGACAAGAAATGTTGATCCCCTTCTATCATGGGAAGCCCTGCTGCATCTTCTGAGCTGCACTGCTGGGGATCTCCATGCCCCTGTGCGGGGAGCTCCGAGCACAGCTGGGATCCACACAGTCAGGTAGTTAAACACACTCTTCACTGGTAGAGCCATACTAGCGGACTAGCTGGCCACGTGGCTCAAAGCACCACGGGTCCAAGCACCAATTGGTATTCAGTGTTATTCACCACTGTGAATAACACTGAATACCAATTCTGAGACAATTTTATAAAGACAAGCACTCCGAACAAGGCCGTAAGAGCCCGATTCTGTTCCCAGAAAAATTCAAAAGCGTTTTTGCTATTAATTTTGTTTGGAGGGCACAGCTCTGCAGAAGAGTAATCAAGTTCATATTGTTTGCAAGCTTAACAGTTTTAAGGCTGAATGATGAACACATCCAAACCTTCGGGGAAAAATTCTGCTTACTCTTTTATTCCAAAAATGACAATTAGAGTTTAAGCGGCACAGTTGAGCAGATCCAAACACCAGTTTAAAATTCAGTCCAGAATCCAAAACATAGCAGCCAACTGAGAAGTATCTGGGGATGTCCAGATCAGTCCAAAGAATTTATAACACAAAAACAGCATTTACTTAATAATCATAATAGATGTAAAAAGCATGTTAATATAAAGGCAAAAAAAAAAAAAAAGCCATTGTATTCACCAGGATATGAAATTCTGACCAAATTCTATAGCAAACCAGATAAATTCGAGAAAGTCTGAAACTATTTTAACTTCACCTTGAAAAATTATTCACTGAGCAGCAGTATTATAATTTTGAGTAAAGACTTAGTAACCAACATGTAATGGGAAGACTTCTGTTACAGTGGAAGACAATCTATTTGAAGGGCATGGTCTAGGGGTTTTTTTTCAACACCAAAATAAAGGAATGCAGATTCACAAACACAAATCTGTAAAACTGAAACATTTTTCCTATGTTCCTAATTTAAACCGTATCCCAGTTTTGGATCTGTTACAGAAGCAGAGGCAGTCTTTTAAAGATGAGTTTAAACTCTTATGTACAAATATTTCTCCATTTCAGTAATCAGATGGGTCTGTTTTAAGACAATAAGACGTGACAGGTAGCACATTTGCGGGAGATCAGTGAGTCCCTTGGTTGCTCTGCAAGACGGAGGTCTAAAGGCAGAGTGACATCAACCAGCCGAGAAGTGCAGTAATCCCCTGGGACTAGCTGTCATGTCTCATTGTCGTTATGAAAGAAAAATGGTAAACAAGAAAGCCAGTCTGCAATTATGAATTTATGGATGTGTGTTAATGAGTATCTCAAACCCAGTCAGATAGCTCCTTTTGGAGTATTTTTCAAATTACACAGGCTGTTTCAGAATGGTCCTTCAAAACTGATTAAAAATGTCACCGTCATTAGATTATATGAGAAAAAGCAATCTAATATATTAACACAAATACATTCTGAAAACCTGGGGAACACACTCCCCTGTAAATTTCAGGCATCAGCTTCTTCCAGTGGACAAATAATCCAGGGATAAAAAAAAAAAAAAAGATTAAAAAAAAAAGAGGGAGAAAGGGATTTAGTTCATAAAGGCACAAAAAAAGAATGACCCAAGAGGACTCTAAGGACCAAATTTAATATATTTCTGGTTTAAGCCACACAGACAAAAATGAGGTATCAGAAATCATACATTGTGATTTATGCTAAAGGAATCCTTCAGAAAAATCCCCAGACAATTACACAGAAAGATAATGAGGATAAGATATTACAATTTAAATGCAGATCACCCAGACAGACACCCTCTCGGTCATTTAGTAAGTCCAGACAGATGGTTCTTGCAGCAGTTCTCTTGCCCTGACTATCCTTAAAATCAGGGTATTCACTTGGATGAAGGATTACCTAAAGGCAAAACCCAGCAAGAAAAAAGCTTTTTTGAAAAAATATTTTTTCTTAATTTAAGGTATATAAAAAACTAAAATGCAACTAGAGCAGGAAAGATATTATGAGGAAGAGAGAAACACTGAAGATTTATAATGCGTGCTGGTACCAGACAGGGGAGTAAGGTTGGGATGGCAGTGGATAAGCAGTTCATAAAAGTGTCTTGGGCTACAGGTCATATACAATATAACACAATATCTTTTTTATGGGAGAGATTTACTTGCATGTCTGTTTAATCCTTTGCTGCATGCCTTGGTATACATATGATCCTTAAGAGAGACAGTACAGCGCTGTTTCATATACGGTCTTTAACAGTATCCAGGCACTAGTCTACAGTTGAAGTTTTATAATTGATTAGAATATATTTAAAAAAAAAAAAACACCTAGTTTTTCCATCATTTTTTGAACATCAAAGGCAAACATCCACTGACCTACCTGACAAAGAGGTGCAGGTCACAGAACAAGCACTTACCGACACCAGATAAGACCCAACTAAGTGAAAAAGTTCTATCTGAAACCAAGGTTCATTTTCCCGTGTTGGAGAAACCTGTTATTACTTGCGCGTTCAACACATTTGCCTCCTCACTCTGCGGTGCACTACAAACCAATTTCAGAGCAGTGTGCCAGTGAGCTCATAGACATGAAGTCATTCTGGTCTAAGGGCACAAGAGGCCCAATTTCCTCCTATCTCTTCACTACCGCACTCTGAGAATTCATAAGAGGGAGACAGAACATGTCACTGCGGCTGCAATATATTTCTCATCACCAGTGAACCCTTCCTCCAAATGCATCTCTGCAGACCCTTCATCTGACAGATGCCCTCACCATACTCACGCATCCACAAGCTGAGCAGAGCTCAACTGTTGTCCTGGCTCGAGCAACTGAAGTGACTCTGACAGAGCCAAAGAAGTGCTGAGTGAGAATGAGAGACTGAACTTCACACAGAAGCACTGTAAGTCTCTGCTATGCATTATTCTATGTGATCACACCACTAAAGTGGCCATTGCTCCAGCTAAGCTTGTTGCAAAACCTTGCCACCATCTGCTTAAGAAGCCATACTGACTGAAGAGTTCAAAGACACAGGACACAGTGTTTTTCCACATCTACTCATATTTACACATTTCTACCGCAACATGAAAACCATCTGATCCAAATATAGATATCTCTATACAGTACAATGTAGTGACCCAAAGTGGAAACTGATTTAAGAATAAAAAATCATCTCAGTTATATAACCACAGCAAACCCTAGTGCACAGCAAGAAAAATAAATAAATTTGAGCCCTTCAGGTGTAATTTATATGATTTATGATTTAAACTTATGAAAGAATCCAAACATATGAAAAATAGTAATAGCACTCCTTTTAGAATTAAAAAGTTGCTATGAATGATCCAAAACAGGACCAGGGATTTCATATTTGTACTAGTGATTTTATTTTATCTAGATCCAAGATATGACAGTGAGATTAACAAAATATTTGAAGGATGCAAGATTATAAAGCTGTGGTATACCGTTACTCTTACACAGCACTTGATGTAGGTACAAGTGCCTCCCTTTTTCAAATCTCAGATATAAATGAGTCCAAGGGAAATCGGGTATCTTCTTGCTTAACATCTGTGGCAGTGAAGTTACTGTGCTACAGATGTTTCTACTGTCATTCCCCACAAACTCGCTTTAGCAAGAGAAAGTAGTTAATTGTTTAAGTTCCAGTGGTTTTCGGCTTGAAGAACAGGTTGGTTTAAAGTGACTTCTTCAGTAGATTAAACAGATGTTGCTTTGCTCAGAAAATGAAGAAGAGGAGCACTCATATTCACCTGGCACTGCAGTTCAGGGCTTGCTTTGTGGGGTAACTTCTCAAGCAGCTTGTGTATGTTCCACACAAAATCTGACTCGACTCCATTTTCATTCTGATTGTTGCAATTACATTTTCAAGTTGAAGACAGTAAGAAAGATGGTCAATTTTTGCTACAGCAAACCCACTTTCCTCTCTTGGTACCAGGAAATAAAGCGATGAAGATATATCTGCCATTGTAAAAAAATTAACTTTTCAAGGACAATTAATCATACCATTTCTAACAGAAGTTATAATCAGCATCCACATCAGGAGAACTATGAGTCCAAGATTTTTAGAAACTTGGAGGAAGAGTCTGCAGAGGCTAAAGCAAAAATGTTGTCTTCACATGGCATCAATACCTCTCTGTGTGTCCCATCTTCAATGGAGAATTATATTTTCTTGAACTGCTTTTCTTTAACTTACTTTACAGTCAGCTTCCAGAGGTCTCTGTCAAGTATCATTCACATTTGTGTAGGGTTTTTTGGAGGCGGGTTGGTTTTTTTGTAGGGCTTTGTGCAGTTTTGTTTTGTTTGTTTTTTTTGTTGGCAGTGATCTTTTTGTTTTGTTTATAAATAATTACCATAAATCAGGCTCTACAAAGGTAACTGTATACCTGCTAGACATGCTAAAGTTCTACCAGCTTAAAAAATAATACAGTTAAGAGTTTCCAGCACTGGCATTTTCCCCCCTCAGAACAGGCAAAATTATTGCAAATGGTAGGAGCTGTGCACTGTTTGATCTTCCTGTTTAAATCAAAACCTTTATTCCTAACTTCAAGGATGATGAACAACTTGCTGAAGTCATATGACTAAGGACTCAAGACAAGCCTTATAGGGAAAGCCTGCCTCTACAGTTTTTGATCACTTTGACTTAATCAAGCCACAGGGAATGTGCTTGTCAGAGATGAGCATGGTCTTTGCAGACACAGAGCATCACAAGAAACAGAAGCAGTTACCGAATGGAAACTGTCTAGACAGTCAGCAGAAACTTGAGCGTTAGCAGGAGGCATCAGTGTGCCTCTGAGCCATGACAAGAGAGGATTTTACTCTTTCTCTAGAGAGACTCCTCTCTTGAGCGGAGTTCCCACCTGTGAACAAACCCCATAACCACTCCCAAGTGCAGGTTCCCAAGCTCCCGTGTCAAGGTGTACCTACTCTGTGAGCTCAGGCCTTGTGCCAGTCATCAAACCCCCGTTCTGAGGACGGGGCCGCAGCATTTAACGACTTGTACCACGTAGCCTGGCTATGGCAGTGTGTACGGAGTAAGGGAGAGGGAAGCAAAGGCCTCTGGTTTCACATCCCACCTTTGATCTTGTTTGGAATAAGGGGATCACAGCATAGAGTGATCCTAATACAGAGTGTTCTAATGAAGGAAATCTAACAGTGTCCTAAATTTTCTAATAACTCAAGCATCAGGTTACTTCAACTCTAATCATCAGTTTTGTTTTAAAACACAATCTGTAACTTAATAGCAGTGGAACCCACAAGGAAAATAAACTGAGAAGTATGTTGATTTTTTAAATCTTTAAACAAGTAAGAATAATTAATTCTGGTTTTATTTTTGTCTTTTTTTTAAAGGCCAGTTGGTCCTCCCTGAGTATATTTCTTTTGCAAAAATCGATTCCACAGCTGTTTATGAATTAAAAGAAGTAAAGCAACAGTGCTGCGAATCAGGCTTGGGAAAAAAACAAAACCCATAGGTTGTTTTCACCAACTGCATCGAAAAAAACATTTTAATACTAACCCTTCACCAACTACAGACTACAGGAAGTATCCAGTGCATTAGCTATTTCCTGCTGGTACCTACAGTATAAACATTTATGCACAGAACGAGCAACCTGACAGTCAGCTGAGTCTACAAAAATCGGGTTTGGGTAGATTGCTTAGGTAACAGGAACGTGATTCAGTCTATTACTGTTTATGTACATTAGCATAATATTTAAATACATTCAAGCTGGTTTTCTTTTAATCTCAAAAACTCAGCAGCTCATTACCACTGGCAGTTAAAATGATGCTAGACTCAGTGGCAGCATGCCTAACCTCAAAATCATTGAGGCTCATTGCAGGAAGCAAGCCTCTAAATCTCCTCAGTGTCCAGTGGGGACAATCAGAATTGTGCTGATTGAGAGGAAACTACAACAAGGATACAAAAGGGTCACCACACCTAAACAAACACTGCGGCTGAAGGCAATTTCAAACTTTATAACTTTTGTAAACTACAGAGATTTCTTTTTCCAAGGAAAATCAAAATGAGACTCAAGTCCTTCCACTTATTTTCTCCTAAATCATCTGGTTTTCTAATTTTTATTCTTTATGCTCTGCCAAGCAATATTGTAATTTACAGTTTTGCTGATAGAAAAAAACCTGGAAGCCCTCTCCCGTGCCAAGCGACAGCAGTTTAGAGAGTTTAACTGGTGAGTAATGCACTGATGAAATACCATGATGCAAATTTTTTTCAAAATATTTAGGACTTAGAGATTACTTGCGGAAATGGTAATGTTTCCTAACAAATCAAATGTTTCAAGAACAGACCACCCAAATGTATTATCATAAAAAGATGTCAGTTACTTAATTACACAATAGAACAACATTCTACTGTACTACTTCTTTTTTTTACTTTTTTAAAAACTTTTTTTTTTTTTTAACAAAATGTATCCTCTCTAGAGAGTAAAAGGTTTACAAGCAGGAGGCGGGTTGAATTAACTTTGCTTTTAACCAACTTCCTCATGTTCCAATTATTTTGGAAATAGTTTAACTTGAACCATGATAATGTACATATAACACAAGGGAATGAAAACACTACCTCTTTTCCGCATGTGAAATGGCTTTACTGAGACCACCTACGGTGACTTAAACTGAATGTACTTCCAACTAAATTTAAAAATACTTGTATTCATTCAATTTATTTCATATCATTTCAGCTTCCCCACACAGACTGGTTATGGACTACTATGTTACTGCAGTCTGTGCAAAAAACAAGGCACTTCNNTGCAAAAAACAAGGCACTTCTTGACCGCTTCAAAGATTTAAGAAAAGTTGGCCTAAATATCAGATTTCATATGGTCTCAACCAGTCCACTTCAAGAAAACATACAAGACCATTACCTAACCAGCAAAATGTGGACTAGAAGTAATTTACATAAAAACTGATCTGTGTGATGATGTGCTGTCCTTTATTTATGTCAGTCTACTAACTCTCAGCAGCCAGCCATTCAGACTACGATTCCCACATTTTAATACAAATAAACACAGTTTGTATTGAGACTTCCTAAGACCTTCACAAACACTGCCTTAACTTACACACAGACTACTAAACCTCTCCCTCTTACCTCAATTCTTCTTTAAAATGAATAAAAATATTTTTGTAAAACATGGGCAGTAGTAATTTGCCTGAACGCTCAGAGAGGTATTTATCTAACAGCAAGATGCTTAAATACCAGCACAGCAAGGTTTAACAGACACAGACTGTATTTTTCTGTTCAAGAGCAAAGTGCTGAAACAATACTTTGTACTTCAGTACCTATAAGCCATATTGCATGTTCATCACTATTTTACAAAATAGTAAAGTCTACTAAAGGGACTATCAGCATCTGATGAGAAAGCAATATGTATTGGCAATCCATTAGAAAAGGGTAACAAAAGGACAATGTATTTAAACAATTGAATTTCACAGCAGATAACTTTAGTGGGTGTCATAAAATGCGCTATATCTGTAAAAACACGAACATACTGAAGGGGATCATGGAATAAAACTGGATCAGAGGTGCTCTGGCAAAGAAAGCAGGGAAAGAATAGGGATTTTGTAAAAGAATTCAGCACTGGTCCTTCTCCTTTTCTGGGCTATTACCCTAAATTTCCTTCTGGGGCACACAAGATCTTTGTTTTTTTCTTTTTTCTTTTATTGCACTGCAAGCCTAACATTTATTTTCATGTATTCCAAGGATGACTATGCACTTTTCTTGGGTGGTTGTCCCACTGGTTTACTTTTTATGTGAACCTGAATTTGAGGGGATCCTATACCTCATCTGAAACCAATCTACTGTGCAAAGAAACTTCTACTTATCTCCTTGCTGCACTAAAACTGTTTAAACCAGATGTGTCAAGTTATTCTGCAAAAGGGGGCTGAATTCCATGTTTAATTATGCCCCATGGAGCAGGTCATAAACCTTGTGGTATCACTGACAAACTGTATTTGATCCCTTTTGAAGAGAAGCTGCTTTGGCCCAGTGACTAAACACAGAAAACAGACCCATATAAACTATGGAAAAAAAAAAAAAAAGTTTTAGCCTCACTTTGTAAACACAAGGTAAATAATCAAAGGGGGAAATGGTAGTAGATGCAGTATTGACTGGTACGTAGCCGGGTAATATCATGGCACAGAAAACAGCTCTGGAAGCTGAACCAGCTCAGGTTTTCACTTCGTGAGACACATCTCGCTTGCCAGTTTCTGCCACAGAGTGACTGGAAGAAATTCCCACCCTTCCTGTGGCAGCGCAACATGGCTGCACTGTAAAATGGACCATGGAGTCACCCTTGAACAAAAATATCTCTCCAAAAAGAGAGGAGGGTGCACCAATGGATGCAGGACTTCAGGGATTCTGTTTGCAGCAAAGACATCTCCAACCTCCGTTTCCAACAGCAGTGACAGTATAACTACCGGAAATGCAAATTTGCAACTTCATAATGAGGAAAATGTGGCCAAGGACAAGGCTGGGGAAAAAGATAACGTGAAAAAAAAATTTAAAATTAAGATGTCTCATTAAATCCAACTGAAACTTCCTTCAGCATCCCTTTCAATCCATACCTCACTAGAAGTGTTTGAGAATTTTCCACATTTCACTGTAGCACATGGCTCACTGTTGATCAGCATTGTTTCTTACCTTATTTGCTTTAGACAGCCTCCCCTAAAAGTATTCTTAATTTTTTGTCCATTTCTCAAAAAAAGAACCAAACAAAAAAAACCCCACCAACCCTAAACTGCAGTGAATATAACCATTTATTATCTGCACTACAGTGTCAAATGAACAAGACAGTCAACAAGGCTGAGTAAATTGTACTAAGTTGACGTGATATAAAGCTTAGTAAAAGCTTACGAACACAGATAATGAGTGTTCTGGTCATGAAGCCTGCTTGCATGCAATACATCTTCAGGTAGCAACACCGCTCAGCTAGTATCAAAGACTTCGAACTGACGTACATAAAAGCAGAGCTGATGTGAAGTGTTAGATTTAACAGCATCCATTCATGAGACATTAGTCACTACCATCAGGTGTCTCAAAAAACAAGTTAAAAGGAGGAAAGGTGGCTGTCTAAATGTGAAGATAAGATCAGTTTGTAGGCTGAGATCTCTTTGACGGAACAAGTTTGTATTATAAACACAGACCAAGGTGACTATATATCAGCCCTTTTTCTACACGTTGTATGGGAGAGCATCATTGTTTTTGCTAACACCAGCAGTTCGCAAGACCTTGGATCTTAAAACACTGCTTTTAAACACTTTCTACAAATCCCGTGACTTGGGCTGTTACAATTTAAACACCTCCTATATTTTAAAAACTTTTCTATAGACTTTTCAGAGGAATCCTAGACAACTCCTTCCTAAGCAATACTAAAAGACCTTTGCTTTTCACCAATAGGGACACAGTAATGCTGTCCCATTTTCTCTCCAGTTTCAGTGTTTTACCCACATTATATCCCCCGAGGCACCCTGATAATGGCAAAAAAGCTATATGTTCTAACACTGAGACTGAAATGACTGTGTGAAAATGACCTTAGAAACTGCAGAAAGAGCAGAAGACGACATGCCAAGTATTGTGAAGGGTTACTCTGAGATGCCATGCAAGCATACTACCTATGGTACATCCAGGGAACAGAGCCTTTCACTCAATCTCAGAAGCTTTAGGTTGAAGGCCCTTCAACCAGAACTCAATTTGATAGCTTCAGCTAGGCTTCCTTCAGGCACCATAACCCTTGGCCTGCAATTTGTCACAGCTAAACTGCACTGCTCAGGTATCTGCTACCTACCATAGTGAGGCATGTGCCCACCTCCATGTAAGTGATGCATGGTTGAAAACACTGAGGGAGAGAGAGAGTTCTTACAGCCGAAACCCGTGGCCTGGCAGAGCACCTGCCTTGAGCAGAAAATTCTGCCTATAACTCACAGGTAGGAATCACAGAAAACAGCTCAGGGGCATCAGGGAAGTCCAGCAGAGGGAAATCTCTGGAGCTCACTTAGCCTATCTGGCAGGAGCCTGGATTAACACCACCACCGGGCAGGCCAGCTGTGGCTTTATCTCCATGAGTCCTGAAAAAGCTCCAGAGCTCTGCTACCCCTCTGCCCCAGTGAAGCCATGCTCTGCTAGGGCATATATGCTTCCTGATGTCCAGCCTCAGCCATCCAAGACACAACTTCCAGCCATTACTCCTTATGTCACATCAAATGGCTCTACCAAGAAGATTTTTTATTTCATTATCTAACTGCTTCTCAAGTAAACATCTATTCTGATAGTTTTTTAGCCTTCTCTTTGCCAGACTAGAGAATCCCAGCATCCTTGTAGCCTCTCTTGGTAAGAAGGTGACCCCTGCTCACCCCTGGTAGCTTGCCACTGGACCCACCCAACTTTCTCCAAATCCCTGCTTACTTGGGGAACCCCAGACTGAGACGCAATGTCTACAGAGGAAGATGAGGGGCACACCAACTTGTGCGTGGCTCTGCAGAGCTGCTGCTAACACCCAGAACAAAATTTGGACAACCCATTCAACGGTGCTAATCACTCGTGTGCAATCTGTGCAATGAAAATGTAACCAGAGAGAGATCCAGATGGTAGTGGCTAGAACTGAAATGTAATTAGTTCAGTCAATACAGTAGTGTATTTTTAGATCTTCCACTAGTCAAAACAAGAGATGTTGCTCAAGCAAATTTAACATTGCTCAAAAAAAAAAAAAAAAAGAAAAAGAAAAGATTGCAAAAACTGTATGCATGTTAATTCTATAGAGACTTTTTCTAACAACTTAGGCAAGAGCTGGAAAGCATATTTTAATTCATACAATGACTGAAAGTAAGAGCACTGCCAGAAAATATGATTTGGAACAATTCTTGGAATACAGAGGTTCATCTGTTTTGCAAAAGAAAGAATCAGAAGCACATAAGTATAAGCAGTTATTTTAAACTTGCCTATTAAGCAAGGACACCAATAGCTAACAGATGCGCTTATTTAAAAATGATTTCAGCAAAACATACATAGTACACATGACAAGACTTCTCCCTTCTCCCCCTCTTGACCCCCATCCCCCTTAAACCCTGACTGAAACCTGTGTCCTAGTAGAGACATGACAACAATACAAACCTGCCTATAAAGTCCAGCAGTTGTCCAAGGAGTATTACACTACATATTTAATTAGTGTTGTGGTAACAGTAACTTTCAGATGATTTTACAGCAAAGTTGGAATATAAAAAAATTAATCTAGATTGTCATTTCCCAGAAATATTTAAGCCACTCAGTAGAACAGCACTTGCTTTTGTTGGAATTTTTCAGTCGAGTAAGAAAACCGTTCAGACTCTGAGGATCTCTTTCCTAAAACCAGACCTAATTGTTTCAAAATAGACATCAGAAACTCAAACCTTTGCAAAGTGATTTAAGCACCATGGCTTTATCACTGACACATAACACCCCTTGCATTGTTTGGATCTGTTTTGATAACTGCTACACAAACATACTAGGAGTGAAAACACAAGAGGAAAATGTATTATCTGGGAGGGAAGAGAGGAAGGAGACACCAGCCAAGTAACAAATGGCTACTTCATGTCTCTAGCTGTGTAACTGGCAAATTTCAAGAGGCAGCTGCCAGGGAGGGAGCAGGGTTTGAATTTCCAGGAGAAGGGCAGCTGAAATGACCATCCCCGTGAGCAGGCCGTCACAAGAACAGGTACTGCAAGGAGAAAGGCAGTAGGTCTCACACATCCCATCAAGCAACCTGGCAAAAAGCTAGGCGAGTGCTTTCCAATTATAAACCAGTACAGTTCTTAAGTTTAAAATAAGGACCTTGGCTTTTCTAAGTTAACAAAAATAAGCGCAGGGGTGTTTTTTGGAGGTTGGGGCTGTTTGTTTTCGGGTGGTTTGGTTGGGTTTTTTTTACTTTGCTGTATTTAGAGTATCATAGGCCAAGCACCACAAGGTAAAACCAAACTAAACCAAAAATCCACCCCATGGGCCTAGGAAATCAGAAAAGGCAGCTCGGAACAGGGGTTTCCATTTCAAGAAGTCTGTAGGGTAAGTTACGGATGTTTGGTTAGGTTTTGTGTTATGCTGCATTTCAGTGGTGAGGAAGCTCCAGTGGCGTGGTGAGGAGTCCCTCTGGCTCAGAGCTGAATAGCAGCGGAAGCCAAAGCAACAGTGATAAACCACTTTAAAATGCTTGGTGCACCACAAGACAGTTGTGTTACTACAACATCAAAAACTGACCACTAAAATCAATCATTCAAAACAAATTTGAC
>VXBZ01000679.1:81907-93383 GCA_013399135.1 Heliornis fulica | reverse complement strand
AGTTTTCATGGGCCTGGTGTTAAGACCATGGACTTTATGTATTTTAGAGAATTTGCCAGCCCTTTTGCAAGCAGGCTGGATTAAAATTGCTTTCTGAATTGCTGCAAACACTGTTCAGAACTTTTGGTTTTGCTTTTTCATCTTGTCACTTTTTGCCTAAAAAAAAAATAATTTATGAAACATTCTTAGTTTCTACTACCTTCTACCCATATTGAGCAACCTAGGACTGTAAACCAGGGTAGAGTTTTCAGGCTGAACACAGCGTATTCTCCACTCTCCTAATCCTGCAGAACCTCCTCCGCCTCACATCTGCAGGGCTGGAGCGCTGCCAGTGGCAGGGCTGTTCTTCACAGCACCATTCCTTCAATGCCTGTAGGGATTTCACTGCAGAAGATAATTCTGACCATATCTTGCTAAAAGTTGATGCCATTTGATGATAGTTTGATAGTCTGCACAAATTTAGTCGAGGGTCTTGCTTAATTTCTGGCATAGCTGGTGTTCTCAGTAATGAAGAAACTGAGTCATACTACCATGATTACTAGCAATTTTTGCAGCTTCGCAGTTCTGGCTGAAGTGGCACAGGAGTAAAACCACTGTTTCCCCCTCCTGCAAACTGACTTTTGAAGTCACAGCTGTAACACAGTAGGCAGCCAGCTTCTGGGCATAAACACAGGACAGTTTTTAGGACTAACCACCATGCACTCTCCACAGAATCTAAACTAAGTTTAAAATAATATTTGCATCAAGAGAAACTATAGCTGTCAAGAGAGCTAATTTTATGCTGGTATGGTTGGAATATTGTACCTGAACTTGCTGGGAAAGTATGTACTTTCCTTTAATACAAAATAAGCTTTGGGTGTAACTATTATTTTTTTTTCAGCAGAACCTACAAACTATTTCTATTTACTAGTACCTAAATGTAACAAAAAGATGTTCTCCACACCCATGAAGTTTAATTTTAGGAGCCAGAGGCTCCTGAAAAACCCAGGTGAGCCAACAGCTGGCTCTCATCTTCCTCCAACCACAAATGGAGAGGTGCAGAGTCCTAAAGAAGGAACAGCCTTAAACCTGTTACTACTTCTCTGCATCTCTTTTCCCCTGCTTCCACTCCACGCCAACCAGCCACCTCAGACACAGTTAACGTTCACTGTCTCCCTCTCGAGGGATTTGTGGCCCTTTCCTTGTTGATGTGAGAAGGTAGTCTTCCTCAGCAGGAAACTCCCTTTGCTGTAGCTAGTCTCAGATTTGAGATTACCGATTTTTTGCTTGTTTTTGCTTTCTGGCAGAGCCATACAAGAGAAGAGTCAACTTTTTAAGACTTAAAATTAATTTGCTAAATAATGTCTGTGGTTACTTATTTCTTCTGCAAGATTATCAAATTCCAGGTTTTTGCTGCTGCTCCATTTCTACCAGATGCTGAAAACCACTAGGGAATATTCTGATTAATATTTTTTGTTATATGGATAAGAGAAACAAACAAAAAAAAAAATCAGTTCCCATACTTCGTCTTTGCTGTTCACATTTTATAAGTTGAATTTGGAGTATTTTTCTCAATTTGGACATTTCCTCTATTTCAAACGAGGAATTAATGGTTCTGTTAAAGGAAAAATTTTGGCTGAACTGCTAATAACTGAATAGCTGAGAGTGAGTGTGTGTGTGTATGCACTAAAAGGCAACACCCTGAGGCTAAATTATCTTTTCAAGAAGATTCTCCTTTATTATTTTTATCATGGTAGAATTTACAAACCCCACTAGAGACTGGGGCCCCACTGTATGATATGCTGTACAGACATCTATTACAACTCAATTCCAGCCCCAGAGAGTTTACAAATCTGTATTTCTCCTACAATGCACATAAATACGGTGTGCCTGTTCAGTTCTTCAAAACTAGCCTGGACAACACCCTTGAGAGCACAGACCATCAAGCAATGACTACACTTTGAAATTGACTATCCATGTATAGTTTAAAAAGACTAAGTAGCACTTTGGCTTAAAAACATTTTGAGGAGCACAGTATTATAAGAGGAACATCAAATGGACTTTGACACTTACAAAAGCAAGTTCAGCTAAAAATCAGGCAAGTTTCTAATCCTGAAGCTGTCGAAAACCAATGTTTTTGCAATGGCAAACTTTTTTCCATATGGGAAGAGGTGGGGCAAATGTTTCAGTCCCAACTGAAAGCAAAGAAATAAAATTGGCCTCTCTTATTATCACGAATAATGCCAAATAAAATAACTTGGTGGGTCTTCTCTATTTCACTCATCCCACAATGTTTCTCAGTGCTGCACATTCACAATGACAGCAGCTCGTCTCACACACACACAATCGTTCATTATTTTGTTTTCTTGCATTGCCCGATGCGCAGCTGTTGACTTGTACCCATTGCAATAGATACTGCACATACAAAACAGAAGCTCAGCCCTAGAGCTTACAATGCATGTGTAACAACACAAACAACAGATGGATGCAGACATTATCTATAAAGGAAATAAAGCTGGTCAGAATATTCTCAGCACACTGGCAGATGACTGGGTGGGGTTTTTTAATACATGTGTGTATATACATATATATATATAAAACCCCAAATATATGGCAAGTTTCTCTTGAGTATAGAGGCACACACAGAGGATGAAGATTCTTGTTTGAATATTAGGTGAACAATGGAATTTATCATCATAAACAGATTTAGATAAAGACTACACTTCACATAGGCCTGCAAATGTTCCTATTTAAATATTTCTTTTCATGAGTGGAGTCTTGAATAAGGAGCTCTTATGATGCAGTTTGATTCTTCTAGGAATCCCCAAGCAATCATTCCTTTACCTTTTTTTTTTTTTTCCAAAGCACAGAAAAATTCAAACCTAATGCATCAACAGCATTTGCCAATCAAATGGGTGCTATGGATTCTTAAACATCGCAGTGATGCTGACACGAATATAAAAAAAATAATTTTATGAGCATATGAATAAAGAAACTCACCATAGTCTATCAATATGACTGTTTACAGTGAAGCTATATATCCCTTTGATTTCAGCCCTACATCAATAAGCTACTGAGTAGGTAACCCTTTAAGTATGAATCCTTACAGCAAACTGGGAACAGTACTTGATAAAAATGCAACAGGACTGTTTTCAAAAGCACCAGTGGAGCAAATGTTCATGTTCTTGTCATTTCCCAAGTAGAAGCAGCACCTCCTGTTAAGTTACTAAGTAATAAAGTCCAAAAGTAAGGTCATGGCATCAAGGGTACTAAATCATAAAATATTTACCATCAAAGACCATAAATATTAAATTGATTAAATAAATTGGGGGATCAAGGCCACTGGGATCAGAGAGGAAAGGGCTGCCACCTTGCTTTTTCATCTGTATACTTCCCCCTCCCTTCTCTTTTTCACTCATTTCACTCTTCCACCATTTCTCCAGAACTCAATAGGAGATCAAAGGATGCTCCACCCATTGTAAATCAAGCCAGCGGCTGCCAGGCTGCAGCACTGAGTCTGGGCACCACCGCAGGGAAAGCGAACACTACCGCACTTGCATCAGCCAACACAGGTTAATACTTTTTAAAGGGTAAAAGTCACACATTCACTGTTTTCACTGTTACAGAAATGGGGTCTGTGATTTAGTCACTAATAACAACAGGATCAAAACTAATAATAAAGTACTTTTTTTTTTTCCTGAAGAAAACTCAGAAGCCCTTTTCATTCATTTTCATTACTGTTTTTGAAACCAGTAGGTTCTTTTAAAAATGCTTAAGTTTATATTCAGCATGGTTCAGTCTAATTTCTATTAACATGTCTGCAAGTGTAACAATATCCTTATCCTTTTCAAGCTGTTTGAATGTGGGATTTTTTTCAGCTTTTTCTTTAAAAGTTTAGCTGGCTGTTTTATAATTTGTCACCTTTTGTCTTCTTTCAGCAGTATGTCATTAAGTCTTTAATTTGGCGTTTCCTGTTGTCTGCAGAGGGATATATGCTGTTTTAAATCCAAAGGCTTGCAGACATAGATGGTGGGTAAAATCTGTGAACCATAAGTAAATTCTTATAAGGAACATACAAAAAAGATTGTTCTTCAGTCAGACTTAAGCCATTACTTTCTTCAAAAGAAGAAAAGACACAAGTTAAGAAAAAGGCACCGCCAAAGACCTTCTGCCCAAATGTGCATCTCCATGAAGTTTCCTGCTGAGTGCATATGAATGCACTGCGATCTGGGAAAAGGATCCAAATAGGATTTCAAACATCCAAAAATTTTAACTCAAACATTTAGGTATTTCACCATGCTGGTATTCATTCATTCACTGATTTTTTTTGTCTTAGTTTAAAGAGATGCTAAACAAAAGGAGAAGAGCTCTACATGTATTTACATTCCAAAACTAAGCTCCCCTTACCACCCCCCTAGTCTGTCATCCCTTCATAGCTAAACAAACCGTAAAGTCTAGCCCTATGTTCTTGAAGAAAAGTCACAAACACAGTAAGAGAAAACTTTGGTCTTCCAAAAAGAGAAAGACGAAAAACAGTTTTAATCTATTATAGCTGCCCATGTTGTTTTGACTATGAACAGCATCGTGTTCAGATAATACAGGCAGACTAAACTGGCGGAGGACAGGGATCAGTTTCTTTACTATTTTGGCTCTACTAAGCTTTGGTCTTTGACAATTTCCCAGTCCTTAACGCTGTTAAGGACTGGGAAATTGTCTCTCCTGTCTTACCCCCAAAGACTGGCTCTTATACACAAGAGATACATTTTGTAGAACTACTCTGCAAAGCCAGAGCATAAATATTTTACCACCTAAAAAGGAGGCAAGCACAACACATCGTCTCTGCAGCAGAGGGGTTTCCACAGGGGGAAAGAAGCCTGACGGACTTTGCCGCAGGGTCGCAGTCGGCACGCTGCAGCGTCCTCTCGAGAGGTGCTGGGTGCTTCAGACAGGGCAGGTCACATGCTGCAAACATCAAGACATGCAGGCTTTCACCTTTTCTGACACAACAGTATTTTTCACGCAGGACACAACATACAGGCTGGCGCCAGTGCCTTTCCCAAGGAGCTGAGAATCCAAACCACATAAAAAAGGCTCACTGTCCCACTGGGAAACTCCACGATACTTGCTGTTTGTGCTGGACACTTGAGTTCACTGCTGCAAGAAGAGGAAGAAATTGCCCATTTGAAACAGGGAAAAGCATGGGAACAGTATGGGAATGTGCTACTGGATTAACAAGGAAGTTCCTTCACACAGACAAGAATGCATTTAACCCACTGTTAAAAAGAATTCATAATGAATTATGCTTCTTCTGTTTATGAATCTTATTTTAAAACAGTACAGTACATACAGCTGAAAGGTTTTATACATGGGAGCTTTACTATAAAGTAAGTTAATTTTATTGTGAACTTGCTTAATGATACATTAGAATAATACACTAACATAATAAGTCCTCTTTGATGGCAGCGGTAATCATTACTTTTGAAGCAGTTAGAAAATTACACTTTAATATTAGAAGGACCCATTGAGTTTGTATGTTGAGGATGCTAAACCAAATGTCATTCTGTTCAAAGTTTCAGTTCATCGGGTGAGACACTGCTGAGCGCCACCTTCTCTTCGAGTATTAAACATGCAGCATTACTTTTCTCAGACTAGCACTAAAATGTATAAGGCTACTGTTTCTGACCTTGTTCACCACAGGTATCTTGCTTTTGTTACACAGATTCAGACTTAAAGGCTGAGAGGTTATGGAACCTGACTTTCAACCTGGCTGATCTGAAAAAGTTTTGCCTTCCTTTGTGCCAAAAATACAGGAGGTTTATGATCTCAAAAGTTGTACAGATTGAATTGATTTCTCTATTCTGCTGTCAAGTATGAGGCCAAAATGTGTAGTCATTGTTTGTATAACATATTTAACTGGTCATGCCCAGCATTAAGTTACATCTATATCATTTTTTGAGAGCCTTCTTTTGTCTTTATTACTTCATAAATGCAGTTAAACTGTTTTTGGAAGCCGTATGATGTCACAAACTCAAAAGGAGAATTCTAGAAATGGTCAAAACTGTGTACAGGCTTGTCTATGTGGTGAAGGGATTGTGAAAACATGGTAGTACTACAGCTATTCCATCCAAACTCTCCCATGGACGCTCACACTAAAACTTTTTCTGTGGCCTAGCTTAAAACACCGTCATAGTGGTCAAAGAAAAGGCACTAACATTGTCTCAGAGAGCTACTGTGGATGAGCAATTCCTTGACAAATATTTTGGGTTATTTCTCTATTTAGACAAGCCTGCCTCAAGTGATACCTTTCTTGGCATGCTTCCTAACATTACATCATCCATCACAATGCTGCAGTCTTTTGGAAAAAACTTTATGGGTAGATCCAGGTATTCTGCATACCAAGTTCTCTAAACTCCTCTATGCTTCTCAACTATACAAGGGGTGGTCTATACAAACAGGTTATCACCAACCATTTGTACAGAAAATTTGAAGTCTGAACATTCCTCTGCCCTATTCTGAATGAAGATTTTCACTATTACCTTTGCATTGTACAAGGAAATACTCCACCCAGCTTTTTGTCTATTTTTTGAAACAACAAAAATTAAGAAGCTTGCTGTTTCAATCTAGGAAATTATGTTTACAATTCCAGAAACCCTTGCAACTTGATATTGTGCTTTTACCTCACCTTCATCAGAAGAAATTACTGATTCTAACATAGTTACATTGCTGATCCAAAACTTATCACTGTGCATGAATTCTGTCCTACGATGAGAGAAAACATGTGGAACTCTGCAGATAGACCTATCAGGAGACAGACATCCAATGATTTTAAGATAGAAAACAGCAAACTCCAGACTCCCAAGGGAAAATGAAACAAAGTAAAATGTAATTTCACACTTGATCAAATGAAGAAATAGAGGATAGGTAAGCAAGACATCTCTCCCTTTTCAAAAGAGAAGGAATTCTTCCAGGCAGCCCACTCCACCCAAAGTAACAGAACATACCATTGAACAACTCCTTTACAAATTATCTTGCCTTATCCTTCTCGGACGGCACTATCAACGTGACGTAAAAACGAGTTTACTTCACCAAATTACAAGTTTGATACTCATAACATGGAATTGCAATGGTTATTTGTGTTTCAGATATTATCACCGAATGCATTGCCACATAACATTTAAAACAGCAATGCGATCAGTGTTTCCCTTACTCCATAAACAAATTCAAGAGACGTTGGCACATCACTGTTATTTTGGCACATGTTAACCTAAGTTTGAGCGCATGAAAAGCAGGTCTGATGGAAATCATTATTCAGTCCCAGAGATGGGTAAAGCCAAAAAACATAAAACCATTTATTAGAAAAATGTTCCCAACATGACAACAAAGGCGGAGGGGGGAAGCACTGCAAAAACAAAGGTGTTCTGGACATCATCACAAGGCTCTTCATGACCGGGTTAGAGAAGGTGCTCAGAGGAAGGACGTGGGCAGTCTCGAAAAAAAAAATAAAAAAAAATACATAGAGTCATATTCAATGACAAAGTGATTATTTTTCTGGCCTGCTCCAGTCTGCATGATTTCCATCTGCTGTTTATTCATTCTTTTCACCTTCATCAACTCATCTACATTTTGTGAGAAATGTCTAGCTGTTTTAAGAGTCCAGCTTCAGTCCCTTGCTTCCCTCACATCACCCCAAACTTTCAGAGGCTTCTAATTCTTGAAATGGATATTCTACAAGATACAACCTGGCTACTATGTGCAGAGGATCACCCTAGCAGTCTGACCACTGACCCATCACTCATCAAGCATCCACTCTACAAAACTACTTAATCTAGCCCATAGGATTTTCATTAAATTGTAGATAAAAGAAAACATAAAGCACAATGCAAGAATGAAAATCCAAACTAGCTAACTGTGCTCTGAATGACTACACACACTGCCAGACTTACTCTTCCTTTAACCCAAAACACTTTTCTAAGAGTCCATTAATGTGTCTGGGTCTGAGATGCGTTGAATATTATTCTTTTCTTGGCTATATCTATTTATTGTGCATCAAACCAGATGCCAGATTCTTGTATCTGTCTCACCCTTTGAAACAAATTTAAAGCTGCTTCTCTAAAAACAAGTCTGCAGCCATTAGCAGTGAAAACATTCTGTATGTTAACATGACAACTCCAAAATTATCATCCTCTCCTCCTGAAATTTCAATAAGGTTGTAAAAGCAAACACTCAGAAGTAAGGAAAATGTGGGGCTAGGCTGCTTATGCAGTCTGCATTTCACCCCCTTAATTGCCATTATGATACCAAGCTAATCACATGAATCAAATCCTGTTTACTGTAAAGATATCTCCTCAATTCCATACAAGTGGGCAGCCTCTGGAGAATGAGTTCTCCATCTATACGTGTAGGTTAGACCAAATAAAGCAAGCATAACCAAGCAATTTGCCTGACATTCTGTGGCTAACCAGTAGAGATTTACGTTTCTCTCATTCACTTAGAAATCCAGAAGTTCTCAATTCTAGTTTGATTTTCCCACACTTAAATACACATTAACCAAAAAGTTGCTGATTTTGGTGGGAGCAATGCAAAATGCAAAACAGGGTGAGAAACACCTGTTTTGGGTCTTTATTCTTGTTTTAAAGGTCAGGCTTCAAAAGATGTTTAGGCATTGTCAGAAGGAGAAGGATGCCGGAGATGATTCACAGCAGAGTAGCCTTGGGTAGGTCAGATTCCTTCCTCAGTAATGAACGATTATGAAAGCACAGATTATTAACATCACTCATCACACATGACACCTGATCTCACGCTTTTCTGATTACCTGCCCCAGGATACCTCTGTCTGGGCCAAAGGGTACTTCGAAAGAGGAAAGAAGCTGCAGCCATAGCCACCACTATTTATCTGTGTCCTGTCTGGAGTTTAAATTGTGTGTGTCATACTGACGCAAGACACTAAGATGGTTCAAGTGTTGTGCTAATAATGCTTAGTGATTTTGGCAGCAATCCAGGAACACACTGTACAAAGGAAAAACTAGACAGACTACGACAGTTTTCAACAGCTTATAACTTGCTCAAGTCTCCAAAACTTTCCAAGGGGCTAGCAAAACACCCCCTCTTACTTTCTACCTTTCTTTAGTGGGAAGGGAAGTAAACAAAGGAAGCTGGGATTATATAAGGGCTTTTCAAACTAGGAGGCATTACTATTGAAAGAACTACCAATGCTCCAGAAAATCTGCACTTCCCCTGAAAAATTCAAACATAATCTCCATGGTAAAACAATGGCAAAACTCCCTTATAATTGTCCACATCAGACTGCAAGACCTTTATTAGTCTTCATCTTGTAAAATCCAATTAGGCAGTTCCGATAAGACATTTGTAAAAATGCCTAAATTTGTTTAAACATGAAGGACTTCTAATGTGAACTGCTTTTCCTGGTAATTAATCTAACAACTAGGAGCAACTATCTATATAGAACTCCTCATAACACAGAAATATCATGTCCAGTACTAGACAAAGCTGAGTCTTCAGGATGCTATCACTATACCACTTTCTAAAACAGAGCTCTTAGATGAACTTATATTGCTTGCCACATATACTTCTTCAAGGCATTTTAGTTCAGAGGGAAAAAAATCCATTTAGTCACAGAAATAATCAGCTTAATAACAGGAAATTCACAACTGAATGACAGTCTGGAACTTCTGGCCAAGCCAGCAGACAGCTCAGATTTTCAACAAAAAAAATTCTCTATATAAGCTTTGAACTGACCCAGTTAGAACCTTAAACAGACCTGAAATCCTTCTATAACTTCTGTAGGTTCTGCTTGCACAAATACTTATGTACAACTATCATGCCAGCGTAGTGCCTAGTCCAACCTATACCAAATTGACAAACACTGGGAGTAAGTGTTCCCAGAAAAAATCTGTTTAGAAGTTTCAAATACAGATTACTTGAATGACTGGTTAGCAAGCTTAAGCAGTTTCAGAACTCAATTCAGGAGCAAACTGTGACAGAGACAAAAGTCATTCTATATTATGCAGAAATAGGTTTTGAGACAGGAAATGTCAAGATAATTCAAGCTTTGGACTGATCTCCAACAGAGTCCAACAGAATGATCTGTTGGTCTTCAATAGCTCTCTATATCTATAATGTAAAATCCCAGGACAGTTTACTCTATGGTACTGTCCTGGGTTTTGTTCAGATATAGTTCTTGTCCTAGTAGCAGTTATAACACTGTGTTTGGGATTTAGGATGAGAATAATACACACTGATAACACACTGATGTTATAGTTGATGCTGGGCAGTGCTTACACTAAGTCATGGACTTTTCAGCTTCTCAGCCCACCACCAAGGAGGATGGGGGTGCTCAGTGAACTGCGACAGCTGACCTCCACTGACCAAGGGATATTCCATACTGTTTGACATCTTGCCCAGTATATACCATGAGGGAAACTGGCCAGTTTAGATCACAGCTTGGCAACTTGGGTCAGCATTGGTGGTCCGTGGGAGGTGACAAACTGTGCTGTGCATCACTTGTTCTCTATTATTCCACTACAATAATAATTATTGTAACAACTACCACTACCACTGTCTTCTTCTGACCAATTTAATTGACTTTATCTCAAGTTTTACCTTCCACTCCTCAATTCTCTGCCTCGTCCCACCATGGGAGGGAGAAGAATAAGCACATGGGCGTGTGGCTGTTTTATCTCTCTGTTGGGTTAAACCACAACAGGCACAAAGCAAAAATGCTGCACTTAAGATTAGTAAAAATACTTGAAAATCTGTGTCGAGCATTCGGCTGCAGATAACACAAAAATTTCCTCTCATGTTTCCAATTTGGTAGGGCATTAACCACAGGCAATACTCCTAACACCTGTTGTACCTACCTCTCTTCTTAAAGTGGGCTCTGTTATGCACAGCAGCAGGTAAATTGTTTTTTTTTTTTATCTTTTCTCCTAAGAAGAATGTGACTTGCCCTTCCCCCCAAACAGAAAAAGCAAAATAAAACATAGAATAGAAGCCTTAAGCATTTTCACATATCTTTCTCCTATTTATTTTTCTATACAGAAGAGATGATGAAAGAAGCAGGGACCCATCCTCTGGAAAAATAGATAGTAAACAAATAATTATTGGAGAAGAGCCTATAGTACCACAGTTCTTCCCTGATAGATAAATGGAGCATAATATGATCACTGAATGAAGCCTGTGATTTTTCAGTTACCTAAGCAGACTAACTTTTAACTGGTGTTCTTATAATTAATTCATTTCCCAATATCTTGTATTGTACATCGGCTCTCTGTATTCATTTAAAATCTGACAATTTTATTTAAAAAAAAATTGATTATAAAACATATCATGCCTTGAAAATGTGACTCCAGCACAATAGATCTGTCTTCACTCTCTGAATTATTCACAGACAATATCCTATTCATCTCAATGCAATCTTACTCTTACAAGCAGAAAACAATACAACTCATTTGGGGAGGGGGAAGGGTCCGGGGCAGGC
>VXBZ01000679.1:27665-81871 GCA_013399135.1 Heliornis fulica | reverse complement strand
GGGTGGGGGGAACTGTATCCCATCTTGTCCTAACCAGTCCGAAGCAACTGTACATGGGCAGATTCCTCTGGATATTGCTTAGACTTCCTTAATGAAATTCAGGTGTAATCCCTAAGGCTCTATAGCAAAGAGTATCTTTAGCTCAACTACAGAATATGGTATTTGCCAAAAGGGGATTAATTATGTTAAGATGTGTGTACTATGAATAACAACAAGTCTAAAGCCACAATTTAAAATAAGTTGCAAAAATCACTCAACTTAAAATTCAGTAAAGAACAAAACATAAACAGTTTACAGAATACACTGAGAAGTACTCTTTAAGATTAGAAGGACTTCATTTTCATTAGTTTTAATTTTATTAAGGTCAATTACTGTGTAAACTCCTGCTCTTGCCTTCTTCCAACATTGACGTAAAAGAAGTTTTCTAAAATGACCTATAGCAAATGCCAAGTATAAAGCCCCTACGCTCAACTCACACACAGAGAAACAGATTCTGAACTTAAACAGCAAAATGCTTTTATGGACCATAGAAAATAATTTTGGGAAGCAAAATGTTTGATTCTAGTCCCAGGTTGCCATGATGCAGTCTGTGGCATGATCCACGGAGGTTTTGCCCCACCATACAACAGGGCCCAACAAACACGTCTCTTAATTCGCTCTCTCCTCATGCTCCACCTGAAGAGAAAGTTTTATCCACCAATACTATTGTGGTAACATTTTATATTTCTTCAGTATTTTTCATGCAGCCTAGATTAGGTGCAAAGCAGAGACAGAGTCAAGCCCTACATCTCTCCTGAGTAAACGTGTTTCCCAGCAGCTTCAGTCTTCAGACATATTTTTCATTATTTATTTTTATTTTATACTTGCAGCCTGTTAATCCATCTTCTCCCACCTGGGACCATCACGCACTCAGTACACAGAGCATTCCAGTAGTCCATGGGGTCTGAGACTGCATTGCCAGACAGAATGTGTGTATAAGAAACATAAAAATATTGACTGAAGGAAGAGACAAATAGCTCTGAATGTAATGCTGTGAACGGACATCATCCTGAATATCCAGCTGATACTTCATTTTCCAATTTCTGAAATCCTGACAATATTAAGATACTGCACTTTGGAAGTGTAACAGTCATTCTTCAGAGAGACTGACAAAAGGTGACACAAAAGCCACTGACAAAAAGTGCAAATGAGACATATATAAAATCAGATAATGCATGTATTTTTGCATGGAAACTCAGTGCCAAGAGAGAAAGGTACATGATCTCGAAATACCATCAGACTTGAGCTTTTACAAGGTTGCTAAATCAACTGCTGTTTCCTTCCAGAGGCACTGTAATAGTTAATGCAAGTGTTCAAGCCCAAGAACCAGTGATAAGCTGCCTGAAATCCTAACATTGACTGTAGTCCCATGCTGTATCCCTACCTGTTTAAAAGGTTTAAAATAATGGCGGGGGGGAAGCCTCACAGGTGAAACAGTGCTGACAGCTCTTGATTATCTTCACAGAAACTATTCACATTTTTAAACTCTTTATTTACTGAGAAAATGAAACAATGTCTTCACTTTCTTCATCACTTCAGTTTCTTATTTATTCTCTTGTAAACACTTCAGATTCCACCATCTTACCTGACTGTAATACGCACCCCCACGAATGGGGTAGTGTTGGGTATGGGCTCTCTTGAACTGATAGAGCAGAAAAAGCCTCAACTTAATAGAGCGGATCAAATACCTGTCTAGACATAGAAAATCTAATTTAACATTGAAATGTAATTTAAACACGCTTTGGACAGACACAAGTCCTTCAGGTAAAGCTATGCTGCAAGTTACATGTTGAATCTACATTTGTGACCGTTTTACAAGCCCGTAGTTTAAATATTTTCTGTTGCACAGGCTACTAACACATGGAAGCCTGTCTGAAGTGGTAATCCATATATTTTGAAGTTTATAATGTTGTTAACGTGGAGAAAGTCTCTGTATTCCAGGTGCACCTCATTTTTCAGCTTTAACAGTTGATCTCTCATACTCGTTATCCTTCCTGTAGACCGTAGCAAAGACATGCAATGACCCGTGATAATAATGGCTTTCATGTAAAATGGAGCAGCTGATCAATTCAAAATTTCATTTTATTTTTAAAACACAAGTAATAATGCAATTTAGGTTCTTTCACTGAATAAATGGGATAATGTATTGCCAGGCACCTTGTGATAAAAACCCACACAAGAGCAAAGAGACAGGCAGTCTGTGGGACAAGAAAAATACAGTAGTGGCTATTACCTACGGAGTTCTCTTGCCTCTCACTTATATATATGAACAAACAAACTGCATTCTGCTGCCAGAAGTATTTTTCCCAGCTCCTGTGTTAATTTTATAGCCTAACTGTCAAGTTCTAGAAAGAGAGGCTTAATATAGATCAAACAGCGAGACCCTGCTTACTGTTTACCCAAACTGGAAATGAACCCTGAGGGCGAGCAGAAGGGCAAGACTCTTCTGCTTCAACAGCCAAGCTACAGAAAGAGGCACCTGTAATGACCAATGAGGTATCTAAGCTGAAGAACCCCCACCCCCATCCTTGCTCTCTTTCAGCTGAAGGCCCAGGAATGGTTAACTTAATTCATGGACGTGTTTGAACATCAAATTCTTTAAGCTAACATAACACAAAAAACATACATATGTTATTCTAATTGCCAAATCTTTTAGAACTTATAAATTGGTAATAAATCAAATTGTCAAAAGACTGCTAGAGCATACCACTTTTCATTCCTATGTACGCACAGAGGAAGCTTCTGTCACCCAATTCTTGTATCAAGTACACTTTAGTTTTACATTTATTCTCACTCTGGCAGCTATAGTTTGTCCCAACTTGCAGTAAAAAATACCCTCACAAACACTGAAGCAAAAAGGGATGGATGTATTTCTAAACTGGAAGCAAGAGACACCAACCAACCGATGCAGTCCACACAGTACAGCCAGTAAAAGTAATTACAAAATAATGTAGTATGTTAAATCCAAAATCAACCAGTTTTCACTGGATGACACTCAAATTTTAAAAGCAACCTGTAAAGTTAGAAAGGTTGTACACAGAGTCTTATACAAAGACTGAAAGAGAAAAAACATTACTCCCTTACTATTATTAATCCTTATTTATTTAAAGAAGTAATGTATTTACTCAGTTACTATTTATACTGCAAGACTGGGAAGTTTTTACAGACTCTTTGCAACCTTTATTCAGTTTATTTTAGTTACTGTATTTAAGTTTTCATTACTGTTTTTGCTGAAGAAACTTCCCTATGTTTGTTTGGAGTAAGATGGACTTTCATAAGGTGTTTTTGATGCCGGCTTGTACAGCAAGAAATGAGGAGTATTTGGGATGAATTCCTGTAGCATACCAGAGTTTATTAAAACTGTGAAGAAACAAACAGGAAAAAGACTTTATCAAAAGGCAGACAATGCCTAAAATGAGAGGGAAAGATGCAGCTGGGCAGCTGAGCTGCCCTCCCCTCACTCAATTGAGGCATCTGGAGAACACAGTGTCCTCTTCCTCTTACTGAGTGGGTCACCTTGCCTTTCGTACTTCCCTAGGATACGGTACCTCATGGGATGTGTGTGGAAACACATGTGATGAGTAATAAAAGGTTAATGAAAAAATTCTTCCTCTTACTAAGTTTCAAAGCATCTACTTTTTGCCAAGGTCAAGAGCAACACTGCAGCTTTAAAGGAGAAAACCTTGTTTTTTAAATTTTTAACTACAAGCCCAGGCCAAATATCAATCCTATCTCTGTTTGATAGGAGAATAAAGGCAGGAAAACAAGGTGGAACACTTTACATTTTAAGTAATGACTGTGAGGAGAAGAGGGAATAGGGGAGGTTAGATAGAAGAAAAGTTTCAAACCATCCTTAAACAAACATGTCAACAGGATATTTTTGCAAAAGTTATTTAAGAAAAAACAGCCTAACCAACCAAAAAAAAAAAAACAAAAAACAAACTAACACCTAAACTCAAGTGGTTCTAGTTAGACTTGCAAAGTGAGTCTCTTATATGCACAGAGCAAGATTTTGTTCAGCTCTGAACACTGTCATCTCCTCCTGCAGCCCTCTACTAGTTAAGCGCACCTGTAGGTTCAACTCTTCTCCATCCATCTGTGATCTCCACAACACGTTCAAGAGACTAACTGTCTCTAAGATACTGACATCAGGATCTTCAGCATAAAACATCCAAACAATTTTAAAAATCCAGTTTCAAATAAAAGGTCAAACTAACTTCGGGCAAGAGGGATGCACACTCACAAATGACTGTGCCCAGTGACAAGAGCAGCCTGTGCAGAGACTGCACAAACTCACCTTCAGTCCATTTTCTCCTACCTAGGTAACTTCAGCATTGTGTTGTCTTTATTTGGCCACCTTGATACTACATAGTCTTCTCATGCAAACAGCCTGCAGCCAAAATCCTATCCCCAGCCCAAAGGCATAAAATCTAAGATCAGTTATCTCCATTCTTCTACAGTTTTGTCCCTTCTTATCAAGGTTTCATTACAACAGACATAGCTCTTTTACCAGCAAGAATGCTAGCTGTCATCCAACATACAGAATCACAGAATCATAGAATGGTTTGGGCTGGAAAGGACCTTAAAGATCAAGCTCCAACCCCCCTGCCATGGACAGGGACACTTCTGACTAGACCAGGTTGCTCAAGGCCCCATCCAACCTGGCCTTGAACACCTCCAAGGAGGGGGCATCATCACTTCCCTGGGCAGCCTGTTCAAGTGACTCACCACTCTCACAGTGAAGAACTTCTTCCTAATACCCAATCTAAATCTACCCCCTTCCAATTTAAAACCACTCCCCCTCGTCCTATCACTATATGCCCTTCTAAAATGTCCCTCCCCAGCTTCCTTCAGACCTTCGGGTCTTCCACAAAAAGTAAAATGGGGGATAGGGGAGTGGGGCATGAGGGCTGCACGTTCTTCCAGTAGTTTTTTGTGACAGTACTAGTTTCCTCTGGAAACTGCAGACACGATTGCACAATAGCACTGGTGTTATGTCATCACAGTTATCCTTCTGTAAAAGCTACCATTTTCTGCATATTCAGAAAGGCCTTCCTCCCACTGTGCCACATGTGGGGCAGGGCAGGGCTGTAACACTTAGTGCCTCAACCAGACTGTGAGATGTCTGGTTCTCCAAACATAAAAAGAAACAAACTACACTAGGACAACACAAGAGGAAAACCTTGAAATCCTCTGAACTAGTAACTAGAAGTAGTGACGTAATCAACTGTGTCAGATCTTTCAGCAACCTGCATTTTAACAGCACCCATAAACAATGTGTATGCAGTGAAAATCCATCATTAAATACACTGGAAGTTCTTCCTCCAAGCAGTATGGGCCAGAAATACAGTTACTTGACTGTGTTTTGCAGACACCTTTCAGTTTCTCAAGATACTGTGAATGTGTGGTTCACTCAACTATTCCTCTTAAGTGTAATCACAACAGACATAGATTCAGGAGTAAATATACTTCCCAGCTTGGGACATTGAAATCTGTAAGCTCCAGCATTTCATATGTGAGCTGCTCTGGGAGAATAGTTGTATGGACTTTTAAACCGAAATGCTCCGTTCTCAGAAGGATTCAGTCCTGAACATGGACTGTTCTAGTTCAATTTGTCCTGGAATTTATTTAAATCAACATGTTCTTATTCAAAACCTTTTGTATTTCCTTCTACTGATAGTTTCCTAAAGTGTTCAGGACTTTCCTTTTTACAGCAAGAATTTTTAAAATGCACTTTAAAGTACAAATATGTCTTAATACCTGCAACTGAAACCGAGACCTCACCTGAATGCTGCAAAATGAATAGATTCAGTAATTATAGAGGTTGTTCTGTTTCTGGATGCTGAAATGGACTGATCACTGAATTCCCAAAACAACAGCTGAATGCATCCATCATAATTTTAAAAGGACTCCACCCTCATAATTATGCCAAGTGAAAAATACTTTCAAGTTCACTGTAAAATGGAGGGGAGAATGGGGGGGACAGATTGTGTATAAGCAGAGGAATTTCCCAAATGTTATTTCATACCATTTTATCGTTTGAATGTATTCAGTAATACTAGAACCATTATACTTATTCAAATGGTAGCCTGAAACAGTATGTTGGAAACAAGAACAGCAACTGAGATGCCCTCTTAGCAGCTCTGTTGATGCCCTGGTTGATCAGCCTAAGACAGAACAGTCACTGAACAAACTTACATACATCTGAAATGGGGTGTCACCATTTGCAAGAAAATAAGGATGTTAAAACAGGTATCCATACAATCTGTAGATGCACTTTTCTTGCCTGGAAAGATACTGGACTATCCTATCTACTTCATAAAGCTTGGTGAAAACTAAATATACCATAACACTGTGTGCCTATTTATTTAGGCATTACAAAGCCCGTCTACCATCTCTCCTTTGCCTTCCTTTTTTAAGCAGAGCTGAATGTAGCTCAGTGACACTCTGTTAATCTTTAGTAAGAAATACATTATTTGGTACAGAACTATTTATTAATCTTTGCTTCCCACTAAAGCTCAAAGTCTGGATTTTTTAGCACAAAGTTACACATGAAATGTTGACTTCATTTAAATGACAGAATAACGATGGAAAGCAGAGAAGAAGAATTAGCCTGGACACATCACCAACATATTGAAAAATATACTATGTTAAATGATTATGAAGGAAAGTGTTTGACAAGGCTAAGAGCTACACTGATGTAATTTGCTTAACTGCAAATTCACGCTGATGGCTTTAAAATGATTTTTTTTAAAAAACACAATTATATACATATTATGGTATGTATGTATATATAAGATATATACACACACTTTTTTTCCAGCTGAGTCAACAAATATTTAAGAATTCATTTACTATGACAGAAATATTCAAACTCATTAGCAAATTTGATTAAACAGAAATAATAACTACCTAGAAGTGAATAATTTCCAAATAGATATTAGGAAACTAGAAACCTCAGACACTGGAGAAGAAACTCCTTTCCACTAAAATGTCTAAGTTATGTTCAAACTGTAGATAAAAATATTCTCTGAGTTCATTAAATGCCACGAGATGTGAAACACAAAAAAGGATGGTCCAAATCCAGCATGGTTAAGGAAGCCACCCTTTGTTTTCTCTCTACTGAGAGGCTGAAGTGTCCAGATGTTATGTCACTATCATGACTGGAAGATATAACCCATTCTTTTTATGGTTTAAAAACAACAAATCTATGATAGATTGGAGTTGCAGCACTTTGCAGCAACTTTGGAGCCACAATGAAAGATTTAGTAGTCTTAGTAAAACTATCAGAGTGATACAGCACGGGTGGGTCTGCCATTAACAAAGCATAAGATAGTGGGCAATGAAATCTTTACTGCATTTCAAATTAGTGTGTGTTTCAAAGCAAAAATAAGGAACTTCAACTTGGATAAATTTAGAAACTATGATCCCTGGGAAAAAAATTAGAATGGGATTAATTCACACTGACTATTTTATTTTTATATATATATGGGACATCTGGCTATCATATTTAAGAGAAAATTATGACAAAAAGGCAATGACCAAGTTATATCATTAGTAATTGCTGGTAACAACTGATGAGGGAAAGCTGGAGAATAGGGATATTCCTTAAAGTTTGCTGCAATTAAATGTTCCCAGCAACCAAGGATAAAACTCAAGCCTCCACAAAAGCCAGTTCAAACTGCCTTTCTTCCTAAACAAAATGTTTTTTTTCCTAACCATTTTGTCTGGTGGAAAACTGAGTATATACTAAGATGACCAAAAAATATATTCCAAAAGTGAAGTACAGGGATTAACTTCTTATTTTATAGAAAAAAAAATCTAGACATATATTAGATGTTACTCAGCACATCTCTTTTCATAAAGTAACCTTCTCCCTGTCATAATTTTGAAAGACATCAAAACGCACACCCTATGATTTCCCTCACTGTAAAAATAATGCAGTTTTAGATGATACTACATCTCAGAAGTGTTTGGCAGAGGTATGCTGACAGGTATATTTACCTACTTAGCTGGTTTTGCTCAAGCAAGATTTTCTGCAGATATTCCCTTTGCTCCAGTGTTAATGCCAGGTCTAGTTCCCTTAGATTTATGTTGGGTTTTTTGGGTTTTTTTTTTAAACAGATGTTTTGTTGTCTTTATCTGTCCGAAGAAACCAAATCTACTTTTTAAGAATATATTCTCATTGGTGATGCTATTTTCTGGTAACATAAAACCCAAGCACTCTAGGGTGGTAATCTGCATATTTACCTCCCTATATTGCATGTAATGAAAGCAGCAGAGCTATATATATATTAGCCCCTGCTACTCATTCCTCACAAACTGGTTTCAGCATCCTCTCTGACAGAGGGTCAATTTGTGTGCAAGAATGCAGGTGGTTATTGTCCTTGGACTGAGATTATTTGAAAGCGTCTAGGCAAGATGGGCAAGGTGATCTTGAATACTGTTGCAAGCAATTATACTTTCTTGGGTTGGTCAGAGATGTTTCACTTCTGAACTATCACTAGGATTTTTCAATACTTTCTGAAGGCTTCAATTACATATGCCTAGTGCCAATATCTCATTTTCAGAACTTGTTATGGAAATGTTCACAGAAGTTCATTAGCTATACACTCATTAGCAGTAGTGGCACTATACCTTAAAGTACCTGTTAATAAACTGTGTATCTCTAACTTAAAAATTTTAGACTTAAGCACCTGATTCTCTTGGAGAAACACGCAATGACACAGGTAATAACTACATATTTTCATGTGCCATTACAAACAAGCCTTTTTCCAAAGTTGGCTACTTCCAAGAATTTACTTTGAAACTCAAGAAAACTATTCTCATATATTAAAAGACATAGCTGTTACTAAAATAGATGTTTTTAAGAGGGTAAATTGCACTTCCAACAGTCAGATGATGACCAACTTTAATTACTTAAGCATTTAATCAGCATTTATAACTTTAAGGTTTTGGTAACTGCCCATTTTGGAAGCATTTTATTCTTGGGAGACAATATTTTGACTGAGAATCAACCAATACACAGAAGCAAGCTGAAAAGCAGTATAAATGACTCATAAGTATATATGCTACTCCTCACTCCTATATTCTCCATAAGCTGGTCATTTTCTTCCTTTGTCAGTTTACACTTCTTCCTCTCCTGGACAGCTTTCAACTATGTGACAATGAAGAAATCAAACACCAAAATAGCAGCAGCTACATATCCACTGCATGACAGTGTAATTTCTTCTGCCTTAAGGCAGTGTCTAGCACTGAAATCATAGCCTGTTTACTTCTAACTGGTGCTATATTACACCAAAGACTTAACTCTTGCTTATATAAAACTTGCACAAAGACCAATTTACTCACAATGGTCCTATTTACAGTCTCAGCCAGTAGTTCCTTTTACAGCCAAGGCAGTGACATTAGTTGGAAAGAGCCCTAGTTCTCATGCAAAAGTACAGACAAGCTCAAGCCCTACTGCTACTTGTACTCCTGTAAATATGTAACATGCAAGCAAATATATATATATATATATATGTATATATATATATATGCACATTCACTCTTTTTGTTTTAGAAGCTGTTTAGAATCATCACAAGTTTAATATTTAAAAAGATATTATCTTCAAGAGCTTTTACAAGAGTTTTAATACCTGAATCCTAGTGTATTTAAAACAGGTATTTCATAGGATAATTAAAAAGTAAATACTTGTACAAAGGGGTCTTGGAATTGATATTTCTATGCTTGTCTGAACTGGGATGGATGAATTCTGATAACCATATGAGAACCAAAGGAGGGAAACATGAACTAAGATGAGCAAATGAAAATGCATCAATATATACTGTGACTTCAAAATGAGCAATAAAATTAAATTATTAGCTACACAAATTTCACGAGTGTCTGCAGATTCACAAGCTATTAGCAGACAAAATTGGAGAGTTGACAGGACAACAGCATTCATGCGAGAGTCATGTAGAGTAGAACAGCACTTTACATGCACTGCTGCCTATATAATTCAGCAGACATGAGCAGTTTCACTCATTCCCACAGAGCTGTCTATCACATAACCAGACGAAGCTGATAGTGACTACCTGCTTGCCATCAGCACACATGGAAGATTTTCACATAGTAATCTTTAGCCAAAATGGTTCTTTTAAAACAAACTTTTCAGATACATCTGTAACAGTAAATTAAACATGTCTAGGAGAGTATTCCAGGGAACTGAGGCCAACTGGTACAAAATGACATGTGTCTAGGGTGGTAAACTCCCCTAGTCTGCAAAAGAGTGGCCTCATGGAAACTGCCTTTTGGGAATGAACCCTGGAACACTGGCTACCAACAGTGTCCAGGAATTAGCTCACTGGTTTTGGCATTAAATTAATCAGGATATTTTTCTGTAACACTTTTAGCTTGGACATTGCCAAGGAAATTCAGAATGTTCCCAGGTCCAGTCTGCATCTACACAGAGAGAAACTGGAACCCGTCAAACCATATTCAACTGGTACAGGGGACATAGTTCAACATCATGATAAATACAAAACTGGAGTCTTTGTCACTGCAGTGAGAAGGCATGTAAAGATCAGCATATTAGCAACTATATCTCTGAGAAGAGTGTCTGGTTAAAAAATTGTTTTCTATCCACACGATGCCAAAAAGGAAGGAAATGACCGAATCCCCATGTTCATAACCTACATGGTCATTCTACTTAACATGGTTACTCTACTGTCCCACATCAGATAACACGGTTATCCTGTTCCAGGGGATCTGTCCTATCCTACCCTGTTTCCTGAGCCTTGCAAACAGGTCTCATGAACAAACCAGGGATAAGTGATGCCAGAGTCACCAGCCAGGAACATAAAGGAAATAATCATGACCTTCAAAGCTCCTAGATCTGATGAAGCCACAGCTCAGTGAAGGGTACTCTCACATCACAGAACAAAAGAAAACATGGCCATGGTTGAATCACATAAAGCATCCATTTCAGAAAACAGTGTTTTTGCTGGGCATGTTTCTCTGTCCTTCTATATACAGTCCAGGTGTGTAACTCGGACTGTATCTGAAGACATTACTTAAGGCTGTACTACTTTCACATGTGATATAGCTTACAACAAAGGAGTAAAGCAGGAGTTTCTGCATCTCCGTGACACACTAAGAAATTCCATTGCCATATTTCATCAGGTCTCTGTTTTTTCGTTTAATATATCCCACAAAAACTTGCTCAATTAGCTTCTATAAGCTTGGTTTTCTTTAGCAAATTTTGCATGCTGGGAGGTCAAATTTCTCTAGCTCTTTTTAACATACAGTAACCTCCTGCAGTGATGCCCTATATCTGTAATGCTGATACAGATTATAAATAGTGTGCAAAAACTCATTCTAACTACTAACATTACCTACAATTATTTTAGGCAACTGATTTGGTGTTGCTAACAACCTTAATGAACATTGCCTCTGAGCGCTAATCAACATTTAAAGAATATATTTTCTATATATTACAATAAAGATTATTTTTATATAGTTACTGTAAAAAAAATCTTCACCTTCTATGGGTGTAATATGAATAAACAAATTCTGTGTAGTAAAGTTATCTTGAAACAAGCACTTCTTTTATGGCATGCTTCCAAATCCTAGACTAATAAAATACAAGATTCATCTTGTATTATACCTGAAAATTAGAAACAATTCCATAGCTAGCAAGTAAGTCCTTTAACCCACCTTCCATATCAAGGAGTGTTGAGAACTTGAGATCATAGGTTCTATGCAGCAATGTAATTTCGTAAGTAATGTCATCAAATTGCTCTAAACAGATCTAAAAATAAATGCTTTCAAAAACCAGAGCCTATTAAAGCTGTTCTTACTTTCTAACTTCCAGAACAGCACTCTCCTTTGACATCTACAGCGGACGTAAAATCCTGAAAAAACCCTGCGACTCCCATGTGTATCTCCCACGGCCATCTCTAACTTAACAAAGTCAGTCTATTTTAGTCAAAGAATGCAACAAGACTGATCAGGCATACACTATCAAAAAGCGTTTAACTTCAGAGAGAGCTGCAAGTCTAACCTTTTCCTGTCTAGCATGCACCAATTAAGCACCTATAAGGAAGACAACTAGATTCACAAGAAATTTCCGTTTCAAATTACTGGGTCACAGAGAGAAAATACCACATATCATCATGAGTTTCCAGTGAAGATGACCTACAGTTTTTCCTGTTCATGTTGTATCACTCAGTCTTTCTCAGCCTTATTAGTTTGTATTTCTGGGAAACATCTAAACCCTTTAAATACATCAATGGCTACAAATGTTTTCTATCCCTATGCCTATTTGGGATTGAAAGTGTTCCAGTTTTCATTTTAGTTTTTCTGATCACTGAAATCTGACACTTCAAGTACAGTTTATAACAATTTTATGTCATTATACCTCTTGTTTACAAAACTTGGGAGTGTGTATTTTTATACAATAAAAGTTATACAGCACAAAAAATTAATAATAAACTGAGACCATAGCTTACAAAGTATTACTGGCTACACCTAGAATGTTAGGATGATAATATGGAAGTATGATCAGTCTACTGTCTGACATTTTTAGAGATTAATCTCAAATTTCAGTGTGGCGAGGAAAATCAGGGGCTTTTTCAATAACAGAAGATTAATTTCTGTACTATTAAAAAATCCTATTATAAGTACACTATGCTAAGATTTTTATTTTCCTTAATATTAGAAAAACTAATGTCTGTATCTGAATGTGTCTGAAGCATAAGATAGGGATGCCAGTCCTCTGGTTTTGGTCTAGTTATGTTCTGTGCTGAAGTACTGTGTTAGTCAAACAAAGGTGGTGATACAATTCATGCAAATTGTAAAATACCACAATAATAGAAGTTCCTGCATTAAGACCACCTTATCAGTGAGTCTTCCTTCTGCTGGGTCACAGGACTCAGTAATTAACATCAAGACCCTGACACTGAGTAAAGCCTCAGCTTTCATCTACTTCAGATGATCTCTTCAAAGCTTAACTATAAGATTTACTTGCACTAATTAACAGAGATCAGAGTCAATTAGCTATTTTCAGGCTGCCCATCACATCACAAAGCACCTATGTGTGCAGTGATGCTGCATGACAGCAAACTAGATCAATTATTGTAACACAATGCTTGTTTTCTTCCCTAAAATGCACATCTCCAGATGTTGGTCACCTGAGCAAATACAGTCAAGGCTTCTCATCTCAGCAAAAGCCCAGTTAACACTGCAATTCCTACAAATAGGAACTACTTTCTAACTGTAAAAACAACTTCCAGAAAAGCACCAAAAAACCCAGTAATAATAAGAAAAAAAAAAACCAACCAAACTTATCAGTATTCTTTTGACATTTCGAAATGAAGGATCAAGCTTCCTGCACAGCTGCTTTTTTAAGAACCCAGGACACTCCAGAAGGCATTAAGGAGAAGTAAATAGCAGAATAATTAACATTTTCACCCGCAGTCTCTCAGCAAAATGCATCTTCAACTTGAGGCTGGACAGCTGTTGCAAGCACAGTACCAAGCCCTGCATTCAGACCACATAAGAGTTTCACTTTGCAAGTGAAGCACTGTGGCTGTCAAGCCTGTACTGCCATTCATCTACCAGATCTGTGCTTTGAAGAACATTCATTTCTTTGAATACACTGTAATCTTCTGTTTGCTGTTAATTATGGGCTCAATGATCACTAGTAGTAAAAGCCTTTACATAGTATGTATAAAGCTAACAGGGTAAATTAATACAGTGGCTCCATCTTTCAGCTGAGCCAGGACATGCCTAAATAAATGCGATTTTAATTTTGCTCCATGAGGACATGCATGAGAAATATAACCCCAAATTATAATATGTATTTGTGCTAGTACATCACACTGACCATTATACAGATATCTCTAAAATCTAACTTGAAGGCAGACTTGAGCTTCCTTTCCCTGGGATTCAACCACACAGAGGTAATGTGGAGTGATGACAGTACCTGCAGTGGTGTGTTGAGTGTGAGGACATCCTGAGCTCAGTGCCACTCCAACACGACTGCATGACTCCTGGACTGCAGCTGCCTCTAAAACACTCTGCAGATATACTTTTCATCTTTAGCTGATTTAGCATAGTATTTCTTACAAGATGTCTGTCTTAACATTTTAACTTTTCTCTGGTGGGATCCTGAAAACTGGTTACTGCATGAGACTTCTGCATGCTTTTTATTTTCTTAGCTTTACTTCACATTTAAGTAAAGCTAACTCACATTCTGTATTTTAAATTCCATCTCAGCTTCTCTGACCAGTGGGGCACAGCAAAATTTTCAAAGAGCAGAAAAACTCTGATGTCACAAAACCACTGCTTTAACAATGAGACTGAGTTTACGGAACTCAACATGCCACAGAGGTGCAAATCACTTGTATAATTTTTAATTCAGTAAATTAGAAGTTTTTTCCTGCTGTTATTAATGTACATGCATATGTGAATAGTTGTGATAAATATAACTATTTCATTAGCATATGCACAGCCATACAGAAAAAGTTCTAAATGAAGCAAAACTGATCGTGATGCAGATTGAGTACAATATCACGCACAGGGATCTTGCCAGAGCAAATGAAGAGCTGCATGAGGTGAGATGCCTCCAGTCATGGTAATTGCACGCGAATGGTGTCTGCAGAGTAAGATGAATTACACACACACCTCACCGAGCTCCAAACTGCCCACCAGCTCTGCAACTCAGTGAGGAGCAGATGACTGTGTGGGGTATGCCAGGCTCACCAAGTGAATTCCTCATCTCCTGCAGGGAACAGCAATTCCTGTCCCAGATAGGACAACTGATGAAGCTACACCTTTAAAAGCAGTTTTCTCTCTTAATCTGATTATGACTATAGGTTTATTAATCCAGGACACTTGGGAAACAAGTTTCTACATTCACATAGGACCGCAAAAAAATGGAAATGCTTCTAAAAACCAAGTCTTGTTCCGAGATCGTGGGGTTTTTTTCTCATTAATTCAGAACCAACAGTAAAGCAGATCATGCCTACACCTCTGTCCCCTTCATTTCTTACAATTAAGCTCAAAACAACTGGAGAGTTCACTGAAAATTTCTGTCCTAGGAAGCAAGATTAAAGACATCCTTACAGAAATGTAAATCAGAAGTAAACATATTTTTAAAAAAGATTGAGGCTGAGCAAATCAAGACTGTCTAAAGAAGGAAAAATGTTCTTTAAAAATTGTAAATAAAAAAAATTAACTTTTCACCCTGTATCTTAATAAGGATTTTAAGAAACCTAATCCACCTTATTAATTGCCTCTAAATTTGGTCAAGTTCTTTCTCCAGAAAGATTAATTCTCAAAACTCACCTTGCACAAAAGATTCTGGGTTAGGGGCTATTTCTTAAACACTTGTATTTGAAATACCTGCTTGGCTCAGTGCCACTTATGGCACTTGTGCACCACCTCGCTTTTCGCAGCTACAGAAAAGCCAAGAACCCAAGAAATCACCCCCTAAATAATCCCAGTTTGCATGTAGACCACCACAGTGTGGGAGAAAGGACAACTAAAATACCTGTTTCCAAGGTTTTAAACTCTCCTGGACAACAAACAGCTGCACAGTTTGTCTTTCACTTTCTATTTTAATGACCACCTTCCTATTCAAGTATATTTTCTCCTATTTAATGGAAGTAACCATGATGCCAGGTATTGGGTACAAAAAGCAGACTACTTAATAATCTCAGCAAAGGTTATTAACTTCCAGTAGTGTTTTCTTCACACACCACTTTTACACCATACTTGTCACAGTGATGCAGCTGAATCAAGAAAACACCAATTATGAGCACTTGCGTTTTACAATACTGAATACAGCATTTGGCTTGCGAAGTTCTTTAGAAACTTGAAGAATCTATAAAACTTTCTCTAAAAGATTTTGTGTTTACAGCCCCCTGCTCTCTGTACCTCAGAAACGTCTCCGCCCTGACACACTGCATCTCCACCACAGAACCTGCCAAAGCAGCAGCGCTGTAGCAGGCTCTCACAGAGAGGAGACAGCCAGAACAGCCAAGCAACTAAGTAGTTCTCCTTGGGAAAACGGTGATACGTTGGGGTTGATACTGGCCTTCAACGAGCACAGAATATTCCTTCTGCAAATAAAGAATATTCATTAATAAACAATGAAGATTATGATAAGGAGGATGTGGAAAAGAAGAATGGATAGAGGAGCATGGGGATAGAATCACCGGGTCAAAAACACCACAGAAAAATCCCACCTCCTGTCTACTGGGCAGAGACAAGTTGGGGTTTGGTGACTTTTTTTCCCCTCTCATTCAGTGCACCAGGAAAGAAGTCAAAGAGAATACAGAAATTAAACTAACTATATTTTCTTGAAATATTTGCCCTTGGGTTTGATCACTGGACCCCTAAATCCATTTATGCCTCCCATCCTTACTCTAGCAAGGCAACCTGAGCAGAGATATTTGCTCATACCCAATCAGGTGCCGCTTCTCATCAGAGCTAGGCAGAACAGGGGGTCAAGCAGCTGCACAACTGCAGCAAACATGACTGACTGATCCCTTAAGGAAAGTTCATCCTCCATCCTTTCCGAAAAACCTGAACCAAAGTCTTGTTCTTTTTCACTTTGTTTTCAGAATCTTTAAAAATGACCCTGTCTTAGAAAGACATTCATACCAAAAGACCTATTTAATCTTACTCTAAAAAACTTCTTGAATGGACCAGATTACATTCAGAAGTCTGGAACTGATGATTCAGCTTCCACCATTCATTTCTGCCTTAGTGCAAATTTGCCCAAACAAACCCTGCAGTACTCTACATTTTACTGAGAGGAAGACATAGAAGAATAGGAGGCCTGCTAACTGGTCTTTCTTTTCTTGTATATTTTCATAACATTAATTTCTTCTAGATAATCACAGAGAAACAGATACTGGATTTTCTTTTTTTTTTTTTTTACTGTATTAAAAAACTTAATATAGATTACCAAATCATTAGAAATCACTGAGGGGACACACATTAATAGTTTTTTCCCTTAACTGCTATCGTTATACATTGGTATTCCTCTTCTTTCTCCTCCTCCCCCTCTTTACCCTTTTATATTATCTGGGACGAGCAGATTGGATGATCAGCCCTCAAGCGTCTTAACACTTTAAAGTCTTCTGTGCTTCTCAACTTCCCCTCTCCTTTCCTAGCTGGTTCCAGCCCCCACCCCCTCCATGTGTTAACCTGGAAGATAGTTTCCTTCAGAATATCATAATGTTGAACAGTCATTATGTGCATGACAATGTAGTATTTCCTACCACTAGCAAACATTCCAGAGGCTTGAAAAAACTGAAACCAAACAAAACCCCCAGAACTAAGCTCCCCAATTCCACCCAAAACACCACCACCACCGAAACAACTCCACAAAACAATATAGGTGGCATTAAGGGAATACTGTTTGATTGAAGAAAAAAAGCATTTGAAAACATTGGAAAAAATAAGATTGTTGAATCTTCTATAAACAATAATCACTGCAGATACATAGATAGATAGATAGATAGATAGATAGATAGATAGATAGACTGACCATTAGATAAAAATAAAGAAACTGATTGTTAAATGTGAATAGAGTCTGGAATTTCTGTAATGACTTCTGAGCTGTCCCTTCCTTAGTGACCTCTCCTTCATTCAGAGCAGAAAGGAAAGTGTAAAAACAAGATGCACCACACAGTTAGAATAAAGTGATTCTGCCCCCAAAGTTTCTGGCTCAATTACACAACCCTATACTGCAATCCATTAAATGCCTGAACTTTATCCAAGAAAGAAGCATGAACATAGGATTTCTTCTCAGAAAAAAATTGTACCTAACCACTCAGAGCATCTTTGGGTGTCATTCACTTCCTGCCACATCTTAAATAAAACCTTTCAGAAAAGCATCCCCTTTTGAATAAGCAATTTAAGATGCAGTGTCAAAGGTGATCAAGGACTCAATATAATAAACCACAGATTTCCTTCTGTGAAATGGTAAGCATTTCCCTAAGGCCAGCATAAAGACCAGACCTGAAGACCAGCATGAACATGTACATTGCAGTGAGCCAACTCATTCTTTATAAAAGCACCAATCTTTTCAGCACATGAAAATTCACTCTGGACATAACAAACTTAGGACTCTAATCTCAATCTCTTTTACCTCTAGATGTACGAGACTAGATTTTTCATGCAATGTTATTTGTATATATTTCAATCCTCTCACCACTTTTTTTTTTACTTTTCTAGAAGGATGTTATTATCCAAACATCTGGATCTGTTCTTTTCTCTATAATCTAATGAGCAATATTTTATGGACTGTATATTCACCTAGAAATATTGTATATGTCTGCAGTTACATACACTCTATTGAAGGTAAGAGAGAAAAGGACACTGCTTATGTTCTTTATACCTGATAGTGTTTTATGTTTCTCATGATGAAGAACAGGACCAGCAAAGTCTACACACATTGTAAAGGCCTGTTTAAAAACTACTCACCTCATGATCTAAACTACTTGCAATAACAGATTAACTGATTAAAGGCTCCTCTAACATAAGTAGATGAATTTATCTTGCCTACAGGCATAAATGAGAGTGCATCTGCAAACTTACAATAATGTTTATCTATTGGTCTCTTTCACAGGTCAATAACATGAACTAAAGAAGCATTTTAATAAATTCTTCTGGCTTTTATACTTTAGTGGGGGAGGGGTGGGGGGAGAGAAGGAGAAAACACAGACATCTCCAGTTTTCGTGTAAGCCAACAATTTAAAAGGGGTCTATTACAGTACACTTGGCTCCTGACGGAACTACTCGAGAACCTGTCATGTGGCATGCCAAGTTCTTTTAAACTCTCTGAACAGGTTTATTATTACTGCTCTACAAAGTCTGCAACAAGTCTTGGCAGACCTACCACTCAACAAGAGGAACACTAGACCAGATGTGTTTAGAATCCAAAAGCACAAAGTTGCCATTTTCCATTTACAAGTCACCTTTTATCTCTTCAACTAACCTTTCAAACTACAGTCAATCCAGGGTCTTGTCTACTTTAGCAAGATAGTTAGATGGAAACGTAATGAGATCATTCAGTTGTCAGGCTAACTCTTCACTGGCCAAAACCCCTTTCCTTTTACATTAATTAGTCCTGAAGACCAACAGCAATGACTGAATGATGATAGGGTATAAAAATACAGTGCACAGATACACAGTATCTTAGTTGATGTTCACGGCAGCACTGTCTGGAGGATGTATGCAAACATATGTAAATGCACACATCCAGGTTAACTTTTAATGACTTCTCTGTTCCACACTTCCTCTTTACATATGTCTACCAGAAAGTATCTGGAATGACAAAACTGCAATGTTAGAAGTAGCCAAGATGTCACTGCTACTGACTAAATGATCAGTGGTGAGAATTTTGAAATGCCACAATCACTGATATACAGATGTCCATGTGATATAGTCATGTAATAACATTTACTAAGCTCTGTATTTTCTTAGAAGAGTTTCTGGCTCCCAGACTAGAGATAGAAACAGCTTAAGAAAGAAAATTAAATACCAAGATTCTGGAACATAACTCTGCAGCAAACAATGTCAGTCTTAGCAAATTCAGGACATAAGTGATCAGAGAAAAAAAAAGTTATTTCATAAGAACTGTGAGTGTCAGTGGCTTTTGGAGGCTGATGGCTTCTCAGAGCTTTAAAAGACAAGCTAAAAGAAGAGCAATGGAAAATACCACAGTATTTCAAAGTACAAGCATCAATATCAGTATATACTTTAAGATTTGCTTTAGCATTTTCTGAAGAGAAAACACACACTTTCTCACCTGGATCTTTACAAAGATACTGTTCTAGAAACTGAAACAATCACGTAATAAAGATTACATTTTTACTAAATTATTATAGAGCTAAGGTGAAGTACTATACCAAGTGCAGATTAATAAAGGAGTGAATTAATCCCTGAAATACACTGCCTAAAGAAACATCATTGGTTTTGGTGATACATGTGGAGGTTTTCATTTGGGGTTGGTTTATTTTTTTTGGGGGGGTGGGTGTGGGTGGGGGGTGTTACACACATTGTTTTACTAAGTATTAGAACAAAGGGCAAAACACCAAGAATCAGTGAGAAAAAATGACCTGAAAATTCTAAGATAATTTCCTAACCTTAGAGTATCTAAATTTCCAAAACTGTCAATTTACGCTATTGAAGAAAATTTCCATTACAAGGAATAATTGTTGAAATAATCGTTCCCTTTCAGGGAATATAAAGTCATCCACAGTGCAAGTTTCTGGTTGGTTATGGAATACTGAGATTCCACACTGCTTCTCAAGTGCAAAAAAGCTGTACTTTCATCAAGAACTGACACTTCTCTTCAGAAAATGTGCTTCCCCATATTTTGCATGTCATGAGTTTTCATCAGACACATAAACAATAAGTAACTTAAAAAAATTAGACAAAAAATGTGTGCCTTAGAAAACAGCTCAGTATGATGATCGTTTCGCAGAAGTGGCTGAGAACACACCATAAACCTTTGATTTTGGTGCTTGGTTTGTTTGTTTTGAAAGAGCAGAGATCTTAGTAGAGTAGCTGTAGTATGGTTTAGTAAGCACAGAAGTTTAAACAGCATGGAAGAATGATAATCCATGATCAACAAGCATTTTTAACTAAGACCCTGGGAACTTAAATGGGAGACTGGGAAAGTCTCCCATCTTTCCTGCTTACATCCAGCATTTGCATGAGAGTTCTCTGACATACCATATCCAGATGTCCTGCATCTTTGATTACAAAAGTGTAACATCTTAGAACACTGAATTAGTATCTCCACTTAGATCATATGCTTTGGTCAGAGAGGTAAGTTGAAATCTTGCAGCTTAAACAAGGAAGTTTACAAACTAGGAGCATGTCCCTACAAACTTAGGAGTATCTTTTGATCATTTCAGTAAAGATGGTTTCTCTCACAGGATGGTACCAAGAACTGTTTGTCGCATTACTGTGCGGAGCAAGGTAACCCAAGTTCAGGACATTGTGTAGGAATTCTACCTCTTCTCTTGTACAAACCAAGATGAGTTGCTCAAATATGAGTGACTTTATGGAAATAATTATCATACAGTTGGTGCTCTCAACAGCTTATGTACACCTATTCGCAACTTTATGACAAAGAACAGCAGCTGTAAAGGTCATGACTGAGACCTCCCAGGATGATGAAGAGCTGCTAATCATGCCACAAGTTATGCAACTGCTTTGGGAGAGGGGGAGGGGGGAAGGGAAAGGATGGGGGAAGTTCAAAAACCGAAGCAGATTGCTACAAAGAGAGGCCTATGTACAACAGATAGATATCTATATAACTGTAGGGATAAATACATACCTGTATGCACAGGAACATCAGACAGAGCCAGACACCCTTCTCCTCGGGGAAAACTCAGAACCATGAGACACTGTGCATTTTGCTCTACATGACCACCACACACCTTCCAATATACCTCCAAGGTGAACACTAGGGTCTGACTCAGAGATTGATGAAAGCTAGATTATCCGTGTTAATAAACTGGTAACATTATGTCAATGGGGTGAAAGGATAAGAATATAGGAAATGAATGAGGATTATTTCTGTCTATCAGTGCTTCTTTTGCAAACAAAATTTTGGGAAAACAAACTCCTTGGACAGAGACTCTTTTTGCATAGAAATTTTTCCATTCAGGCCATGTAATACATCTAATCAATAAATAACTTTCTGAAGACAGTTGAAGAACAAACACCCAGTGCAAAACATGCCATAAAATGGGAGTTGTTTCTTCCGATGATATGATGAAATACTCCAAATGACACAAATGTCCTCCTACAACTCTTTCTGAACTTAGTGCCAGGACTTGTTTGGTTACTGCTTGTCAAGTTAAGTTCATTTTCTCCTTTCAACAAGCACCTCATACAAAAAAAATCCTTATTAATTAATGTTATTATTCCATAGCAACTTCCTTTAGACTGTCACAACAAAGATCTGTCCCATCATAATGAGATTACGTAAAATACGCATCCTCCTCAGTTGTATAACACCACCTAAAATGTTCATTACATAAGCTTCTTTAACCAATGATTTTTTTTTTCTGAACATATATGCATTTTGGACAATCAAAAACTTGAAGTTGCTTTCCTCAGTGTAAGAAAGTTGGTTTTATGGTCTTGCTGCTCCTTAACTCCTTAAAGGTCTTATTAGCACTATTCAAAGAGATAGTTGATAAAGAACATTTAACTGTTTAACAATACTCAACAGACAGTTGATTATAGAAAGACATGTCAGTGCACATATGGCAGGCAGATAAATTATGCACATCTGGATTACTTTTGGCAAGAAACACAGCTAAGTGTCTAACGCCAAGTTTAGCAATCTGTCACTATCAATACGTGCATTTATTTAAAAGACGTCAAGGATTCAAAGTCATATTTTCTATTTCTTCATAAATGTTCCAGCGCTTCATGAGACGGCAAAGCAGGTGACAAAACACATTGCTTAATTTGCCAAAGGCTACATAAACAGGGATAATTTTGAACTCCCTGTGCATATAGGACTAGCCAAATTTTCAAGTCAACTCTATCCTCCGTTATTTAATAAAACTAATTATGTATGTAGATATATAATCAAGTTCTGAATAGCCAGCTTCAAAACTTTGCTGAAACTGGATAAAATAATTTGGTAAGTTCAAAGAAAATTAAATGAAATTGAATTATCAGGAAAGTTGCAATTACAGCCTCATTTGTAGCAGTAATTGGTTATTTTTAGTGATAGATTAATGAGAAAACATGTCACCCTATATCTAACTTTCTTGGCCAAAACAAAGTAACAGATTAGTGGTAGACAGAGGTTGCATCTTGAAAGGCAAGTATAAAACTTAAGGTTGAGAAGTCATGCTTATTCTTATTTTAAACTTAACACAAGTAAATAAATTAGAAAAACTCAAATAGAGATTAGCGTTTGCAACAAATACCAATAGTTACATAAAAACACATTAGGTGATTAAAAAGCCAGAGTTATTTTTCTTGAACGAACAGAGAGTAAGACCGTGAGGGCTTTTATAAATTCAGCAGTATTTAAAAGATTTGAAAATCAGCATCAAATTTTGTGGCAAAAACAATTAAAATCTTTCAACTCATACTAAACTCAGGAGTAGAGGTAAGTGGGGGAAAGTAATAAAATCACCTATCGTTTTACATGTAAAAAACCTACAAAAACATGATGCAGGAGTTTAAAGACTGCCTACTGCTTAAGAGAGGGCAAGTCCCCCTTTAGCTGGTGGTGCTGTTTCTTTGCCATAAGAAATTCCATTCATCTTTAGTTGAAGGATCACATTAGGTCCATCCACAGCCCTCTTAGGATGTGTGTTTCTTAGGGTAACAAAACCTCATTCTGTCTCATTTACACTGGCTAAATGTACCAAGAGACAAGATTAAGCCTTCATAAGTAAATTTAACTCTTACATTCAATTGTTTGACTTCATTAAGAAAAGCTAATTTTTCCATGTATGCAACAAAGTAACTCCTTTTCATAATCTCATTAGTATACAGTTACATCAACTACAGAAATGTTAATTATATTCCTAAAAATGGAAATTACTTGAAATATATAATAATATTTATTCCAAGTACTTAAAGCTACATTAATATCTGCCATACCAAAACAAACCAATTTTGGAATATATTTCTGAACCTAAAATCCTGGCATGCTTACACACACACACACACACACACACACACACGTAAATAACAAGCCCCAAGACTTTACACTTTAAAATAAGGAATTGATTCACCATCTTATTGAACACTAATTCTGAAGCTCCAAGTGAGTTTTAACCTAGCCAGACATGAACAAGTACAGCTGGAATACACCAGCAAGGACACAGCAGATTTATTTCCCTTCCAGATGGGCAATCTCTTCTCTGGTAGAAGAAAAAGTATTACTCTGCTGGGACTGGGGACAACAGATTTCATAGCAGTCACAGCACAAACACAGGAGGTGGCAAAAATTCACATGGCAAGAGATTCACTTAAGATGGCTTTTTGTTTTTTTTTTCCTGTGGGTTCACTTCTTAGTGGACCATGGTACTTGTTTCTCATCATAAATAATATATTTCTCTTGCCTCCAGAACCCTTAAAATCCTCACTTTTCTTCACAAGTACTCAAACATGCAAAGTTTGGTACAAGCATTTCCTACCACAAAAGGAGATCCTGAGCAATTCTTCTGATAAGAATGTATACAACACTATATGCAGATTAGTTTTTAATTATTTTATGCATATTAACTAAATTGAGTTGGAAAAAAAAATCGGAAAAAAGGGTAATTGCAAAGGGTTTCTTACCAGGACAGACTTGTTAAAGAGCACTGAAATAGGTGAACAACAAGTTGAGCAGTGCCACAGTTTAGGTGTAATACAGACTGACAAACAGTGCATGCTCTGTTGGGCACTTGACACAAACTACTTATATGCTGCTAAAAATGAACAGGCAGGCAGCTCAGTAATATCAGTTGCACTACATTTTACTTTAAAATTATTTTTGTTGATTCACAATAGTTCTATACTGTATACACAGTGAGTTTTAAATTGCATTAACTTGTTCAGGCTCAACCGACCTTACCTCAGCGTCTAGAATCACTGTGATGTCTTGAACATTGAACTCTCTACCAGCAGAGGGGGACCTCTATTGTGATTTCTTTACTTCAATGAACTCCAAAGGCAGCCTCCTAAATCCATTATTTAGCTTCTAATGAATTTCTTTTATAAAGCTCATATTATAGGACTAAGAAAATAGTCCTATTTCCCATGTATATTCAGGACAGAAAGCTAATATTGGCTGATTGCTCTTGTGGTGTGATCAAAGCAACAAGACGCTACTTCTAAAACTACTTCTAAAATGTCAATGTATACCAGTATGACTGTATGTCAAAAGAAGTGAACATCCTCAGAGTTTTCTTGACCCCTGTTTTAAATGTCCTTTCATCAGTAACATAACTCATTTCACCATCCACTTTGGAGTTTTGCTTTTCTATCACAGACTTCAACATTTCCTCCACCTGTACTTGGGTCTCCAAGTTATTCCAAACTACAGATTGTCAATATAATTCAGGAACATTTCTAATGCTTTTCTACATGGATGTGAGCAGAGTGCAGAATTAATATATCTCTACAGAGTCAACTGTAGACTTGTGCTGCAAGTCCACAGCAAAGACAGGAAACAAACCTGTATTTCCTGACATCTCAATAACTATAATGACTTCTCTCACTGTAGCAGTTATTTCTCATCTTAATTTCTCGCACCAAGAAGCCTACCTTTGGATTAAAGAAACTGTAGGAAAGAACTGGCAATTAGCTTGTACAATGAAAAACATACTACTAGTCCAAAATATAGATTCTTTCTGCTGATAGCAACTAAAAAATAATGAACAGTGGGTATTCCATGATTTTTCTGGAGGAGTCATCAAGTTGGAAACTTTATACATAGAATCATGTTATGAATAAACTATTTTAAATATACAGTTTTTATTTAATTTACGTTGTGAGATGGCACCCACAAAAGATGCTTTAGATTGCCATTTATTAAATAGTAGAAGATTTAAAACAAGAAACACAGATCTAATGTAATTCAAGAAAAATATCATAAACAGATTTCCACATTTTATTTACTGCAGCTATTTTAAAAAGTACTCTTAAAATCCCATCCCAGGTAAAGTTCTGTTTTAATGGGTAAACATTTTAAGGAGTAAAATGATTTTCTCACTACAGGATAAGTGCCACATAAGGGGAAAACAAAAACTCCAAAAACTCAAAAAAAAAAAAAAAAGTGGCTAACTTTACCAAAATCTAATCTCAGTGCTTAACTGTGCCATTGCGTTGTGCTCAAACAAAACTTTGATCATAAATTCCTTTTGAGAGACCAAAATGAATGACAATAGGAAAGCAGGTTTCTATGGCAGGGCAGCTCTGTTAAAGCTTTCAATAACCATGTCAGCTCCCAGGGGCTTTAATTTGCTTCTGTGGTGGCCTTTGTTTTTATCTTTAAAGAATTCAGTAACTACATGACACACACGTACCTAAGTTTTTTTCAGTATTCTTTGGTAAAATTTTAATTGCTCGCAGACACACATTTGTGAGGGGCGATGGTCACTGGCACAGATTTGCAAGCACCACTGACAGGTGAGGAGGCTCTGAGCTGCTGCCAAGGCGTCCCAAACAGAAATTTCAATTCTTTTGGGGAAGCAAACAGGCAAGCACAGCTCTCGTTTTATGCTTTTCAGCTTTCTTCTTCCCACTCAATGCTTTGGTGACATTAGCTGGCACACCCTGTCTGTAAATACTCTCTGCAAAACTAGTTTGGGCGATAGGGGTGGGGGTAGGAAGAAAAGGAATTTTCTAGATTTCTAGTTTGCTTTTCTTCTCTTCATCTTTTCTGCCTTGTTGTTTGCCTGTTAAATTTAAGATGAAATACTCCAGTCTGCAAAGACAAGCAAGAGATTATTACTGCATGACAAAAACAAACCTTGTCTCTTCTAACAATAGCCTGCCAGCCCCGGAGAGAATACAAGAGACATGTGGCTTGGCTCTTCCAAAGCAAAACTTCACATACTATGTGTAAATAATAATGTTTCCTTAGTGCTATGAAATAAATAAATAAAAAAAAAATCACCATAGTTTAGGTTCCATATACCAGAGCACTGCAGGATCCAGTACCCAGTATACAGTTTAGAGGATAAGCAGTATGGGGTTCTTGGAATGTTTTTGGTATTGACCCATGCTTAGCATAGAAAATTACACTGATTAAGTTTTACTTTGGAAATTACCCTCTGTGCCACAAAGCTCATTAACAGGAGAGGTTATGATAGTGGCATTTGTATGCCCTCTTCTTCTCTAGCAACAGCAAGTATTCCACTAAAAGCGTAGATATACAGAAAACCAATTTAAAATTAGAGAGGTTTTAAACAAGGTGACAAACAAAAACTTTCTGAAATGCAACTATTTTCAATAGCCGTGAAGTGGCTCACTAAGAACAGACTTTAATTTTCCTCTTATCACTAGAAATTAAGCCTTTCAGAGTGCTTTCAAGTAAGACAATTATAAATATCATGCCAATGAATACGTGTCCACATCTGTCCCAACAACAAAAGCTGGAGAAGCTGCAGATAAAGCTTCAATCCTCTCTGGCACAAAACAGCCATCTGAGCAAAGTCTGAAGATGCAACAGAGAAAACTTTGATAGAGGTAGTGCGATTGATGGTCTTGATTCAGATCTATCACTGCTGTAGAGGAAGGGCAGTTGTCCAGAGTGCAGTCAGCTGAAAAATGCTAAATTTGTGGAATCCTGTGGTGTTTTGCAGGATTTCTGGCAGAGTTTTCCTCCATTTCTATAGAACTACACTGGTTTCTTGCTGAGCCTTTTGTGGAGCTCAAGCTGCAAATTCCTTTAATAGGTACAAGATTGCCACACTTTCCAGCAGTAATACTTTATATCAATCTTCACAAAACTCCCATAAACTTGACTCCTGAAGAGCCTCATCAGTCTAAATTGAGAACAAAGTACCTGATGAAGCAACAATTTAAGGTCCAAAAAAAGAGAACTGGGAATCAGATTTAAAGCCTTTTAATCTCTGGAAAAATTGAGAATTTTACCAAAAGTAGCAAACAGCTACACTACACAAACTAGCTGAGGCTACCTTTTTCCCTATTAGTAAAAAAATAACTAGTTATCTATTAGTGCTTTAGATTCTATATATTAACACTTATATTCTGAATATGAGCACCTACATTCTGACTAATTCTGAAATACTTTTAAGTAGGAATGGGGTTTTGCACACAAGATGAATTAAAACCCCATTAAGAACATTCAAGCAAAAGGAGTGCAAACTGACTTAATCCAAACAGCAACAAATAATCTTAAATCTACCAGATGGAGAAAATTACTGTGTTCAATGGGTATACAAGAAAAAAATGATCACTTTAGAATGGGTGTTCCGCATATGTGAAAATATTTTACAGAAATACTATTTCTGCATCTTTTCAGTATAGCTGAATTAACAAAGAGGAAAAACAATTACATGTAAAGAATACTGAGATCACCACAGATCTAAAAAACCAGTAAACTCATATGGCTTAACTGCTTCTAGACGAGATATCCTTTAGAAGGTAGCGAAACTGACTGCATACTGAAATGAGGTATGCAGAATAATTTCTTTATAACAGATAAATAATTATGAGATACTATTACCTATGTCTTGGGTAACTCAGGAATGCCCTTTCAGAAGTTGACAGTGTTATATTTATTTCCAATTATTACAAATAAATAAATCAAAATCTTTTTCAAAGAGTCAAAAAAGGTTTTGAATGACACAATGCTCAATCTCTGAGCACACTCTTTCAATTACTTTGCAGCTATTGCCATCAAACAATTTACAAACTCACAGGTTTTGTAAGTATGCTAAAAACGTTTTTTTTTAATATAAAGTAAATGTTTAAATCCAATCTTAATTCAGAAAACAAAATTACTTTTCAGTCACACCAAAGTACCCTAATGAGTTTAGGCACATTTTTCCAGGATTTGATTTATTTTAGTCATATGACTACCAAACATAGTGAATCCCTAACTGATAATCAAGGGCAAGTCAACTCTTCTTTCATTGCCTGATCTCAATGCACAGGCAATACATACATACCCCTATTCTCAAACGTTTTCAGTTAATCATCTGATCTAGATGATCCTGCTAGGGCAGGGGGAGTTGGACTAGTTGATCTTTCAAGGGCTCTTCAAACTTCTAACATTCTGTGATTCTGTGTGATTACAGATTCTCAGAACACTTAAAACCATACATTTCAGAACACAGAAGTTTAATTGATTGTAAAACCCCTAACAACTGTCATATTAGTTTACCATTTAAATTACGCATTGCATCACTTCTCTAGTTCTCTATGATGCTGGCTGTCTCAGAGCCCTCTTGAAAAGACGAAAAATGGACATATGCAATGATTAAGAGTGATAGAACCAGTTGGGACACCATAGTCTTGTCTGCTGTTCTGTCTGTCCAAACTTTTGCATTAAGATCTTAATACCTGTTTCAGATTCAAACTCTGGTGGGAATCACCAATAATCTGACAGCCATTAGCTTTGTAGCTGACAGTCTCAAGTGCTTAAATTCCTTTAAAATTAATAGAAGGATGTTTCTCTATCTCAAAGATGACAAGCAAATACATTAGAAGACTGACAAGTTCCAATACTGAACTAATATTTCAGTTAGTGATCTAACTATAGGGAGCAAGTTGCATGAAAAGATCCAGCCAGCCTTCTGCCTAAAATCCATGAAGAAAGGGTCAGTGCAGTCCCAGACATAACTGCCCAACTGTCTCTGGTACAACAATATAACTAAGGTCTCTCTTTAATTCTGTTTTTGTGTGTCAGAGAACAAAATGAAATGGAAAGAACAGAAATACATTTATGAATCTAAACCCTCCTGAGGAGAATAGTTTTGCAAAATATTTTGTGTCCAAGCAGCTAGATTTCTAATCTCTCCTCAGTCAAGGTTCTACCTAGGACATTATTCAAGTTCTTCCTCTCTCATTGTATCTGTTTTCTCCCTCCAAACCCTCTCTTCCTGAAGTGGTGACTACAACGGCTAAGGGCACAGCCCTTAACTACCAGGTATCCTCCCAAGCAGAATATTGGTTATGGCTGCAGACTCTAAATAACACTTATGCAGCGTGATATTTAACATACACTACTCATTTAATCAACCAATGCCTCATGGATATTCAGGCTGATGCACATCCTGATCCACAGTACACAGAAGAGTATTCAAGCATCAGGCCATGACTGATTAAAATGAACACGGGAGGCTCCATGTGCCCAGTGCCAGACATGGTAGATTTTTAAATTACCTCTCAGTCGGGTTCTAACAAAAACAGAGGTGGAGCTTTGCTGACCTACGCTTTGAACACAGCTCACTTCTGAAGTATCCTTTCCTCTGGGCAGGAGTCACAGACTTGCAGATTTTGCTGCCTTCTACATGCATAAAATTCATCAGCTGAATCCTAGGTCTTACAACCTGCAGGAGCAGACCTTTTAAGATTTGACAGAGTTTGGCCACAAACTCTGTCAAATCTTAAAAGGCCACTCTGGCCACAACTTCCTAACTCAGTCAAGCAAATGCCAGCAAACTAAAATGCAACAAAACAAAAAACTCAGTTAAACATTCCTCATTTTCAAAACAGGCAGTTCTTCAGTCAATAAACAAATATTCTACACTACAAGTAAGTGAAAGGTGACTAACAAGCAACAGACTTTTCAAATGCCTGGAGAGATTTGAGAGGGCTTGGAAGGAATAAGCTTGCCAGAATCTGCTGGCAAGCACAATCCTATGACAGCCGGCAATGGGATATCCAAGCATGCATTCTTGCTTCCTTTCCCAAACCATAATATTACCACCCCCACCATCTTATTTATGCAGGGGAAGGGTGGCATTATTAATTTTCTTAGTTAAGCAAAATTTCTTTCCTATCGCACAGAATGTATGACTTCCAAAAGGAGACGAAGCCAAATACATCTGTGGAGCACTTTCAGCCATTTTACAGTTACTAAAATCTGAATTGTCAGAGTCCATTGGCAGAGCATAACATTTCATTTTAATGCAACATATTAGCTACTGCATTCCTGGTTCAGAACATTTTTAGAGGTATATTTCTCAAACATGTCCCTGAGACACTAATAATAACAAGAGGAACACAGGAAGGCATGCCCATTTTCTTTAGTAGAAGAACACCTGCAACTACTTTTATATTTTGTTTTTCCTATTTTGCCAGATCTTAGTGGTAGCATCGCATCCCATCCCTGATGAGGACTGAATCATACCCACCTCACACCGTTACAGAGTTTACAGTGAATAATCTGCAGAAACAGTAGCTTACTTTGCAAGAAGGTACAATGTTTTGCTGCAAGTTAATGTATTACAACAAATAGATTAACAGTAAAAACATTCTGTGCTGCATTTTAGTACTTATATAAAAAGTTAACATCTCTGTATTACAAGAAATACTTTCTTAAAAGTCTCTTATGTACTGGAAGGTAAATTTTTTAAACCCCTGCATTTTGTCATATCCCCTTCTTTTGTGAGCAGTCTTCCTGAACTACGTAACAATATTACCATTAAAAAAAAAGAATTAAAAATTAGTCTTTTTATCAAATTCATGGCAAGTTTACATGAGAACAATTTACATGGAGGCAATTCTTTGTTTTTAAATTTTTTTCCAGAAACTAAGCTGCAAAAATATCTGTAAGAAAGCTGATAAGCACATATGATAATTTACCATGTTCCTCAGATGGGTAAGTGTTTTTTACTCTTTCAATGCCTGTGACCAGCAGCATCAATACATTAATCTACTCTTGGAGTGACTTATGTTTATCAGATAGTCAATTCTGAAATACTGCTCTGGTGTCTTTATTTCTAAACAACCAACCTTAAAAATCGGTCCAGCACGATGACAGTAGTCTCTTCTCACTGGCTAAATGCTTTGTAATAAGCAGATTGGTGGAGATGACTTAATTCAGGCACACTAAGTAACTGAATAATTAAATCAAATAGAAAAGCTAATAGAGTGCACAGACACTGCACAGACAACATTATTTAGGGAATAGAGAAAGTCCGTAGAAAAAGAATAGTAGTAAAGCTTAAGTGTGTTTTGACTCAGGATTCTGATTTGTTAAACATTTCCCCATCATTTTATGCCCTAATAAGTTTCCATTGAGCAACATGACCTAAAGCTACAGAGAAAGCTAGTCAAGTGCAGAGTTTCCTAAAATGTATCTCCACCAAGTTGCTGCAACTAAACATCATTTAAAATAGTCCAGGAAAAAATGGAAATGTAGACTGGTAAACTTTCTTGAGAATAGTCTTTGAGTCCGGTAAACACTGAGTTACTTTAAATACTACACTTTCAAAATAAAATAACTCTGCATCAAAATTCCAATAGTAAGTGAATTTTACAATAAGGTAAAAAACAGGAGTGACACCCTGGGAAAATAATTAAAAAATGCAGGACTGTATTCAGAAAATGTGTTTTATTTCCCATGTTCAACTGTCACCTAAATTTCAGATTATAGGGAGGTAAAAAACTACACTGTAAGTCTGAAGCAAACAAAAGAGGATCAAGACTATCCAAAAATTATTTGGCACCACATATTAATACATAACCCAGCGCAACGAAAAGTTAATGCTCAACATGATTAGCCTGACACCTTGTTGTCTTCTCTTCCTTTTAACCAAGAAGAGATGTTCCTTAACATCAGTGAAAATATCTGAATAATCAAGGGGAGCACAGTTTCTTAAGTCAGGTAAAAAAAAAAAATTCTCATCAATTATGGTCAGCAGATCTCAGATGTTTAATTTTGGTTATTTGCTAGTCATAATGAGTCACACTAAGATCAAGACAACAAACTCTGTCCGTGCAATACAATCTAACTTTAACACAGTTGTATGCCAGTTGTGGAAAACTGATTTTTGACAGCCAGCAGGAGTAAGAATCAATTAGTGAAACTTCTGGTAGCAGACAGAAAAAAAGTACCTTACCCCTAAGACCACCCATTTGTTTTATTACCTACTGCTTCAATGCACAATGATAATATAGCTAAAAGGCTGCAGTTCGATTTTTACTAAAGCCAGCCAGATCAGAAATAGCAGCAATGGCAAGAGTTTGATATGAGTTAAAGGCTATCAGCGCCTGAAAAGATGTTCTGCATGGGAGTTGTACCCTTCAAATCGTGGAGATTCAGGCCACTGCCAAGGAAGTGAATGAAACAGAAATGTAAATTCAAACATAGGTAGCTCCAACTTTTTCAATTTTTGCAACTGTGAAGCAGCAATAAAAAAAATTGCAAATATTAACCAAAGACAACAAAGTATGTTAGCCTGCCCTAAAGACAAGCTCTCAAGTCCAAATCGGGTGTTAGGAAGCAACGTTTGCTATGAGGAAAAATAGTTCTTCATAACATAAAGATGAGGAGTGTCTGATTGGTAAATGTAAATTTAAGATAAATCTGAGTTCACTTCATGTCCAATAGCACAAAGATTGGTGTTTAATGTTCATGCCAAAAGAAACAATAAAGTATATGAGAAGGAAAAAAAAAACCCCATAGTATATTGTAGAGGACTCAAAATCTACATTCCTGGGCAACTGGTGCTAGAATTTTCTTTTTACAAGTAAATGCATGTATGTGTGAGTGTACATACACACATATATAAGTATTTGATAAATACAAATTTAAAATATATATTATACAAACACGCGCACACATACACTCTACAGATCTCAAAATAAGCAGCACGGGCACATAATTAAGGGGTCCCCAGGGCTCATAAAGAAAGTGCAACGACCTTGTTAGTGTTTGGCCTTTCTTTCGCAACCAGTCTCATTGTAAAACAGTCAACCATGAAAGTACTTTAAAAAGCTGGTTTTCTTTTTATATTTACAGCATGATTTTATAACGTACCTTTCATGTTTTAGAGAAGCTGGTACTTCTGTATATCTTCCTGGCAAATGCAACACGAACCACAAACTTTCTAATTTACAACTTTCAGAAATTTGAATGCTTTTGAATACCGGGATTTTCAACTTTGCAATTTAATGACAACCCTGCCTTTGGCCTTTCCTGACCTGTTGTGAAGTAAATCAGGCACACTAATGTGGGCTAACAAGTCTTTTTCACACTGTTCGATCACCCTGCATCTTTTTTCTCCACAGACACCGCCTCTCTCCCACTCTCTGTCTAGCCATCCTCCCTCAAAGCAAACAAAATGGTCACTGTAACCCTGCATTACTGCTCATTAGATCACAGGTTAGTCAAGTGGAACTGCCCGAGGTTCCCAAAGGAGAGCTATACTTCAAAAATCTGTCCATGTCAAATGAAGAAAAAACCCCTGAGCATGGGGTCACCCAGATCAATGATCAAAAGAGACTGAGAATAGCAGAGGGAAAAAAGAAAGAAAGAAAAAAAAAAGAAGCCCTTTTTTGTTAAAAAACAGCCTTCTGTATAATAAATCAGAATACAAAGATACTAAGCTTTTTTCTCCCCATTAATAACACTCCATTTTGGCTTTAAAATAAATACCTTGTTTTTCAGAAGATTTTCTAAGAGTAATATTATTCTTAAGAGCCAAGAGCAAGATTTCAATAAACCTCTAACCAAAATTACTTTAAGAAAATTAGCTAGAGAAATAATAATGGAAAATATTGGGGATTTTCTCCACATCATTTAAATAATTAACTATTTTTAAACGCAGCTAAAGTAATTTTTCATTCAATTATGACTTGGATATTAAAAAATTATGCATTCTGAGCTCCACGAGAAATGATACAGGTAGCATGTCCACAGAAAAAGTAGTCAACCAGTATTACAGTTTGAACTCTACTGGTACGTGACAGATGTGCAAGCACGTGCAGTACTTGAAGAATGTGCAGTACCACTTCTATGGCCTCTGCTCATCTTTTAAGAACATAATTTACTAAAGATAACCACAGAAAACTTCAAACAACAGCAACAACAAAAAAACTTAAAATAACGACCTTTTCTGACACACAGAACAGATGAAATTACTCAAAGTGTAGTGGCTGTTTAACAAACTGTCCACACACGTGTTTTTGAGAGCAAGAGAGGATAGTCTCTACTTACCCAGAATGAATGACGTATGCCAAGATTAACCTACATAATGCATTTTAAATATCACACAGATAACTCTGCTAATTCAATATGAGCTATGTATTTTTAAAACAGCAAGCACACATTGTGCCATCAATGAAGACACTATTGCAGGTAAAGGGACTCCAGTGTTTCCTGTAGGACTGGGACAGAGCATCTTTTCATTTATTACTTTGAGAAGCTTTATTTTTCTGCCCTGGAGAGCAAATATCACTGTTTTGCTCCCTAAAATCCTCAGCCCTGAGTAAAGCCGAAACTAAGAAAGAGGAAGAAAGGTATGTAAATTGGAGCACAATATTTGTCAGTAGATCTGTAGTTAATATATGGTCTGTTGCACAGGTATTACTGCAATATAACAAAAGCTACAGGAACTCAGAGGAAAGAAAATCTTGAAATACTCAAATGTTTCATACAATTTCAGTAAGTAATTTCTCAACATGTATTACTACAGTAACATAGGAAACAAAATGAGAATGCAAATGGTGTGGTAACATACTCTGAAAAGATACCGGAAAAAGTTTACTGAACAAACCTGTATTGACAGACACAGATGGGACAACCTAATTTTAAATAAATAACGGAATTGTAGCAAATGCATTACAATATATGCAGTAAATCCAATCATTCTTCCCTATCATACATCTGAATGAAATGAACAGCCTTGTCAGAGAAGCTCATTTGCTAATGAAAGTTGGGGTTTCTGTTGTTTTCTTAACAGTTTGCTAGATGCCTTGCAGTGCATATTTATACTTGAACAAGCATTACCTTCTAAAAAGACTGCACACAAATACTGAACCTTTAGTTTTACAACAATATTTCTTATCCTTGCAACTCTACATGAGTGGAATCTGAACAACAAAAGATAATAGAGAAGATCAGAAAAGTAAAGGTATTGAGAAATTTTGTGTCTGCATCCCCATGGATTATTTAGTGCAATGTTAATACTATTATTGTAAACAGTAGACAAAAGTAAGAATAACCTGTTTAAATCTGAGTAATACATTTAAACATTTTAAAGGAAAAAAAATCCGCCAGTTTGTCTCTTTTTTGTCATTTTTTTTAATGTTTCCTGCTGTATTTGTATGATCCTTCACTAATAATTCTTTTCCAGACTAACTTGAAATTTTAGGTTGTTCAGATTCCTGTAGAACAAGTTACTGTTTCATGTCAGCCTACTGTTCTAAACATTTAAACTATTTTGAGAAAACATTTACACTTATAAAGATTCCAGCGTGACTAATGATATTCTTCAGTATCAACAAATCATCATTAGAATAATGTCATTATATTCAAAACTTTGTTTCTAGTCTTATGAAGACGATTGTTCCCAGATGCTAGAGAGGGTTATTCATGTTTCTTCAGGGGTATGTCTGCATCTACTGTTGAATCACTGCAAGAAGGGGATGGGAGAATGATTTTCTTTTTGAACCAAATGTCAGTACACACTACACAAAAAACATTTCTGAAGCAATAGTGGGACACTGTCCTCAGCATCCATCCCTGCAGAAGCAGCCCTGCAATCAACTGCTTTAGCATAAACTCCATCCTCAACCTCCCTGAACTGTAGAACCTTTCAACACATGTGAATCTGCTGAATTCCCTTCCATTCTTCATTTCTGCTCAACCACAGACTGTCCTCTACTTATCTCTTTTGCTTTACTGCCTGGGAAGTGCCATGGAAATAGGTGCATGGTATTTGTCACCAACCTTCTTCAAGTCTTCCTGTCACTCGTTACCGCTGGGTTGCACCATTTTAAAAAGAACTACAATGTCCTGTCCAACAATGAAGCATAGAACCTGAGAATCTGATTTTTGCACCCCTCACACCCACTGATCATCCAGGACAGTTTCATAAATTCCCTCATTTCCACATCCAGAGCTGCAAGCTTCATTCGCTCTCACAGGAATTTCATGCTTACCCATGTAAAGCAGTTTCAGCTTCTGAAGGATCAACTATGCACCAATTTTCATTTTTGCTTTCTTTCATGCTATCATTCCTACTCAGAACAAATTTCAACTCAACTACCTTCAAAAATGTTGTGTTTGAAGAGGCACCAAAAGCATCTCATAACCAAGCTAAGCTCTAAGCACCTTCAACTTGATATCAGTTTAAAGATAATCTGCATATTCACAGCAAGCTCTTAGAGATGCTAGGAATTACAGACAATATTAATCTACGTAAATTCACTACCAGCAGTGCTGATGCAGATGAAATTTTCTACCTCTGAAGCACATAATAAAATTCCAAATTTAAATACCAACATGGATACTAAATTGATAGATTTCCTCCTGTTCATTTTTTTTTTTTAACTTCCTTGGCATGACCAGAAAGATACATCATAATTGTCCATGCAGTGTATCTAATTAACACAAAATGGACCAAGACCAGAAATTAGTTTCATATTCTAATGTTACACAAATTACATGATCACACTCGATTTTTAAAAAAAATTACTTCTGTTATAGTAAAGCTGTATCAATATGATATATAACTACCAATATGTATTTTAGAAGTATGGAAAACAGTCAGAAAACATCTTGTTTGGTAAATATAAAGTTTACAATATAGTTAACTTCCCTTCCATCAGTAAACTTATTTTAGTACTAAAGGTATTTTGTTTTTTTAAAAAAAAAAAAAGAAGGTTATGTCCTCATCTTTTAAAGAGCAGCAGCTTGTACTCTTGCACTCAAAAACTGATTCCAATAAATATAAGAAGGATGTCTGTGAGGAAAACACATATTAAATCACTTATACAAGCAGAGTTTTCAAAAACTTGATCCAATGCATTACTAAATACTTTTCCATTCTTTTTCATCTGATCTGAGATCTTTTTTATAAAAATTGTAGAGTTGTATTTGGAAAGCAGTTATATAGCTACTATTTTGTTCCATTAGNCTCTTGGCTCTGGCAGTCTTTAATGAATACTAAACAAGCATTCATAATATACAATACTTATAGAAAACATTTATTAGAAGATGAATACAGAAGATGAATAAAAATTTTTATCTAAAAGCGTTTCAAAGTTTTTCTAATAGCTCTGTTATTTTTATACAGGCTATGCTTTACCTTCACAATTGCTACATTTAGTTCTGCAAGTGCAACCAACTCTTTAAGCGGTATTTGATTGTTTCTTCCTGGCTAGGAAGACAAAAAGGTTGTTTATTTTTCAAATCACATGAAGTAAATGCTTCTTTCATTCCTCTTTCTCAACCCCAGTAAAAGTACTTGCATGTATATTCCTCCATCATTAACAGGGGAAAATTATTTTATAGAATTTCCTGTAGAACCTTCCTCAATTGAAGTTCACTGTAGTGTGATAAGCAAAAAAAAGAAATGGTGAGTGAGAAATGCAGAGGGAGAAAGGCCCAACTTTCACCTGGTCTTAAAGAGTTCCACACCATGTTTTTTCTGCACCAGTACCCCTCCCACCCTGTCTTGCCTCTCTTGTCTGTGCCTGTACACTGACCCAGCCAACTGTCTTGTGAGCTGACTCTGAAAATAAGACTAAGAAGAAGGAAGAAGGGAGCAGTTAAGGCATTTTTATGCCCAAACCAGTTCACAGTATGGTCACACAAACAGTTGGATTGTCACACCTAAAGGATGGGATAGGCAAAGAGGCCAGCATGAAAGCCAATAATGCAGATCGAAAAAGCACTCCAAGTACACACCCACCCCAAACAGCCATTTGCAGGCAAAGAAGGTGCTTTAAAAATCAAGTTATTGATGTTGAAACTATAAACAACAGTGTAGTCCAAAACACCCAGCATTTCTTGCAGCCCTGGACTTACCAGCTTTAGCTGCAAGGGCCAGTCAAGAGATTTACTTCCTTAAGGAGAGCTGGACATTGTGAGACTGGTATATGCTATGCAGCAGTCCTTTCACTCCGTGTCTTAGCTACTTGACTGCTGTTGTTCAGCGCCCTGTACACTGTGACATCCGCAGCCATGCTCAAGCATCTCTTCAGGCGGGTCAGCGAATGCTTTGAGTTGGAGAGGACCTCCAAGATCACCTAGATTCCAATTCAGAGTTTCTACAGCCACTCTTTGAATTCAGTTCCTTGCAGACTTTTAGTCAAGAGAAGGACTACGAATTTATTACTAAGAGATAATACTTTGTTAAATAGACCATGTACATCATTGGTATAGTATTAGCTAATTTTAAGCTGTATATTCACCTAAAAATATTAACTATTCCAATTCATCTTTTGATCAAATGAAAGTATATTGGGGATTTTACCTGCTATGGCTCTTTTTATTATAGAACATGACTGAAACAGGAATCTATGTAAAGAAAAAGTGTATTAACTGTTTACATATGTTTACATAGTTCTTCACGTGACCCTTTTATACAGGGATTTTCACAATAAGTAGACCTATTCTAGACAGCTTTACACACAAATCCTTAAATTTAAAGAATTCACGTCTCTTCCTATCACCTTAATGTCTTTGCTTACTGTTATTTCTTTCCACACGAGTGACACAAAGAGAACTGACAAATCCAGGTTCTTCCACGATTTTCAGTTTCTCATTTTCTTTACATGGCCACTTGCATTTTGCATTAATAAATATTTACCACACAACTTGGGTAAAGTATGATGATTCCAACTATGCAATGGTTAAAACAACAGCTACCTGCTAAATATTTACACTGAACAGTCTTTCAACTGTATGACAATGTTCTGCTGCTCACATCTAGCGAGGATGTGGATCTACTCACAGATTCTTACTTAAATTATCTTTTTTATTATTTATGTTATTTTATGATCTTTTTATATCTAAATCACCTTCCCAACAGGTCTGAAGAAATTCTTTAATCAGAATGGGGCTTCCTATAAGACAAGTAAACAGGAGCTGTTAGTGCATTGTTCATTTTGCATGGCAAAACCAATTTTTCCTAAACATCAGTTTAATAAAGTCCTCCTCTCCTCCAAATGTGTTCATAACTGAAGTCTGACAAATAACTCCTCTGCTCCTGCAAACGCCACAGTTGTGAAGGAAGCAGCCAATACTCAAAATAGTGCAGTCCAGCTCCAAAACAATCTTCAAATATCAGGGGATACACCCTGGACGAGAAGAAGTATTTGCAGTGAGGGGATTGCAAATATTAAGGTCATTAAGGTCATTATGATCTCAAAACGGGGTAGGAATCCATATTTTGGCTATTTGCTGCAGTAATCTGAAGATAAATCATTTCAGAAACAGTTTCTTGAGGAAACAAAAATCTGCCCCCGATTTAACTTTGCTATAGATGTCCCTGTCATAAAGCACACAGATTTGCAACAGCTGGTCTTAAAGATTTCAGATAGGTGAACTAATTCAAGAGGCCTGACCAGGGCGAGGATGGGACAGACTGCAGAGAGTGCTTCCATCTTCACGCTTGGTGTTAGGCTAAGCTTTTATAGTACCTGCTGCTGGAGGCATTATCTGCTCAAAACTGCTAGCTGAGATACTGCATAGTCTCAGAAGCTAAATCTTCTCACATGACACTGTTCAACACAGCTTCTCAGACTGTTAGTAAATGATGTCTTTAACTGGTATATTGAATGGGTTTCCAAACAGAAACTGTTTTCTCCTAACTAGCAGAGACTACAAAAGGAATGAATTACGGCAAAATAGAACAAAGATGCCAAAATAAAAAGAAGTAATTGCATCCTGGAATTAAGCCTGCCATGTGCAGCAAACCCAAACCATAAAGCACCAGCAGCCCCAGAAAGCACAGCTTCTACAGCGCTCCAGCTCCCCGGCACCAGTAAGAGCCTCTGCAGTTGCTGACAAACCTGGACATTCTCCTGCAAGGGTTATTTAGCTTTAAGACACTTAAGGCATCAAGAAGACATTGTTTATCTACAAAATTATTTCCAGACATAAACAACAGAGAAGAAACTGGCAGAGTAACAGATACTAGTCCTCACATCCCTAAGGTGGCTCTTTTCTCAAGGAGAATCACCCTCCACCACTTTCTGTTAGCAGAAAGTCAAATTAAACACCATCTGTGACTCCAAACTCAAATGCCTTAAAATATTCGCAAATACATCATAAATACATCACAATCTATGTAAACATGGGATCAACCTTTCACACATGCTTTTGAAGATATTGTTTGTAATTCAAAGGTATTTTTTAATCTTGCTATATTGAAGAAAAAGGCAAAATGGAAGACTTTCCTCTGGAGTTTCACACACACATCAGCTTTGAAGTAAGTTCTTGTATGCAAAAGGAAAAAAGCAGTTGTGGTCAGCACAACCTTTTCACCCTTCTATTTTCCTGAAAAATAATATTTTAAGAGATAATATCTTAAAACAACTGAGAAGACTTTTGATTCACTGTCTACTAGTAATTCTATATGGAAAAGTTTTTGTATTTTTTAAAATGGGAATTTAATATCTTCTGTGCTTTCGCCTAGTTCTAGTAGTCAGCAATTCATATATATGAAAGAAATGTATTCATGAATTAATTAGAAGACAACTAAAACAAAACCCATCAAGAAGTCATACTCTACAAATGTCTTCACATCTATGACCTTGGAACAGAAGAGTTTGTTTGGAAGGGACCAAATCATCTAGTTCAACTGCAACTCTGAAAAACAGCCTTAAATATCAAAAAGAAATAAAACCCCCAAAACTAACACACTGACAAATATGTAGTTCCTTCACTATGGAACTGGCAAAGATTCATGGTGCAAACAAAAGCACACTCCATCAGAAAGATACTTATTTTAAACATATATATATAATTAGGTACACTGTTTTAGAATATACCAAATAGAATATTTCCAAAATATCTTGTATTTTGGAAATACCTTGTATTGCCTTTATATTTTGGAAATATTGGCCAAACTGATATGCCACCATCATCTTCTCTGCTGAGTAATTTTTCACTTGTAATTATTTTTATTTACTAACTCAGTAAGTTTCCAAAATGGCAGTCAGAACTGTCTTATGTATGATTAATTCTTTTTTTTCACTATTTTGATCTAAAATAAGGCTAATTTGCAGCATATTTATTAACTCAAATACAACTGAGTTTTACATCCTGGTTAACAAATGAAATGTTTATTTCAGCATGGTTCAACTGAAATCAGTGAGAAAACAAATATCTGCTACTGTCACAAGAACAACAAAGTAACTTACAATTATCTTTGACATGGGAAGGTGGAATAAACACCACAGAAGTTGACATAAGAGAAATAAGAGGTACAGTAGTTAATGCTCATTTATAAATTCTATAATGAAATATCAAATGTACTTCTTAATTTTGAAATAATTAAAAAGAAACCACAAACAAGCAAAAAAGAAACAGTGAACCAGCAACTGAATACAGGAAAAAAGGATTCCATACACTGATTAGTATTAAACTTAAGTATTTTCTCCTCATCGCTTAAATAATATGAATTTGTATGCCTGCAAAATGAATTAGGTTAAATTATATTTCATAAATTCAACAAGATAAACAAGTAGTTATTACAAATAGCCCCTACAGTTTTGCACTGAACTATTCATGACATTGCTTAATACATGCAGCTTCTACAATACGATTTCTCCCTAAGCAATGCATGGAGAAAACACATCAAAATAGAACATAAAAATCTGAAAAAATTAAGCTACCGCACTTTCCAACAATAAATATAACTAACATCTGTTGCAGAAGCTGCTTGGCACTTACAGAGTTTTGTGAAGGATTGTTGTTGTAGATAAGTATTTTTCTACAATTCCTATCACACACAACTCAGACATTTTCTTTAATTATACTTCAAGAGGTCCTTTCATATCCATTAAAAAGGCAATTTTTTGCCCAAGAGAATGAACACATCTAAATTTTGCCTGATTCATCTGTCTTCTGACACATAAAAACAGCAAGGAAATACCTACAATTAGTGACCTTAGTTCTGAAAAAAGGTCTATTAAAACTCTCATTGCTCAACACATTCTTTTTGTTAAATACTTCAGTATGCTCTTCCTGAAATAAGGAATGATCTTACAATTCAGCATTTAACTTTCATTTCACATCTCAAAAGTGAGGAGAACAGCACTCTCCTAGAGAAAGCCTCTAGGAAAACAATACATTTCCATTTTAACTGGTAAAATTGATGAAAGAAGCCTCCTACTTTGCATACACAGCAAGCACAGGGCATCGCTTGTTGAGGGATAAAGTAAAAACTTTGTCAAATTCTCCTTCACCTTTTTTGTTGTAATTTTGTTCTCTACTGTTCTTAACAGAAGAAGTTAGCAGACATAAACTCAGCTCTGAATAAGTGTTTTGTTTGGGTTTGGTTTTTTTCTGAAAATATGCATAAGCATATGAAGTAGCAATCAAGACTTGCTTGCTATGATAATACACTGAAAAAACTCTTCAAAAGAGCATGCAGTAGAAACATATTTAAATGCTACTGCAAGTATATAAAGATGTTCTCCTCTACTGAGATATGGTAATTGGTATTGATGGATGAAGAGAAAATGAGGGCACTGCCAATAAAAGAAAAGAAATGCTAACTCTAAGTACACAAAAGATCTTCTGGGCCTGAAATAGTATTCCACCTTAGGAAGGCAAAAATAGTAAAAGAAAAAATAGTTAAATAATGTGAAAAAACCCCACATATCCATTGATGGATACTGTAACCTATATTGTTCTATGAAAATTACAAATCAAAACACCCTGGATATATTTCTTTTGGCTAAGAAAAGAGGCGTAGATATCAATAAAGAAGTAAAGAAAGTACATAGCTATACTGAACAAGTAGCAGTTATCCTACAGATCAATAGGTCTTGCACTGAATTTAATTGTCATTCCTCAGAAGGACTGTACTTTAGGCAGAGAAGTGCATCTAAGAAAGCAACAAGTTTAACGCAAAGCAGCAATAAGGTGTTGAAAGTTTTCCCTCTGCTATAATAAAAAACACCACTCACAGAGCAAACAGATTTCACATACATCCTTTAATAGGAAGAGACCTTTAAATGACATTTATGAACAGAATGTCGCAACCAAATTTTAAAATCTTCCTACAACTTTAGAAACATATGTAGAGCTTCTCATGAAGATTTGGTAGCTTTCAGCATTTCCTCAAAGGTATGTGACATGATAGGAATGTAGGTAAGATGGATTTTTAAGAAATTCAGAGCAAAAGGTACACTGAATAGATTATATAACTTACAATTATATAACTTACTATGGTTACCTATAAATCAGACAAAGACAATACCCCTTAAAAGAAGAAAATCAAAACCAATTAAGGACTTTGGTTGAGGAATTGCAACTCTGCCCTCACATCAGTACCCTGCAATTCAGAAAAAGCCATAAAAGACAACCTATGACTGCAAGCTATTGCTTTAAGCAGTTAGAAAGAACTGAGTAATGGGGTGGTGCGCAATTAAAACTAACAGCAAATAAAAATCCAAGTTAAACACACACACACACACACACACACACACACACACGCAAAATCACTGTCCCAGCAGCTTTTGATAAGAGTAATTTAAAAACGTATTTTCTCCCTTAAGCAAAATATGGTGAAAGCAGAACATTTGTATCCAGGCATTACTTGTCCGTTTTCCAGAACAACTAAGCCTGCAGAGAGTGCACTGAACTTAGTTCTTAGGGGCCAGGGCTGTTCTTGGTGTGCATACTTACAGTGAAGAGTAACTGAGGCCAGTCCTTAACTAGGCTGTCAGGGTAATAAAGTAATACTGAGTCAGTAGTGTGCAGACAGTAAATGCAAAGAGGCAAGATGCTGCCATGTTAACATACCTCTTGTACGGAGCGAGCTGCTGGCTTGTCTTGATGATTGGCCAGTATTAAAAACGGCAAAGTACATAACTGTGGGTGCTGGAGAGCAGAATGAAGTTCATTCCTAGCAGTTTCTAGATCATCTTCAGAGGAGGCACTGTCTAATACAAATATTACCCCTTGGGATCCTTGGTAGTAACGACTCCAGTATTTCCTGATATTGTCAGCCCCTTTCAAGACAACAATAAGAACTAATTAAAACAAGAATATTTAAACAAATTTAATACTTTTATCAGAAAATGACCCTTCTACTTAAAACAATCAAAGCAATGGGCTGAATTTTCTCTGCTAATTAATCACAGTTGAAAGAATAAAAAGAAAAAAAAAACCACCTGCAAATCATATGCACACAAACATTAAATTAACATTTTTAAGTAAACAAGGAATTTGACTCAATGCAGTTTTCGTCCCTGAAAGTTTCTGCTTCGTTAAAGAGTAGTGGCAGAACTACCATGCTTCCAGTGGCACATGATCTAATGCTACACCTCCCACTGGTGCTAACACCTAAACCTTTGCCCATTCTTTTTTACTTAACCCTGCAGCTCCTTGGTCTAACCTGTAGCTTCTGTCATAACAGCCGCTCATTTCTGAGCATGGTAAGGTCTCTACGCTCATCTCCAAACCATCAGAGAAACACTTCGTAATTGGGGAAAAAAGGTAATTAAACACTTACTGAGGAGAATGATGATACAATAGTGAACTGATGAGTGAATGAGGAGCTATGGGGACACCATGCAAAGACTTTCCTTTCCACTACACTTTTGCTCTGTCAACCAAACTAAGGATTCTAGAAGAGCCCAATACTAGACACATGAGTGACTGTACAGGCTTATGTGCCACAGCAGTTTTCAGGACACAGTTCAGCAGTGCTCAGCCATCTCAACAGAAGCCAAGCAATAAGGTTATCTATAGAAAACTTTTGTCTCCCCTGGAGAGCAGTGTATATTGTAACACTGAGGTAGGAAAAAAAAATTGTATTTGACAGCTGTCAAACTATCTAAACTATGATTTAGATATGGGCCACTTGTATATCTGAATCTGGCACTACACTCATGGGGACTAACACTAAAAAGTGAGTAGCAGCAGCAAGAAAAACAACATGTCTGCAAGACAGTGATTTGCAGGAATGTGCTGAAGGTATCCTTCACAGACACTTTTCTTACTCTCCAACAGAGAGGAGGGAATCTTGAATGTACACACAGATACCAAGTGTTGAAACAAAATGACTAAAAGACTCCTGAGCAACATGTAGGCACAAAATGAGAATTTCATGCAACATAATTACTATAATATTGATATAACACTTAAAATATTAACTTAACTTACACACTGTGCAACAGGAAACACAGTCACTGAACCAAGATGAAGAAATAAATTTTAGGAATTTACACTGTATTATTTTAGGCATCTAACTCATCATGGAGTTACTCTCTCCTCTATACCAGTCACACTGGAACCATAAGCACTCTATTTCTGCATTCTACACCTAGCACAACTCATGTGGTTAATGAATGTTGTGAACATATACTTTTTCCTGCAGGGAACACTGAACATCATACCTGAACAGGTTTATTTTCTGCAAGAGATCTAAAGAGTTGATTACTAAAAGGTAAACAGTCATGAGATTTAGTCAAGGCATTGCTTAGTTTCCCTACTAATTTAACCAAATTCAAAGTAACAATCCATGAATAGGGCAGCTTTTTAATTTACTTTATCACCAACTTCTGAGAACCTACATAACTTATACAGGACTATGTTGAAAGCTGATTCTGTGTTTCTGTACCACTGGAATATCTACTAATTGTATTCGTAAAGAATTTCATAGCATCTGTTAGACAGCCCAGTTTTTCCAAACAGCTGTGTTGGAACCAAGTAGAGCGAGTTGCCAAAGGGACAGTATTTACACAGCCACACACAGCAGTGTCACAGGCATCAGAAGTATCACATTACTCTAAAAACTGGTAGAGAATCATTTCTAATGAACTCAAAGGCCAACACCACGATCAGTTCTTTGAAAGCCTTTTTTTTCCCCCCTAGCAACATCTGTCTTATTTACTCTAAGCTTCAGCCAGCTACTTTTCAATCACATGTTGCTGCCAGACTCTGAGTCTTATCTTTATAACTGCACAATTTCTAAAAGGAAAAACTCAGCTGTACTGCAGAGCATTTGACCTCTTGTATCCAGACACATGGAAGAAGGCAGCTCACGGATCCCTACATGAGCCAGAAAAGCAATACTGCTCAATTGCTGACCTTACGGCCCCATGTTTTTGCTTCTGGTTCTTCAGCTGCTCAACAAAGGTCCTCCACGTCAACTGTCCTAAACAAAACACCACTATTATGGTCCTTCATATCCAGGGAGCATAACCTGCTCTCAGCTTCCTTCTCCAGAGCACTAGTAGTATGCTGTGGAGTTATCCTGGGCAGGAAATGCTGATCTGTGAATAGTGATCCAGCCATCCCACTTAACAGCATGTCAAATTCAGTCTTACACGGCAAGCAAATTTCTTTTTTAAAGGTGCAGTTAGCACAGACTATCCTAGGAATTTTTTTCTGTGAAGGTTTTAAAGACAGGGAAATTCTAAGTCCAAGTTAACCGGCAAACCAGAACATAATGTGCATTCATTAAACACCCTGAGGCTCTCCGAAATCACTGAGATAAAACCAGAAATTTAACTGTACTGTCAAACAATAGTAACACCCAAGATAAGCATTTAGGTTTCTCAGTCAAATGTCATGTGTTTCTCTAAAAGCTTTGCAGGTATGTGGCTGTTTCTTAACTACTTTATACCTTAACCAAGATTAAAAAAAAAAAAAAGTAGTAACACGGGTAAAAATAAAAATCTCCAAAACCATCAGAAAAATGTAACAACAATTCACGTTAGACCTAGTGAAATGTTCACTAAAATTACTAAACAAGACAGCATTCAGTCAAACATGCCTACCTGTGCGACCTCCTCTAGGGAGCCTGATTTGGCAGGGGGATTGGACTCAATCTCTCGAGGTCCCTTCCAACCCCTACAATTCTGTGATAGGCTTGAATTACTTTATAAAAGGAAAAAAAAAAAAACCAACCCTGTCCTTACAGAGAAAAGGACAGGGTGCTGAAATTAAAAGCCCCAATCATTCAGTGTTACTACAGGGCAGATATATTCAACTAACTGTTCAGAAGTTTGTAAATTTTTAAAATACCAAATAAGTTGGTTTTTATTATCAGTCCAGGGCATATTACCATAGGTAATGATTTGTATCAGTGTCAATACCTTCTCAAATGTGCCTTGGAAGCTGGGGGGAAGAGTTTTAGAGTTAGGTGCAGTTTGGATGCAACTGCGCATCCAAATCAGGTTGTGCAGTTATGGACTCATGTAAATATTATGCAAAATGCAGATCTGCAAGTCTTTCTTTCAACTATGAATACTTGTGTTTATATCTTCATTCACAGCAGTCTGAGGCTACCTTAAATTCCCTCCCTTTTCAGTGCTTTCAGGAGAACAGAACATAGCATTACAGGAGAAAAATCACTGAAAGCAATTTAAAGGTGTCAAAATTTTACTTGTCAAAGTTGCAGCAAGTCTCCATCGAGAGCACAATGAATGTCACAGCTCTTGCTTCAAAATAGTCTAGCCTGTGCATGAAAGCTCTTGTTCACCTCAAAATACATCACAGCTCTGGAGAAGTTACAGTCTCTAATCCAGGGAAGAACTCTTTCTCCTTCCCACCGAAAATAGTTAACCTGATGCCACGAAAGAATTCACACTGCAAACAGTTTTTCCACCACTTCAAAAATCACATCCACTCACCTGAAATAAAGACAACTACCTATTCTGAAGAGTTTATAGTTGATTAAAAATTAGATAAATAATTCCTATGCTGATATTAAACAGACCATTTGTGTGTAGCAAAAAGATGAAAAAATCCCAAGGAATCTATGAACTAGCTGTGCCACAGAATCTTTTGCATGGCACACTGCACCATGAGTGGGAGAGTAATGGGGAAGGGAAAATGAAATCTCTTGTCCATTCTTGCAAAATCTTTAAATACACTGTATCCTCCATCCCAAGGAAACCTTATGAAAAGAATTCTGAAATAGCTTTCTAAATCTATGTAGGGTTCATAAATTCATTTCCCATCCTTTTCTCAGAAGAAAAACTGATGTGGTTTTTGGTTTGTTTTTTTTTAAGGTAATCAGGAAGACGTGTGAAATCTCAGAAATCTTGACATACTTTGAAGAGATTTTTAGGTCTTATAAAGAAGAAATACAGCTTGCAGATTTTTCTTTTGTTTATTAACACTAGCTATTATTTGTAATAAAAGGGAGCTAAGAGGTAAAAAAAAGTCCTAAATCCTTTGTATGGCATCCATTCTGTATGTACATGTGATTTGCCCACACTGACAGACACATACACACACAATGACAGTTTCCTGCAGGTGGAATATCAGTTACTATTTGTAGCAGTACAAAACAGCAGTACTGTTTTGTACTGCTACTGCTTATTGCTAAGTGGAAATAATTGCTAATAACTGCTAAGCTAAACCAAAACCCTCCTCAAGGTTCAAAAGTCCCCGGACTTTTGATTCCTAGGGTTTAAGATGCAGTGATCACAGCCTGCTTTCTTCAGCCTTTCAGAGAGCGCACTCCTGTAATCACATACAAAGCATGGCAGCAGGAAATTAGCAGAGCTTTTTCCTGAAAGAGAAACATTTTGAGATGCCTAAAACCAGCTAAATGGACTGCAGCAATTCAATCACAATCTGAACAAGCAGCATAAAAGGAAAAAGAAAACATGTTGAGGATTGAACTTATCTTCAACATATAAAATCCAGATATACACATAAATTTATTGTGCGAATTTTTTTCTTATCTAACTGAAGTTTATGGAAACTATCTCTGTAATATCTTGTATGCTTTCCAGGCTTTCCCACTGAGATTATTCTGGAAGTCAAGCATTCAGTATTTTCTCTATTAGCTAATTTAGGTGCCATCTCCAGCTCTGAATCTCCACCTACTCTGATATTTAAAACTATTAGACAACATTTAGGTTGCAAGCACTTGGAAGTTTTAAAAATACTGTATTTACACTTGCTTGCATAAAGTCAGTCTGATCTACTTAGGCATGTGTATTTTACTACAGTCTTAAAATAAAATATGTAATTTGAAACAAAAATATCCTGTTCTAGTCAGGAACATAAAGTTCATTTTAAAAGTTCATTAAAAAATCCTACAGATTATTTCAAAAGGAAGATAAGAAAATATGTGCCCTGCAATATGCTCTAACATTTATTGAAGTCTAAAGTCTGAATCTTTAATAGTTTGCAGCAGGTGGCACACCACACTAAACTGAACTTTTTAACAGCCACTCTCAAAATCCCTTCTCTCTCTTTTCTTCTTTTTTTTTTTTTTTTCATTAAACACAAACACACAGAAAGTTCTCTAGACCTAGCAAAGAATGGTTGGAAACATGAAAATAGTCTGCCAGTTTCATCTCTACCCATGACCCCATCTCTACCCTTCCTCTACTTCTGCCAGAGGACTCCTTAACAGCCAGGCTCTCAGAACCAGTGGCACAATTTCCCAGGCTGATGACTGCTGCCACCATCTAGCAATGCTCAGTTTTGCATTTCTCTGCGCTGCAGTCCCACCTTGGGTAAAAATACAGGTAATCTCACAAAAAGCTCAAAACACATCTTTCTCTGTGGCACTCAAGACTAGTAGACATATAAAGAAAGCAGGGTCTTCCTTTATGCAGTTGTGTATTTCTGTCTCCAGCTCTTCTGATGACTGGCTCAGGAAAGTCTGCATCAATGCTAGCCTTTGAAACAATCAAGACCTTTTTTTTTCTAGAGTGTAGTATTAAGAATAAAATCCTTTTTATTGCTCTTTGGGGAGGAATCAATAAAGCGTTGGTATCATTTCTGATGCTAAACTCAGCTGCTACTCTCTATCGTTTGATTCAGCCTGAAGTAAATGGTGTTACAAGTTCAATAGGAGATAGAGGGGTTTTGTAAATCACAAAATTTCTCTCCTAAGCATTCCATCAACAAAACCAAACAGCCCCTCTGCCTCACAAAAAAATGTAAGCAGTTATAGATGATCTCTTCAGTTATGAAAAGAGGAACCTATGCAACAGAGCCTGAGCTTAGGCACCATTTGAACAGCAGGCTGATTATGACTGATAGCAAAAAGATCTAATTTAATGCTTTTGGAAGATGAATGTCTCTCTGCGACTCACAGGTTGGACAGCTCATCGGGGTCATCTAAAAATTTCACCTGCTAAGACGTTCTGTAAACTGTTAGACGCAACTATGTCGCACATGGCATTGCATGCACTTCACAAACAGGTTTTGTAGAGCTGTCAACTGCCTTTTAGTCAAATACAGGCTATGGATATGTTATTGCTTTGTGTTAGTTCATCCCTATGAAGGTGGGATTTACTTGTGGCATCAGTTTGTTGATGACTAACTAGGTGAAATTTAGCTCCTCCGTCAGACTGTGCTGTCAGAAGGGTGTTCAATACACTACCTCCACAGAGCAAAGAAGGAGAGTGGTTTTGCATAACCAAAAGCTTCTATTAGGTATTTCAGCAAGAAAAGGAAGACTAAAGGGGAAAATGTGGACCCTCTCCAGAAGGAATGGGGGACCTGGTTACCCATATCTTGGATTTAGCTTCTTTTTGCCTCAGATTTCACCAGCAAGGGCTCTAGCCACACTGCCCAGTCACAGAAGGCAAAGGCAGTGACTGGGAGCATGAAGAACCACCTACTGTATGAGAAGATCAGGTTTTGAGGGTAAATTTTGAATTTTATCTAAGAAAAACTGAAGGTGCTCAAGTCCATGGGACATCAGCTCGTCCTGAGGCAACTGGCGGATGAAGTGGCTAAGTTGCTCTTCATCATATTTGAGAAGTTGTGGCAGTTCAGTGAAGTTTCCACTGACTGGAAAAGGGAAAACACAGCCATTGTTTTTAAAAAGGGAAGAAAGGAAGACCATGGGGGCTATAAACCAGTCAGTCTCAGCTTTGTGCCTTGCATGATCACAGAGCAGGAAACTACACTCAGGCACATGGAAAGTAAGATGATTGGTGACAGTTAACATGGCTTCACTAAGGGCAAATCATGCCTGACAAATCTGGTGGCCTCCTACGACCTAGTTCCAACATTGCAAGAGCAACTGATGTCACCTACCTGGACAGTACAAAGCACTGACACTGTCAGATGACATTCTCATCTGTAAATTGGAGAAATATGTATTTGATGGATGGACCAATTGGTGGAAAAAGAACTGGACGGTCAGAAATAGTTGTAGGCAATTGCACAATGTCCAAGTGAAGACCGGTGGTAAGTGGCGTTCCTCAAGAGTCGGCACTGGCACCATTTAACATCTTTATTGGTGACACGTTCAGGGGATTGAGCACACCCTCAGCAAGTCTGCCAATGACACTGAGCTGTGAGATGCTGTTGACATGCTGGAGGAAAGGGATGCCATCCAGAAGGCCACTGACAGGCTTTTTCTCTGTGAGAAACTCATGAAGAAACAAACATCCAAGTGTGAGGTCCTGCATGGGACAGGCAATCTGAAATACAGCTACATGCCGAGCACAGCAGACTGAGAGCAGCACTCTGGAGAAGGGCTTGAGAGCGTTGGTGGGCAAGAAACTCAACATGAGCTTGCAACATGCACCTGTAGCCTGGAAAGCCAACCATATCCTGGGCTGCGTCAAAATAGTGACCAGTCAATGGAAGTGTTGCAGTGAGTGCAGCAGAGTGCCACAAAGATGATGAGAGGGCTGGAGCACCTCTCCTATGAAGACAGGCTGAGAGAGTTGAGCTTGTTCAGCCTGGACAGAGAAGGCTCTACTGAGACCTTAGAGCAGCCTTCCAGTGGATGCTTCCCCTTCTCCTTCACCTGAAGGGAACCTATAGGAAAGCTGGAGAGAAGGACTGTTTATCAGTGAGCGTGGTGACAGGACAATGATGATAAGGGTAATGGCCTTAAGATGAAAGAGACATTAAGAAGAAATTCACTCTGAGGGTAGTGACAGGTTTATCAGAGAAGTGACAGCAGCACAGGTTTCTCAGAGAAGCTGTGGCTGCCCCCTCCCTGGCAGTGTTCAAGGCCAAGCTGGGTGGGGTCTTGGGCAACCTAGTCTGGTGGAGGGTGTCCCTGCCCATGTCAGGAGGTTGGGACTAGATGGGCTTTGAGGTCCCTTCCAACCAAACCCATTCTAAGACAGATATTCAAATTTAAATTCTAATTAATAGCTCAACGTTATTTTCTCACAAGACAGACACTACCTGATAAGTGTTGTCACCTTCTTCATGGGTTCATATTTTCCATTCAAATTGGACTGCTTGACAGCATGACTCCCACTCCTACTCTCTTCTTCTGCTCTTTATTTCCAAATTAAGTCAAAATACGCATGCTTTGTTTAACCGATCCTATTTAAAGTTATTTGTTCTCAAGCTCTCACCTAGGCAATTAACTTTGCTGGCCTAAGAGTGTGAATTTATGACTTTGTTCGTGAAGTTTAAGAAGGAACAGCAGTAGGGAGGACAGTTCTCATCTGTTTTCCTAGGCATGCTCAACGAACTGAAAACTCAAGCATTCCTGATACTAACCACTCCACTCATGCTAAACACTTAACACATTCTGACTTAAATGACGTTTTAAAGGTGTCTACACAACATATTGATTTATTTTTTTTATGCTTGTGAAAAAGGCTTTTGGGTAGACTACAAAAACACAACACAAATATATGATAATATATCTTAGTACATAAAACAGAGAATGCTACTAAACCCTGTAACATGTTGTTAGACTTTTAAACTTGTTATGAAGAAGCTGTTCACATTCAGAACCATTCCTTTCAATTTAACTAAGCTCTGTACTTGGCATTTCATCAGTAGTTTTTAAGATCTCATTTACAAGATAGCAAACTATACCATAAAAAAACTTATTCTGAGAAAAACCCACCCAAAACCAACTGTAAATTGACGTCAAGAATGGACCTGTAATCTTGATTTAGGCCTGAATAAGTATCTGTATCACAACAAACAGCCCAACTTTGCATTCTGTTTTGACAACACTACAACAGCAAATCACTGAATAAACACAGTGAATGGTAGTTTCAGGCAGTTTGTCTCTAGGCTGGAATTTGTAGAAACAAAGAAAAAGCTTCCTACTACATTTGCACTTTTACTATCTGTCTTGAGAATAAGCCTCAGCTTTCAGCAACCTTCTGAAGAAGAAATTGTATCATCTGCCCACCTTATTATTGCAGTCTTTCCCTGCTCTCCCTATGTTCACCATACACAATCTCCACCCTTATTTTCCATCAGAGACGGCTGCGTCGGACAGGAAATCATCAAATCCATTACTTCTTTCTATACCATGACTCTGCTGAGTTGAATAATATAGAGAAGTATTTGCAGTCCACCTGGTAAGAGTATGTTCTGAAAGAACACGGACCAGGGCACAGGCACCTCTTCACACTAATCTTATGCAGTTAATTACACATATCATTTTGTGGACTAAAATTTTGCAAAGAAAATGGTAATTTCTGTTAATTTCTCAGAGAGCAGCAACGAATTATTGGTATATCAAAATAGAAACTTATAGAAAGGGAAGTTCAACTTGGTCAGTAAATAAAGCCAGATATTCTTTTCAAGTTATCCAACCACTGTTTTGAA
>VXBZ01000679.1:0-27584 GCA_013399135.1 Heliornis fulica | reverse complement strand
ATGAGATCCCCTCTCAGTCTTCTCAAGGCTGAAAAGGCCCAGCTCACTCAGCCTTTCCTCACAGGGGAGATGCTCCAGGCCTTTAATAATCTTTGTGGCCTCCACTGGACTCTCTCCAGGAGATTCGTGTCTGCTTTGTACCAGGGAGCCCAGAACTGGACACAGGACACCAGGTAAGGCCATACCAGAGTAGAGTAGAGGGGGAGGATCACCTCATTTGACCTGCTAGTTAGGCTTCTCTTAAGGCACCCCAGGATCCCATTGGCCTTCTTGGCCACCAGGGCACACTGCTGGCTCATGACCAACCTGTCAGCCACCAGGACCCCCAGGTCCCTCTCTCCATTGCTCCTCTCCAGCAGGTCATCTCCCAGCCTGTACTGGTACCTGCAGTTGTTCCTTCCCAGATACAGTTGAAACAGTTTCAGACTAGAAAACCATCGTAAACTAGATTTGATCTCATGAAGATTCCTTCAAGAACCAAGTTAACTTCTAGCCCAGGGGATTTAAGGGAGGTTTCAACCCTGGTGAAAATCTAAAAAACATTCTCAGGATTCATTCTACTATATTAAGATAGATAATAAAGAAGATCTAAATAAATTCTAGAATATAAGATCTACGTGCTTGCTTTATTTGAGTTAGAAGATAATTAGGTGAAATTAGACTCCATAAGAACTCTTATTAGGAGAATATTTTCTTCCTTCAAACAGAGCTACCTCTTCATCACTTAAGACTCTGTGTTAGTACTGGACAGCCAAATAGCTTACCTGTATACAGACATTTAAAAACCCCTCACCACCACAAATCAAACATCCCTCAAAAACACAACAAGTCCAACAGCAAAAAGGTCTCAAAGAATATAATTCACTAAAAGTTGAAAAGTTGTCTGTCTTTGCAACACTCTGCGGTGCAGAAAATCCATGGGATTTGCAAACTGTCTGGACAGTTGGATACATACAGTAATCACAGGGAACACACCTCCTGAGCTGCCACGTGAGCAGTACTGCAACTACAGTCCGACTGCATCTCTCTGTAACTTGACCAGTGCAATCCAGGAAATTACATTAAGGTGATGCACCACGTTTATCCACCTCCCACTCCTCCTGCTTTTTACACTTTTTCCTCTGTAGGTTTTAAAGTCCAGCCACACTGTTTTATTTAAAACAGCTAATAGTTTGGTACAAAGAGCTTTAGATGCTGTATCTTTTCATAAACAAATTAATAAATGCTATACCTCCAAGTTCTTTTACGTTCAAGATGGCATTCTGGAATGGCACCGCTTTTATACTAAAACCTAAGAACAGAAATCAAGAGTATTAGTAAGTTATTTGTTAAAGGCCATCTGAAATTAACTGCATACATTCAGAAAAGACATCTTTTTTCATCAAGAACCTAAACTTAAATTACAAATAATTTAATACTATGAATTCTTTTTCAACATAATGTTTAAAAATACCAGTTTGGAGCTAGGCATAAATCAATATGAGCAATGAAATTTGCAATTATACTACTAAATAGCAGACAAAAAATTCATCACAAAACTTCCATCAAGGCTATCTACCATTTGGTAAGAAATTAGTATGGAATACACCTGCATAAAACCATCTTTTAATGGATCTGAAACTAAATTTTAGATTTCAGACTACCAGTAATATGAAGTGATTTTTCTGCAATTTTTTAGGAGACACAGAGGATAACGCATAATTCATATCACTGGGGTTTTTTTTAGTTTAAGTTTCCAGGTTTTGGTTACATCTTGATAATTAATCCTGCCTATAAATGTTAACAGAAAGATGTTTTTAAAGACCTAAGTTGTATGCATTACAATGCTTACAAGCACACTAGAAGCAACTATGAATCTTCTATTATCCTGTTATATAAAACTAAAAAACTTTAAAAGTGTGACGTTTTCCTTTATCTAAAAATTTAGACAGCCAACAGAAAGGGAATACAAAAAGCTCTCAGCAACACATCAATGTGTTATATACTAAATTCTCTATGTTTAGTGCATATATACATGTATGTTTTTAGTGTATTTAACACTTTACATAGAAAAAGTTAGATAGAAATTCAATTTATTCCCATCCAGCCCAAGTAGTTTCAAAATTATTGCAAACCTGTGAATTGAGTAAAGAAGTTTTGGGGAAATTTATTTCTCTCCAAATTTATTAACTAACATTTAATTGAAGCAAGGTACTTTTTCTCCCAACATGTTATTGCAGTACTCCAACCACGACCAGTGCTAGATGCAGTAGAAGAAAATTCAAGAAAATCTGAAGGGAATACTTATGACATATTTTGTTTGTTTTTAAAAAAATTCTAAACTCTTCCTGGAAAGGAGGAAAAATTGGAATGCACTTGAGTGCACCGATGAGGAAAGCGAAAATACAGATTATGGTTTGATAACTGAGTGAAGAAGTTCTTACTTTGTATTCTTGGATTCTCAACAATTTTTTCTGATATAGCACAGATAATGGTACATACAGGTAAATTTACTATAAGCTGAATAGCTTAGATACGCATCATTCAGTTTCTGACCTGGCTGGTTTTCTCCAGAGTCCTTTTTCACTCCTCAAGTTGCCTAACTAAATAATTGTATTTTGTTGCAACTATCTAGAAACATGTGGGAAATTTAATTTTAAAATTAATTGTATCTTCATTATTTCCCTCGATAGATCTAGACTGCTATTTACACCGCTGTTACTATTTCTTTAAGTATAATTTGCACTAATTCCAGGTGAATTCTAAAGATAAGGTAAAGGAGAGGGAAAAAAAATACTGACTTACTATACAACCTCCTTCTAACTTCTTTACTTAGGCATTGACATCTTCTCCCCAGGCTGAGACATTTCAGGTTGTTCAGCCTGAAGAGAGAAGGCCATAGGGGACCTTACAGAAGCCATCCAGTACTTGAATGGGCCTACAGGAAAGCTGGAGAGGGACTTTTTATCAGGGAGTATGGTGATAGGACAAGGGGTAATGGCTTTAAACTAAAAAAGGGCAGATTTAGATTAGGCATTAGGAAGAAATTATGTCATGTGAGAGTGGTAAGGCACTAGAACAAGTTGCCCAGAGTACTTTTTTCCTTAAAATACTTTGTTTCCTTACAGTTGATCAATCAACCTTATATTCTTGTAATTATAGCAAAGATACACCACTGAAAACGAGTTAGGGTTGCTAATGGACAATTCTGGAACCACAGCTACAATGTAACACTGGGTAACTATAAACAGAAGTAACTAATCCCTCTGCAAGTCAAACTTAATAAATCGATGCACCTACATATCGAGCTTTCTTTTATCTTTATGGCCTACCTGTCCTCTTTCCCAACTTCTCAGACACTACACACAGTTTCTGTTTCTTCTGGTGCTGTTTTATTTTCTGGGGTATTTTTTTTTAATTGACTAGATGGGATTTTTTAGTCAAAACGCTCTTTTCAGTATTAGGCATTTAAGTTCATCTACATCAGTGTACATATACAAAGTTTTTTTCAACTTAAGATGCATTTTAGCTGTTGTTGTGTCTGGTTTTATGTATCTTCTCAGTGCCACTGAAACTTTCTGTAAATTGATTCTCTGATCTCAATCTGCCCTTATTACATTAAGTCTCTTTGGTGATCTAAAAAGAAAGAACCGTCACTAGATATATTCTTTCAATCACTAGCATATATCAACCACAAGGAAATACTGACCAAATATGAGACTAAATAAACTTCAAGTTTCAGATCATCACTCTCACATTCTTTTTTATAGCATACTCTCCTCTCCTCTGTTCATGTAAAGACATGGCTTAAACAACAAAGAAGAAAAAAAAGCAAACACACTTTTCGTGCATAGCTACTCTACAATGACACTGTATGCTTCCAATGGTTCTAATTCACTACACCATGATATAATACATGGTGTAATATATACTTGTTATAATACATAACACAAATGTGTTGCCTTTCAACATATTCCAAATTTTGTGTGTTTGTGGATATTCCCCAATATCCACAGTGTTTGTATGACCAAACACTGAAAGAGCAGAGCAAGTAGTGGTGGCAGCAAAACAATTCATTAGGTACTTTCAAAAGCGTGATAATTTGAGATTCTCTACCACCTTTGGTCTGTATGTTTCTAAAGGTACCTTTGAGCAACCTTACAGCACACCCTGGAATAAAAGCAGCATCCTACCTGTGGTAGACACTATATTCTCCGGGCTTTCACTGCAAAGCTGTGACAGAAGACTTGTCTTGCCAGAACCAGTGAGGCCTATGCAAACCAAGTCATACTCAGGTCGTGGTGGTGGCGGTCCCTTGCAACAAAGTGCTCTAAAACACTGTCATGGTAGAGAAAAACAAGCAAGGAAAAAAAATACAAGGAAGAAGTTACTTTTTTTTGCAAAAGTTAACTCAATAATGTTCTAAATTTAAAGGCATTGGAGAGAGCAAATTATTATTCACATTTTTTATTCTGACAAAAGCAACAATAAACTGAGATCACCTCAATTGAAATCTATAACAGCTTTATAAAAGCACATAAATGTTCCTGCTAACTTTTCACCTAAAACTCACAGAGCTGGATTGAGCGACATCCTGACAAGCACGAACAGTGCATGTACAGCGAGACGGGCCCACGCCCTACTTAACCCCACAGCTGGTATGCATGAGTTTGCTTCCTGTGTCAGCTTCATGCAACACCTGGTGTGAACATCAGAGCAGCTCTTGAGCAGCTGCTGACCAGGCTCCACCTGTTGTTACCAGAAAGAATTGGACAACCATGCTCCATTGATGTCCTTCCCGGGCTTGCTTTGTCATGTGTTTTACTTTACAATATCAGCTGTTGGGAGTACAGCCTGTAAAGACATAGTTCTAGTCATAAACAAAGAGATTTCCCACTTCCCCTGGAGAAGTATAAATTAATCATAATCTAAAGAATAAAAATCTCTTACACAAAAGCCTACTTTAGAGTTCTGCTCACATCTCTTAAACAGCATTGCCAAAGTAGGCCAAGCTCATAAAAAAATCTCCTTTAAGCCCTCAGAAAGTTCATCAGGCATGTCTTCATATGGAAAATTTTCATGTAAAAATAAAAATCTTTCCTGGGAAAGCTAAGAAGTTTATATTTAAGTTATTAGGTATATTAACCTGCTAATTTCCAAGGTAGACCTCCACCACCCTAATATATATAGTACTACCTTCTTCCCCAATATCTGATACCTTCGTATCAGAGGAATAGATCTGCTGTAACAAGAAAGGGAAAATATGTTTGAGCAATCACTCCTCTCTCACACATTCTGTCTTTACATCGGCCCATCTCTTTTTTCCATCTTAACCACAAGCCAATCACTGCACTGCATAAAGAAATCCAGTCTTTACAAACTCAACTTAGTTTGCCTATGCAACCACCCAGCATGTCTCATTGAGGACGACTTAGGAGTCGAAAAACTGAACTGGCGACAGTAAGGGACTGTTGAAAATAGTGGGGTCTGGCTCTGTGAGGAAGTCATCCAACAAGAACATGATTATAAAAAGACAGCTCTCTGAATGCAGAGCTCTCGTAGGATTCTTTCCATATAGATGCTAAGTTATTATATACATGCTGTCGAAACAGATTTCGTTGGCTTAAAGAAGCAAAAGATAAATTCAGTGAAAGTTGCAAAATTCCTTCAAAACTTTTTAAAAATGTGAAAGGAACTATTTTAGGAGGAAAAACATTTACAGCAGTAGTTAAACCAAATAAAGGCAACAGTATTTAAAAATAAAAGCTCTGACTCTTTGAAAATATGAGAGAAAATATACAGGGTTTTTTCAAGAAAGCATGTTCATAGCTAAACACAGTAAATATGCCTTCTAGCTTTACTCACTGACAACAGTTTATACTTATCTCAGATTCTACAAAGCCACAGCAAGTATGCTACCACTTAAGTGAGAAAGGCCAATTGAGTTCACGGGACCACATAAGCTCCTTCAAACAGTTTCCACTTTGGTTATCCAGCTGAAGGCCACGTAAAATTGTTTGAAGCTTGCCAGAGCCCATGAAGCTGCGTGTCCAGCCCTTGCCAGACAGTGTTTGAAAAGGATTCCATTTGTCCCATCTCTTTGCGACAACTTCTTGATGTCATATTGAAAAACTTAATAGATGAGCTGGTAAAAGTGTGTGCTTTCTTTTTTCACAGTCCTTGATACTCAAGCTCAATGAACATCTCTTCTATTAGAAATGTCATGGCAAATCACTGCCTTCCTGTTGTCTTAAGATGTCGTCACAAACTACTGTACAGTCTGAAATGCACAGAACTGCAAGAGATGTATAACTGAAGAAGACATTTGTGAAATCCAAAACACAAATATATCAAAAACATTGAGAGAATCGTTCAATTCATAGCTAGCACTCAGTCCCTACCAAAACCGGCATACTTTCCATTCTATTTGGACAACCAAAAGGGCACACAAGAGAAATCCAAATTAAGAGCCTGACTTTTCTTGAAACTTGTAACATATCGACCTGAAAGCCTCTTTCATTGATTCATTGCATTGATTTGAGAAGTGACTATCCAATAAAAGGATGCCTTTTAGATATTATGAAACAAACTCCAAACCCAAACAAAGCTACTCAAAGGGAGTCTTGGAGAGGGCAAAAAGAAAACATTTGACTACCGCAAATACAGCATCAAGCAGAGCTAGCTGGCATAGTCACTGAAATGTTATTTGGAGTATGGTCACACATTCCAGTCCCACTACTAGCAACAATAAAGCAACAACATTTATTTAGAGTCTTTACTTCAAGGTATGACCTCACTTAATTTAATGGGAGAAGCATTTCAAGCAAAGTGTCAGTTCTCATGATTTTTGAGAACACCACACTCAAAACTCTTTATAACCATGGGACAGGGAGAAGAAGCAGGCAGGGAGAGTCAGGAGTTAATTTAAATGCATGAGCAGAAGTTAGAGCACAGAAAATAAAATAAAACAATACAGTGTATTGAAAAAAATGTATGCAATTAGCCCAGTTTGGAAAAAACAGATGTACTTATCCAGGAAACTGGGAGCAACTGGGTGCAGCAGTCTGCAAGAAAACTGTGGTGTTCAGCACCGCTGTTACCTGCATTTTACTTGCATGTGTGTATGCATGCTGCACGTGCACATATAATCACGTGGAAACTTTCGCTAAGGGAAGATACTAGATAGTCCTGCTCCTGCTTAGGAATTTCAACCCCAGTGAGATGACTCCAGTTTCAGGTGTAGCAGTATTCAAGCTAACAGTACTTGATGATGTCCCTCTGCTGAGAAAAGCATTAAATACTGTGTCCATAGCAGGGGTAGCCACACATCAGATATATATGCTGCTCAGAGATCAGACAGAAGCTGTGAGCAGCAAACGTCCCTGAATTACTACTCTCTCCAACACATTACACTGCCTCCAGCCACTGAAGTCTGTCTTTGCCTACTCATTGTGCCTCCCATTTCACTCTCCTTTTTGGGGTGAAATACTCCATTATTTCTGCTTTGTCCTGGACCCATCTCCTGTCTGTTTCTTTTGTTGCCACTATTTAATAGGGACAAACAGAAGCAAGGGATTTCATGCTTAGTTGATTAAACACACATACTCTCATGCAAAAATACTCTAAGTTAGTGCAACATTAATACCAACAAATGAAGCATTCAGAACTCTTGAAAATCAGAATTAAGGCTGAAAGCCCAACCATAACTCTGCTGCCCCTCCCTTTCTTGTTTATACTTATGGATCTGGTCTCCCTTTACATTATGTTTTTCAATTAAGGTATCTTTTGAATAGACTTCTAGTAACCAACACACACTTATATACAGAGGACTGGTTTTGCCTGAAACTGCTGATGAAAACTCAAGTTGATTATTAAAAAGAGTCAAATTTACACACAGCAAGCTCTGCATCTCTGATGTATGAAATCACACAAGCACAAAGAAATATAAAAACTTTAAGAGATTATATTTAATATGGGAGAAAAATCAAGGTAGACAGTTACAACACTAATGACAGGAAATAGCTGCAGCAGAATAACTGAATGCAAAAAATAAAATACTTAAGGTACAGGTACATGGGTCTGGGGAAGGGATCTAGACCTAAATTTTAACCATATGAATATCTTAGTGTTAAATACAACAGAATCTATGCGGTTGACACTGTCTGCTAAAACAGCAGACTCTCCAGTTTCCATACTGCCGCACAGGTAGTATGGAAAGGGATTAAGAGGAAGACTACCAATTTTAAGACACAGAATCAATGACTGCTGTCATGTTTTCAAAAAAATCAGACTGATAAGGTTCCTCTTCATCTACATGACAACAGTAACAAGAACGAAATCTAACAGATTGCTGCTCACATTATGATTCCCAACAGAGATGAATGACAGTTCACATAGCCACTGCCATCCTGAAGTGATGTTCAGCACAGGTGAAAATACTAAAATACCAGTCAGTTTCTCTGACAGCCCACAACCTCATTAAACAATGACACCACTACACTCAAGCTCCTCCTTCCCAATACAGACTAGGGATTCAAACTCCAGTACACGGACCCCAGCTCGAGGCAGGCTAACCTACTGCACCACGCGTCCCATGCGTCAAAGTAATCCTCTTGTTTAACCTGGCTAATCTTCATGACTGCATGTGTGGTTCACTGGCTGCTGAACCTGAAAGCACCCTTCCTATACATGTGCCTACACATCTTCAATTTTGTATCAGCCTGTGCTGCAGTAAGACAGGCAAATGCACGACATTAAAGACAAGAAAATAGAAAATGGGACAGAGGAAAACAAATTCTCTATGAAGTGATGGAGTTTTACAGAGTAAACAGAGTCCTGGTGTTGTCCTACCTAACATAAATATTAGAGGACAGTAAAATGGCAACATAATTGTTTGAGGCAGGAAAATCATTGTTTAGACCACTAATAAAATAAATTTGGATTCACTGGTTGAAATGATTCAGAAAAACCACCCTGTCAAAAACTTCTTGGCATTTCAGAGGAGCCACACTTCTGGAGTCTCAAAAGGATCAACCAAGCTACAAATGACTTTCAATATTCCTATGTAGCCACGAACTAAGTCTGACATAAGACACAGCTTTAAGTACCAAAATCAGACAAATGACACCTTATTAATTTTTCTAAATATCTGACAACTGTGCTACGAGCAGAAAAGGCTTAGGAGGAAATAAGGTCAAGAAGAAACGGTTGACTTCTAACAAGCCAAATAATGCTTTTCAGAGTATACTACTTCAAAAGACTTCACACTCATAATGCATTCTCCCTTTGAGTGCAAATAATACAATCACATTGGGTTGAATTCTGTCCAAAATCCAAAACAACTTTTGGGGTTCTCAAGAAAATCAAAAGTCTTCACTATCTCAAGGATAAAAAAAGTTTCCACTCAGTTTTTGATGGTCAAGCTGCTGGCTGCCACATTGCACAATGATGAAGGTTAGTATCTTTGTTTCTACAGTAACTGGGCAGAAGATCCTTGTTTCATCTGATACCAGAGACACTGCTCTGGGATCAAGGATTCACACAGAAGTTTGGAGCTTTAGGAACCACAAAGATTAAATAGATGCAGTCAAAAACCTAACTTCCCTGGAAGAAGCTGCAAAGCAAAAGAAGTACCTTCCCTACTGTCAGCCAAAACAAATCACAAAACCTCATGCCCAGGATGGAAAAGGAGCCTCTGTGACCGTAGTCTCTTGTACACTCCCTCTAAACATAAGGAAACCAAAATGAAATTAACCTCCACGCCATTCATACTGTGCTTTAAGAGAGCATGAAGAAAAATAGTATCAAGTTCTGAAGCTACCCAGATAGTCAGCGCAGTAGTATGATTTAAAAGCCTACATAAAATAGCACATAGCTATGATAAACCAATGCAGAGTCAGCAACAGTTCAGTTAAACATATGCACAGGTTCTACTATGAACAGGAGTAGACAATTACTTCACTGCAGTGTCAAACCGAGTTTTAAGGGAATTGTCAGACACTTCTAGGTTTCAAGTGTAGGTTTCAACTACTGACCAAGTTGTTTCCTCTCTGACAGTTTGCTTTCCATTTGTTCTGCTGCACAAGAGTAACTCATCTCTTTCAACCCGCCAGTCCATTCACATTTAACAGCAAGAGACAAAGGCAACAAAAAGGTGAAAAACGGCTTTTGGAAACAGTTTGTTTCACAACCTAAGGAAACACAACCGTACTAAAAAAGACTGAAGAATCACTGAAAATACCAGTAGCAAAACGCAGCAGCAGCACCACCAAAATGGGCAAAAGTTGTGGCAACTCCTGTACTTCAAATTTCTAGTATGGATGAAAGGTATATATCCATTTATTTTTTTTTTACTATATCTCTACCCCCCCACTCCCCCACCTCCCCAAAAAAGAAGATGAGTTCTTGCTAAAAGCCATCCTTTTACAGTTTCTGAGCTAAATCATAAGCTTTTCATGATTCATGTGTGTTACTACAAAGCAGGTTACAGAACACTTCTCTTTCATCCAGAATCACCTGAATATATACTTGTGATCCACAAGCTCACATGGTATTGAAAAACCAGGAAGAAATATAAGACTGTGTGGTGGGTTTTGATTTTTCTAATTGAAGCTGACTGCATGTCACCTAAATGCAAGAGCACACCTGGTTTGCTGCTTCTCTCCAAACTGTTTAGTACACAAGATCCCAGATATCCACATCTGCTGTACATAACACACATAGTATTACTTCTATAATAATATAATAAAAGGTCATTTGTGGAAACAGTACCATGATACATCCAAATCCCATGAACAAATGGGTCAAAGACAATCAAAGAAACAATGTTAGAGAAATACTTTGGGTCTAACAAGAAATCCAAATGTATACTAGATGAAGAGGAAGGTAAATGAAGACTTGCATTGTATTCCATTCATTAAAATAAAGCTACTGCTGCAGTTCCACTCTGAAATTGCCGTGCAAATTCAAAATACACTTGGAGAGTAAAACCCATCATCAAGCCAAGTGAGATTTAAGTACAACATGATTTATGGAGCAAAAAGGATCTAAAATTCAGTTAATAAACACAACATATGTGTTTGTGACATAGCTGGAAAAAGCACAAGAAATGGTCAAGTTCAACAAATGAGAAGTGAGATGGCACTGACAGCCAGGTGATCTTAAAGGGATTCAGGTGATACCATTTAATACATCCCTAAGAAAAGTAACAGGAACTGAATTCTTCCACCCACTGTATCAGTAACATTACATAAACATACAAAATTTAGAGCATTTCTTCTATCCAGCTTCAGCACACATTTTTAGAGCTGCTGGGCATCATAAGAATACAGGTTCTGAACTGCATGCGTGCATCAGAACATCAAAAAGCAAAGGAACTTAGAGAAGCTCCAAATGTGTTCTGAGAGGGAAAAAGAAGAAATATTGAATGTTTACTTAAGGCAACAATTCCTCTGAGATTAAGCCCCAGGACATGTCTTGTTCTTTCTTATGAAAGATTCCAAAACTAACATTTACCATCAAATCTGAGAGAAAAGAGGAGAAATCTCTGAGGACAGCAGACCAACTATTTTCTATGAAGTCTAGCCTTTCCTAAACGTGTTCACAGATACACAATGTAGAGTAGCAAAGAAAAAGAAATTGTGGGTATCAGTAAGAAGTCTGTATAAAAAAAAATAAATAGAATTGTTTTGTCAATTTCCACTGACAAAGGAAAACCCTAAAAGAGTTTTAGAATTATTTTGCAAACTACCACAGAGTAAGATTAAAGAAAATTATCACAGCATGACGGTACATTAAAAAGGAAAGTACCATATCAACTGTCTGGGGTCCCAGCTAACAATTCTCTATGCTCATACAGTACAAGAAACACACCAGAACAAAATACCCAACCAGGAAGTCAGAAAAACAATGAATGCTCTAAAATTAAAAGGAGGCAAGGGGAAAGGAGATACCAGTACAGACTGATACAAAACAAAAAGTTACTAAAATAGAAACGGTCTATGAGTTAATATTTAAATATAAGGGTTAAAAGCATTATTAGTGTATACATAGTCTAAGAAGTAATGGGAGGATTTAGATAGAAGGAGCAGGTCGACAGAAGAATAGATGGATTTTGCAGACAGCAAAAGTCTTCTAAACAAAGAATTTTCCTGTTTGGAATACTGATGACCAGACTTCCTTCCAGCACTAGGAAATGGAGTAAGAATTACTGGTGGACATGCAAATGGGAGATCTAATGGGTGTGCTCTACAACCAGTTTGTGGTGTTATCAATCTCCAACACTGAGTTTGAAGCATGTTGTGGTTTAACCCAAACGGACGGCAGCTGTAACAACCACAGAGCCATCCGTTCATTGCCCTCCTCCCTGGCAGTGCGATGGGGAAAGAGAATTAAGAATAAGTAGAACTTGTGAGTTGAGACAACACTTTAATTGTGACAGAAAAGGAAGAGAATAATAATGGTGATGCTAAAAGACTATACAAAACAAGTGATGCACAACGCAATCACTCACCACCCACTGACCAATACCCAGCTAGTTCCCAAGTCATGGCACACCCTGGCCAATCCTTCCATCTTACATACTGGGCATGGTATTGCATGGTATGGAATATCCCTTTGGCCAGTTTGGGTCAGCTGTCCATGCCATGACCTCTCCCAACATATGTGCACCCCCTGAAGAAGGTTGATGCCTCCTCACTGGCTGGGCCTTGGAAGCTGAAAAGTCCTTAAATGTAAACACTTACTAGCAACAACTAAACCTCAGTGTTGCCAACATTTATCTTCATCCCGAATCCAAAACACAGTGCTAATACCGCTACTTGGAAGAAAACTGACCTTGTCCCAAAACCAGGACAAAGCACTAAATACTTGCATCTCTTGTTCGTTAGGCTTTCTATGAAAAATTCCACTCTTACGTGCCCTTTTCATTTTACTTTCTCGGTGTGCTACATTTACAGTAAGAACATCTAAGAGAGTATCTAATTTGACCAAAAGACCTAGGGAATATGAAATATGTAGTAAATTATACAAGAACCTGTCTTCCCCTCTCTCCCCCCTTCACACAGTGTAAGAGTTTTACTTGGCTAGCACAGCACATCACTACTGTGAGAGGAAACAGACCAACTCACACAAAAAACATTAATCCAAAATATAAAGTTATAGAAAAGCACATGAATGATGTGGGGTTTTTTTTCAGATTTTAATCAATGAGTGCCTCTTTGAATGTAAACCAGGTTTTGACTCAACCAAACTAATAGTGAATTAGGTTTAGGAATCTTCAGCCACCAAGTCTCAAGCTGCAACACAGGCATTTTGCATTTCTCCTCTCTCCACTTACAAGCTTGGCTTTGTACATTCTGCCTACATCTCTACACCTACAACCAGTTTTCTCAGGCATCACCAACGTGTTTGGTGATGAAGACCCTTTCAGTTACTCTATTTATCAGAAACTGTCAAATGGGAACTGCAAATTTGTCAGTGCTGAGCATGCATGGCTCGCAGACTACACAGCCCAAAGAGAACTGTCCCAAAGAGAAACCCAACAGGTGCTCTCCTGCTAGTGCTTGAGTGTTTGGGCAACACAGCTCCATTGTGAAGAGGGATCTCATCTGACAGGAAAGGAAACAGATCGTGCAGAGCGACAGGTCAACTGCAGTTCTTCACCAAAAGCGTTGTCAGGCAATGGAACAGGTTGCCCATGGAGGCAGTGAGTCACCATCCCCGGTTTTAAAAGACAAGTAGACAAAGTGCTTAAGGGATATAGTTTAGTGGAGGACAGGTATGGTTGGACTCAATGATCTCCCACCCTACTGATTCTGTGATACAGGTATAAGCTGTTTCCACATGCTTGCACTGTTAAAAAAAAGCCAGCAAAACCATGTGAAACACAGAACCCCACACAAACACCACGCTGATCTGTTCAAACCAAAATTTTTCAATAAACAATGGCAAATACCTATTCACAGACTTGAGATTGGTGGGAAAATAAAGAGAAAAAGCAAAGAATGTTTTGTAGATAAATTCTGGACACACACAGAAATTAAGTTGCCTTTGAAAAGGCATGGATGAATTTTAACTTTTTTGAGTGAAAATGGAACTGACAAGAACCAGCTTTATTTTTCTGAAAACAGAGATTATTGTGCCTCTGCTCTTAAAACAGCCTGTGATACTTGGGTATGTCAGTATGGCCTCTCTGCAGTGCAGACAGCCCAAACCAATAACTAAAGGGCATGAAATACTTCACACCACAGGAAGGTATTACTATGCCAGACTATTTTGGTTTGGCAGGAGGGTGTAAACTTTTAGTTTCAGAGCTGCTGAAAACGTTCTGAGGGGATTAAAATTTTTCTCCCTCAGCTAAAGCAGCTGGGACACTGCACCTACTAAATGCACACTTTTAACAGAGTAAAAGGCCTCACCCTGAAACAATCCTGTACCATCCCTTTCCCAGTGCTACTGCTTTCACTGCCAGCATGCTCGATGTATTTAATCTTTTTTAAGATAATTATTATGCAACAGTTCCACAAAAATTCCCTTAAGTTAAAGAGCATCAGTATATTACTTAAGAATACATCTTATGCTGATGAAATACAACCATAAATCCAAGCAAGAATAAACTCAAGATGATGTTCAGATAACAGAGCACAGATCTGGGGTGCTCCATCCCTCACCTGCTTTAATGTGTCACTGTGAGAAATTTAATCCTCGCTTTAAGGAGGACGCAGACACCTCACTAAGAACTGACTCACTGCTGCTTACAGGAACAAAAAAATTACCATTTATTCTAGATCAGCATAAATCCTGCCAAGCTGGGAAACACCTTCTGGCTAGAAAGAAAATTTCACTGAGGACCAGGGAGAATTGCCATAATGATGAGAGTCTATCAGAGAAACATAGGCAACATGGAGCTGGTGGCATAATTCACACTGAGACAATGAATAAAAACAGGCTTAAGAAACAGAAGATAGCTGTCTTTTGGAGACTAAGACATACGATTAGTTGTAAAAGCAGAACACTGGCTGTAACTCGACCTTTTTGTTTGAAGCAATTTTAAATTTTTACATTCACTTCTCTGAGGACCATAAGACTATTAAAGAATAGTAATAAATACCTGGAAGCTCAGATTTTGTAATGCAAAGGTATGGTAAGGAAACAACTTTTACATTGAAACTCTGGTAACTGCCAATTACCTTCGTATCTTTAGATCAGTATTTTTGAAGCACAAGGTACGCGTGCAGTATGAGAAGAGGTGCACACAGTTTTTCTCATGCCACAAATATTTCTAACTGCAGAGGAAGCATTCACAGCTCACAAGTATTTCTCCAAAGCAATTCAGACAATGAAAAGGTACTATAAGACGCAGCTTATACCATACAATTTTAGGCAAGGATTATGGAGCAAAGCACAGTTTGGTTATGTTACTGGGTAACAAGAATACAAAGTCTAGGATTTAAAGAAGAAACAAATCGCACTTAAATGTGTCAAGCAACACAGTAACTGAAACAGCACAAGAAGTATTTTACTTTCCTAAGTACAGTAATATATTTTTCCTTTTTTTAAAGAAATGCATACATGACCATTTTTCTTCATTCTTGGAAGAAATTCTTAAGCTTGTTATTGTGGTTTTGTAAGGTGACTTCTTTAAGAAGCAGCTAGAAGCTTCTGCAAGGTCCAACAAAGCAAATACCAGTTGGGCTCCAAGGCCAAACTTCCAAACCCTGTTGCTGACAAGGCCAACTGGGCCCATCAGCTGGCCCTGTCCAGCTAAGAGGGGAGTGATAGAGTGACTTTGGTGGGAGTCTGGCCTCCAGCCACAGTCAAACTACCACAGTCATGCTATCAAGCTGACTGCTAAAAGAGCATACAATCACAAATTATGCCTTAAAGAGACCAATGCTCAATCAGCAAGAAACAGCCATCTACAAAAGAAGGGGAAGAGACATCTGAAGAAAAGAAGTATTTTGGAACAAATGTCATAAACATTCAGCATAAACATTCATGAAATTAAGAGACATTAAGCCTTGGTCTCCTAGTGGGCTGCACAAGATCCTAATCTCATACCTAGGTGGAATCATCATATAATTAGATGAACCTTCACTTGGTAGGTTTACAGAGCAGAGACAAGAGCATGGTGCTGGTGTACTACTGAATCAGAACATTCTCTCTGCAGAGCAGTAGGAGCAAAAACTGTACCTCAAACCCCACAGAGCAACAGAGTAAGAGTTGGTAGTGGGGCATCAGCTCTACATAAAACCTCCTTCGTCTAGAGCAGGTGAGAAGGAAGTAGAGTGGAGTGGACTGTCTGGATAGACACCGAACAAAAGGAATTTAAAAAAAATATAAAATGGAGTGCCTCCAAGATTCCCGTCCCTTCCAGCTCTGCAGGTTGAAAGCAGAAAGATTAGTGAAGTAGTACTGCAAAAAAATGTTTTCTATTGATTTCCACACAAGCAATTTATAAAGCCTATATAAATGAGGAAAACATGCTGTTTGCAGTTCTCTGGCAAGAGGCAAAATTTCTGGTGCCCAGTGACAAGCATGAGCCCCTACACCTCCTGCAACGGAGGAGGTGAACCACCTGCAAATTGTCAGGCCACTTATCCTCAACTGATGAATGCCAAGAAAATCAAACTAAAAAATATGCAGCAACATATGAAAAAACATAAGCATCACTATTCCTTAAGACTCCTCCAGTCAGGCAGAATGCTAAAGCAGAAAGTCTCCTGCCTACTAACTATAATGCTCAAATCTGAAAATTTGTTAACAGCTATTGTTTTGCTATTGAATTTTCCAAGTTCCTTACTGTAGCAAACTAAAAAAAAACCTCAGATTTTTTAAGCAATTAAGTACACACTAGAAACCTGGAGATACTATGAGAGAAAAGAACAGGATACCCAGGCAGACAGCTTGAGATGAACTAAAACATAACAATTTCTAGTGAATATATGCTGTCTGAAGTTCACAAATCTAAATGCATTTTCCTAAAACACGGTGAATTTACAAGGCAAACTATGATTTCCAAAACTAATGTTTATAAACTAATGTGTCAATGCCTTAATTTAATTTTTTAAGATGTATAACTAGCAGCGAGTTGGGTTATTTGTTAACTTTATTCTCAGACACAAGCCAGTAAATTTTATAAAAGTTATCTTCAAATGGAGTTAACCTCACCAAGCTGAGGATAAAGTGAGCCTGAACAGCAAAATTCAGCCTAAGGATACTAGCAGGAAGGGTAAAAACTATGCTGTTATTAATGTTATTACTTCTAGTGGAATACCACCAAAGTCCAATGTGATCCAAACCACGGTGCAATGTGTGCAAAGCAGCAAAGACTATTAAGTTCCATACACTAAGGAGAAGTAATAATTACATGGCGCTTTTTTTTCTTGTTATTTTGTTCAAACTTGGAATTTGGTTTTGGGGCTGATTCAATCTACATGTAGCTCAAAAGAAAGAGAATCCTTCAATATAGAAACATGGTCTAAAAAATTGCCAGATGCAAATTTCAGTTCTAGTTTTCTTAAAGGCTACAAAAAAAGATGAGAACATGATTTTGATGTCCCTCTAGCACAAGGAAACTAGAGTAATTTAAAGTAGTTTATTGTAAGAAGACACAACCGAGCTTAGAAGTCTCATATTTGATTCCTGTCCAGAAACAGGAACAAAATGAACTATTAAGCTGCAGTCTAAATGTTTGAAGATTTTTCAGCTGGGGACTTTATGCAGCCTTAAATGGTAAAAACATTTAAGTCCTATCCCAATAAAAATCCTAGGAAAAATAATCCTGTACAAATAAGATGAAGATAAAGTTCCAGCAAACTATAAATTGATTTGGAAATGTTCACATTAGAAAAATGACACCGACAGCAATAAGCACAGTGTTGAACAGTATGAAACCAGGTAAACATTTCTACACTAAATGTACATATGAAGTCCATTGTAAAAGCATTAAAAACTCCTTGGACTTCCAGGCACACTCAAATATTTTAATGACAAATGTATCATGATTCTTCCTGCTGTCTACTGCTTTTCTCCTCTGCTATGTCTTACATTCCAACCTAATAGCAACATAGTTTCTACTCCAATCAACCATACTATTCAGTGGTATTTCCTAGAAAAATTTTTCTTGTGTGTCAGATAAACACTGAAGAAAATCCTTCAGGGACAGCTTGATATACCACAGATTCCAGTTGAAATAATACTGCAGCAAGAAATTAAGAATTTCCTTAGTGAACCTACCAGGATAGAAAATAGGGTAAACGTATAGATATTTTAGCAAAATTTAACTGTATCGAGCATGCGACTTGGCCTTCTCTCCATAATTTCAAAGCTATATGTATTCAGAAAGATCAGAAAAGTCACACTCTTGTGAAAGATCAATTGCAGTACAAATAATCTAAGAAGGTCTAAATGAGCAGCATTATGGTTTTGCACTATTACATGATCATGGACATTTTATTTGGAAAAGCAGCTCATATGTGGAATTTTGGAAGAGCAAGGATCTTTTCACTATATTCTGGTTAAAATCATTTGGTGGTACCTGACTAGACACAGAAAAACCCCAAAACAGCGACTAAAAATTTACCTTTCAGGTGCCACACAGAATCTCAGTATGGATAAACAAAAATTTCTCTTTCCTTGAAGAACTGCCGAGATTCTATCAACAATTAAACACTCCTTTAAATCAAACTACACATAACAAAGAATGATGTGAATCTGCAGTGCAAGTCATTTAACAGTGTTCTTCTGTGCTGCCCACATTTTCAGGAATTAGACCTGCAAGTTTCCCCAGTTTTACACATATTCAGAGAATTTAACATTATTAGACTGTCATAAATGACTTAAGATTTTTGGCAGGCCATCTGCTGTAATAGCTTTGAATTTCCCCTAAGTGCTTACTGTGGATGACTTATTATAACAAGAATTAACTCTACCTTGTGGATCAGGCAAAATCTAAACTCTTAACTCCTTTGCATCACTAACACATCAAGTGAAGGACAATGTTATATATGGTATTTGCTTAAGGTAAATTAAGATGCATGAAGTGTTACACATACTGGACAGTTTTTCAATCTTAAATTGAAACTCAATCCTTCTAAACCAGTGTAAGACTGTCTGCACATGCTTGGTCTGTGTACTATGTATCTCTAGTCAGCAAAGTATAAATTTGAGAAAACTTTAGAAGATCTAAATAAGTTGCCACTCACAGTGGAGTTAAAAAAAAACAAGATCGCTAATGCTTACCATTCCACAATACCATTCCAACTATATTTGAAAAGTCATACCAGTCCTTTTCTGCATTCCAAAATTCTGCAATATTCATTAGTTTCGGTGTAAGAACCATCTCCAGTCGAAGACTGGTTGGCTCATGGTGTTTCCTGTGTTGGTTGCACTCTAGTTCTACTTTGTTTCTTTAGTATATAGAAGAATTTAATCTTCCCAGAAAGAATCTCAGCAAGTGTAGCTATTTCAGTGGTTCATTAGCTACTTGCTAAAAACTGACTTAATCACTCATATCTTAGTATATTGGAAACAAAAAAGATTGCATGGATTTGTTTCTGAAGATTTATATATCATCAATTTTTGCCATAATGAACTGATATTGAAAACAAACACTGGCAAAGACAGTGCATGTCCTATACTCTGATTCCCTCACTGCCCATGCATAGGATAAAAAACTGGTCTAACACTGCAGAATCCTCTGATTCCAATACAATAGAATACAATTACAACACAACAGAATTCCAGTACAGACAAGAGATTAGATTTCAGAAATGAATGAGACGTTTTCTGTCCTGTCACAGGGAGCAACCTCAGCTTACACTTTTGAAGCCATGTATTCAAAAAGTAGTGACCTAACTATCCTGCAGTTTTCAACCAATTTATACTGTTAAGCACGGGGCAGATGTAGCAGCCATATCCTTTAGTGTTTCATAGTCACTTGCTTGGCTATTCTCTGCACTGTGAGTGAAACACATGCAACTTTGCCTACTTCCAACACATGGAGCTTGGGACTTGCAGCAGGGTGGAAAGATTCACTTGCAAACCTGAACATATAGAAATTTTAGAGATGTTTGACATGACAGTGAAGTCTCCTGTATTATTTCAGTGGGTTTTCACACATCATCTAGCGATTCCACATTTTTTTCTTTACTAATGAACCAATATTCAAATAGTTTCTTAGTACAGAATTTTTGTCTGTAATAAGAGATTTTTACAATACTGCAAGTCCTGGATGGTTTTTCTGTAGGTTTGTTTTTTTTTTTGAGTGTACAAACAGCAGAAATTGTGCTTAATTCACTTCAGTCAATGCTTCCATCCAAAACCCAAAGAGAAGCGTTTCAGTACTGAAAAGCCACTATTCACCTTTTGTGCTTGCTCTACATCACACCAGACCATGCCAAGCTGTACTGCATGGTAAAGGCCAACTTTAAATTTTCAGTACCGACACATGCTTACATGCATATGGGACCCATCAAAGCCAACATATCAAGAAGAGGAGAACTTTACCTACAGTGTAGTCTCCTTCATTCCTTCAGATGGATTTGATTGGGGAATTATTTTTTTTTTTGGGGGGGGGGGGGGGAAATAATGTTGTTCTTCTGTGATTGCCAATTTTAGACACTGGCAGGCTATGGCTTCTAAATCAGACTACTGCAAGGACTGCCACACCCTGAAAAGTGGAGGAGGGATTCGGTTTGTGTCTTTTTTTAAATTAACAACTATTTTGTAGTACTCCTGGATGCTTACATAGTAACTGTAGCTAAAACTCTTGCCATCTTTGGCTGTCCAGGAGATGCACCCCTTCTCCGGAAACGTAAATTCAAGCATAGTGATCCGTGTATTCATCGCCCTGAGGCTGAGTATCGCCACACACTACACCCCAGGGATGAGGTGTTTCAACTGAATCAACAGGCAGCCTGCTCTGCAAAGCAGTGCACCGAGATTGCTCACCCGCGCCGGGCTGCCTGCTGCTCTCTTACCAGATTCTTTCCAAGATCGGCTGCTTGATTTCATGCTAATGAGTGGGAGCGGATCCATTCCCCATGAATTTCTGTGATGATGGCAGTTGAGAGATCACTGTTATGGGCCAAATCAGGGGAGGGAGGCTCATTTCCACAGCAGCTGACTTCAGCAGTGGAATACTTGTGGTGCTGTCTCAACCACAAAACAAGTATTAGTTCAGCAAAATTTCCTTTGCGATAGCACTGTGATTGTAGGAACCATTTCAATGTCTACTAAGAGAAAAACGGGAAGCACCATCTCAGAGCACTGTACTTTGTTTCAGCGGGCACTCATACTGCGTTACCATGCATTTTGAGCATGTATGCCTGCAACATTTCTGTCTGAACAAAAAATGGCATTTAAGAAGTTACATGGAAAGGTTATGAAAACCTCAACAAATGCTGCTTTACATAGAAGTGAGAGCAGAGAAGAGGCAAGAAAAACCTTATAGGTTTCTTTTACCCAATTCTTTTGTTTGACAGTTGGAAAGTAATTAATACAACAGAAGTAAAATAAATCAGTAGATAAATCAAAGCAGGAACCATTCCACAGTTTAGATTCTCCATGTCTTCCCTGTTCCAGCTACTTCTAGTTTTATGCTTCATTAAACAGCTACACACTTCAGTAAACAGTACTTTTTGCTAGCTGGGTCTTGTATTTTGCAAAACTATTTTGCAGCCTTGATGCTAGATTTTTAATAGTTGCTACTCATGTCCAGCTCTGCACATCAAGAACATTATTGTGCCACTGCAGAAAAATAACTACCTAAGGCAAAAGCTTTAGAAAGCAATCAATGTAGATCCTGTGCAATACACCAACAGCTTCAGTGCGTAATGACCAGGCAGAGAGAAGATAACTTTTCACAAGTGGGGTTTTACTTATTTAAAAGACAAGTAACTTACACAGTCATAGCATGCCCTAGATGGCTCAAGTGACAATGCAGCAGGACACATAAACAAGTGATGCTTAATCTCTTTCAGATAATGCATGAAAAAAAGTAAACATGAATTAAGAAGTGGATTCTTAATACTCCTGTATATCACAAATATGCATGACGCGAGTTAGTCTAACTCAGTGAATCTTTACACACGGGTTAGTGCTTACTTATGTGAACTGATTTTAAGTCAGCTTTAATTAAGCTGCAACTTGTGCATAGGCTAGACTGCAGCTCAGCATGTACCTACTATCAATAAACTATAAAGAAACAAATTAGAAATCTATGAACAGAGTTTGAAAACATCACTTACATACTTGATATTCATTAAATAAAAACCTACATGGATAGCACAAAGAATTAAGACATCTATTTTCATACAACTGCTTATTTTAAAATTAATTTCAAGCTGCACTCATACATGAAAACAGAGTAAGACTGTCTCTACATGCTTGGTCTGTATACTTTGCACCTATGGTCAGCAGAGTATGAATTCCAAAAAACTTTGAAAGAAATACTTTGCCAGTCACAGTGGGGTTAAAAAACAAGCAAGATTACTAACACTTACCATACCACAAATTGTCAATGGCCTAAGTCTCCTATGCACCTAAAATCAAGTCAGTCTCACAACTGTGAGACTTAAATGCAGAAGCACATTAAAAAAAATAAACCCATTTCTTTTTGGTAGTTACAAAGTCACTCCTATTTCCTGCTTTCAGAACAGGCATTTGATAACGCAAATGTTTTAGACATCGCATTTTTTTCCTTATGTTTCAGAAGACAATATTGCCAAAAGTACGAATTTCTATTTGTTCAAATTTATTTTCTAATTACACTGCATGTGGCATACTGAATGTGCCAAAGCTCAAAAAATTATGCTGCAGCCTGAGTTGCACTCTCTGCTAAAAGAAATCTTGCTTATAAAATCTAATGAGACCACAGCAGTGCAAACACAGAATAATCTTCAAGACAATCTAAAGCAATGGAGATATATGGATAAATGTCTTGGGATCTTTCTGAGGGGCTACTTGCAGATGTAAATGGGGTGAGGACAAGAAACAATGGGCATACTGAATCCTGAGAAGTTCAGACTGGACATAAGAAAATACCTTTTCCCCACGGGAATAGTCCAGCAGTGCCCTGGGAGGCTCTGTATTCCTTATCTTTGATGGTTTCTTCCACTTGGTTTTCAAGAACAGAGCTAAGCTGAATAAAGCTTTTAGTAACTTAAGTCAGACCTCAAGCTGACCCTGCTTTGACCACAAGATTGGACTACAGATCTTCCAAGATCCCTTCCAACCTCAATTGTCCCGTGAAAGCAACAGAAAGTCTACAGAGCTCTATCTTTCATCTACCCAAATCTTAGGTGGGAACATATTCCAGCAAATGCAGATTGTAAACTGATAGTGCCCTTACAAAACTACCATCACTGGGGAGGTCCCTCCAAAAAGCTTTAACAGCTTAGTAATTTGAATAGACTTCCACACACTGCTCCCCTACTGCAGGCATGTTGATCCACTGCCAGTTTTTCCCAGGTGCTCAAACCCAAGCACCCACATCCGCTTAGTCACGGGTTGAGTAGCCACTGCCCAAGTTAACTGATTCCTTAGCAGTGAAAACATCTCTAGAGGTGTATCACAATGGGGAGGTAGGTTTTTTGCTTTGTTTTCATGATAAGGAAGGGAAGAGAATCTGCTCCCATATTAACAGGAAAGGAATAGTTGAGCATCTGCCTGTGCTTCTGGGAGAGCTGTGGGACAGCTCTGAAGGACTGCCAGATCTATTCAGTATCCTCATTTGCATGGTGGGCAGGTTGCCAGACTGAGTTAAAACAATACCTGAGGTCTAGTTTATATTCCCAGCTGGGCCAGCTAGATGGGATTTAAAATACTCGTAAATTTGGGTGTTAGGGCGGTATGTGCTGACAAGGGAATTAGGCCATGGCTGTAAGGACTTCTCTGCTGATGCAAGTGTGGCTCAAGCAGCTCTGCTCTCCCCCTCACCCTATTTTCCTTGAGGTCTGAACAGACGGAGGTGATGAGGGGCAGGAGTCTGTGGCTGCAGCGCCGCTGAGGTGTGGGTGCTGGCTCCACGGCCAGGGCCCGCAAGCCACTCATTGGCAGGCTGGGCCAGACCACTCTCATTTCGTTCTTAAAGGCCAGGCCCCTCTCTCAGCTCCTGATCTGCTTTTCAAACTTTCTAGAAGGGCACACTGGGAGGGAGCATCTCTGGCCCTCACAATGGCAGTACCCAGCACCACCGAGCACCAAGCAGCCTCAAGGCCCTACTTCTCCACCACATCAGACTGTCCCTCATTACCACACCAGGGGCCTCGGCCTCCCAGAACTGACAGCAGCTTGTAATACATCAACCTCAGGCACCCACTGACTTCAGGCCATACAAACACCACCCTGCTGCGAACCTGGACGAACCAAGTGTTTTTCTATTATTAGTTCTCTGATACTTTTCCTAAGTTTAGGCTACTCTAAGTGAGACTTCAGGGCTGGGGGTGGGGAGCTATAACGAAAAAGCCAAAAAAAAACCCCTAACCCCAAAACAACAGCATGTCTATGTCTGATAAGTAACAAAGGTATGTTCAGACTAGTAAGCGACATTCATTAGTGAGCAATGCTTCTATTATCTTGCTTAGAAGTAATGACTCTTGAAAATTTATACCGTCCATGTAAAATGTTTTAGTTGACTGAGACAAGTTAAGGCAGCAAGAAGTATAACTTCAGTTGGGGAAAAAAAAATACAAACAAAAACCACCTGTAGTTATGTTTCACAACATCCAGAAACCAGAACAAAACTAGTGAAGTTAAAATGCTTACATAGACATTTAAACTTTCTATTAAATAACTTTAAGACTATTTTAAAAATTAACTGGTCGATTGAAATACCTTATTTTGACAAAACTGGAGCACAGGAAAAAATCAAAACCAGGAATATTTCTCTCATGCTACTTCAAGATAGTCTGAAAAATTATGTTGCCACTGAGACATTTAAAGATACAATATGGATACCAACTTAGCCCCAGTAGCCACAGAATATATCCCTAAGAAAGAAAAAACAAACACAAAAAAGCCCCAGTTCTATGCCTTTTCCACATAAATGAAAAGAATTCCTATTCTGCTGTTAAAGATCTGTTTCTATGATATCTTATATTCCTTCCACTAGAACTCACACAGAGGAAAGTGGTGTAAGAGTCCAACATATTCAGACACATAAATCACAGAATTTTACCCAAAAAACAAAGATTACACCGCCACTATCTCCGAGCACGGATTTGTGAAGAATAAACTAGTTGCTTTCCCCAAGACTCAGAGCTACACTGCTGCTACACAGTGGAGAGGTTGTAAGCCCCCAAGACAGCACACTGTGAACACATACATATTAGCAGGAATAGCGAACTGTCTGCTGGAGAACCAGCTCTGATTTCCTGGAGCTGATTGTTGTCAATTAATATTTGCATATTTACTTTTTCTCTTTATTTACATATCTTCCAATGTCAAAAAGGTCCTTCAAGTGAGAAAAATAGCAACAGCAGGGGATAAAACTGTCTGTAAAATGACTTTATATCCAAACCAATTCTTGCTTTTACTCATGATCAGTAATAATTATCCCTAGCAAGCAGGGGAGCGACTTTCCAAAGCACATACCACAGACAGACTTGCAAATTAGTTCAAGTATTTTGTAAAATTGTTTCTTCGTTAAGTGACAGCATTCTGCAAATATACAGTTTACTATAACATCTGGATCCTTTCATTATCCCATTACGCCCTTTGCTATTCTTGAAATATCCTTATAACAGGAAAAAAAATTTCAAAACATGCTCTGGCACGTTCAAGCCCAAAGCACACTGCTGCAATTCAGCTATTTGAAATTTACACCACCTCATTTCCACTACCAAATATACCAGCATGTCCACCTTAATTTAAAATTTCCCTAATGCTCCTGCTTAGCATTCCCACTGCAACACACATTACCAATGCCTTAGAAAAATCAAAACTAAAAAGATACCTCAAACCTCGTGACATTTGGCTTATTTTAAAATAGGTTTTCCTCAAAATCATCTCTCCCCTGGTCAACCATCAGTGGTTCTTACATTGCATAGTAGCTATGACCCCTACATTTGAGGTGGCATGATCAAAGGAGCCCTGGCCAGACTTGGAAAAACATTTCCACTGAGAATGGACATACTGCCTGTCAAAAGGTTATTCCCACTGCGGACAGGAAGCAGCTCATATTACTCCAGTGTAACATGAAAGTGCAAAATTTAGCTGTAGCAATCTACATACATGTTTTTCTTTCCAAAAAGGGCATATGGGAGACACTGACTGGAACAGAACATCCGTATTATCATTTGAAGGGAGGGGATGGACAGGCGAGGGAAAGCTTCACTAATCAATCCAGCTCCAGGAATCAGGCTCTTAAAAAAATACTTTAAAAATTCTGCCTCTTACCATAGCAATTACTTCTCTTCAGTTGCTTTCCTTCCCTTTAGTTAAAAATTTATATATGCAAATATACATCTACATGTAGATAATCGCACACATACACACTATCAGACTTCACACTCTGCGGAAGACAAAATAACTTTGGAGGCGTAAATCTTAATGTCAATGACAGGAAGGCTTTGGTGAACCATTACCATAAATCTGACAAACGCTAATTTGATGGGTGGCTGTATCTGTCTGCTGCAAGACCAGTCTAGACAGTCTATTGAGAAATCCTAAAACACAACTGTTTGTTCCCTGTAACACCATCTGGATATGGCAATAAGAGCCGACCCAGTGCCATTCACACATGGATCAAAGCACATGCTAATGCCATCATGAAGTCATACACATAAAAAATTCAATCTGAGAACTCTATGCAATTTTCCTAAGTCCTCAGTGAAGAAACCTCAGACTTAGCACAACTCAAGCTAAGTGTATGAAGAGGGGGAGAGGGTAGAAAAAAAGAAGAGAATATTTAATGAGCTTGGCCTTCCCAAGGAATGTTAGGCCACCCATTGTATTGGAAAAGGCTCATGTCACACTTCAGTCATGGCACCCATCAGGGTGCCCCTTTACAAAAATTGATCCGGAGGTTTTTGTAATTACCTGTTTCAAACAGAAAGAGTGTCCAGAAATACAAGGAGGTTTCCGAGGTGTAAATCTTGCATTTTCTTATTTAAGACAGAGCTGGCAGAATCTGCAATATCACAGACAATATTGAAAACCCCTCTCTCGTTAAACTGCACCATGGCACTAGATCAAAGCACCAAGGGCCCCCTATTGAACTTCTCTAAATATTACAAACATAAGAGCAAGTCTGGCTACGCAGAAACTAAAAGTAAAGCCTTTTTTTTTCTCCCCGTCTCAAAAAAACAAAACATGGCTTCCCATAATGCAGCTTGAAAAGGTACAAAAAGTACTCCATACCCACGCTGCAAACTTTAAATGGAAAAAGCTTCATCCACTGGGAAAAAAAAATTCAAAGATTACAAGGGCTGTTTTCTGCACAACACACTTTCCAACAGTTTCTGGGGTGTTTATTTTAAACTACTGCTCTTCAGTAGGTTTTGTAATTTTTATTTCATGCAATGCATTATGTAACAAATTCAAGAGTCTAGAAAAGAAAATGTCTTTGTCATAAAATCCATGGGTTTGGTTTTTTTTTTTAT
>VXBZ01000678.1:28495-40844 GCA_013399135.1 Heliornis fulica | reverse complement strand
ATCTGTGTCTGGGATTCCTCCAGCCCAAATGCAAGACCTCACACTGTGCAGTGTTAAATCTCAACCTCATCCTCGTGAGAGTTGCTCGGTTGACTGCTTTTGAGTGTCCCAGTAAGCCCCTCAGATATAGTTCTTTCTGCTGATAATAAAGGAAGACCAGAAGACCAGCTCAGGCTGACATGACCAGCTCAGGCTGACATGACCAGCTCTGGGATGCCTGTGGCTCTCTGCAGTGAGACCTTCTCTTTCCCTGCCTCGCAGGGTTAGCATCAGGGACAGGATAGGGACCATCTGTGACAAAATCAAGAACCTCTGCAGCTGCATTTGCTCTGGCACTTGACTGCAGTGTTTAAGGTCACTAAGACACTGGGGAGAGACCGAGTCCTGCCAGCCAAACCTCAGCTCCCTCGTCCACCCTCCCGAGGAGGACAGCTGTGCTGCCGTGGATGTTCTCCTCAGTAACTTACATGCTCTGTTAGTGGCAGCTCAGCAAGGACAGAATTCTCTGCCCTCTTTGGAGGCAAGTGGGTTTTGTTCTTTGGGAAGCAGCTTTAAATCCTACTGCCAGTGAGAAAAAGAAAAAATATCCTGTGAAAGTGATCCTCTCCACTGGGTGCTCTTCAGACTGCAAGTGGATTGTTGTGGCCTTGCTCACGAAGCTGGAGATGGAGGGGCCAGGAGGAGGTTTGGGTGGAGGTTGTGTCAAGGGTGGTTTGTGGTTGTGAGAAGGGACCCTGCCATGGCTTAGCAGCTTCCAGACAGTCTACAGCTGCTCTGGAGAGGAGTTACCACACACTGTTGGTGCACCTCCTTCTCCGTAGGAAGCACGGCATGACGGTGAGGTCACTGGAATGTGCACTGGAGAGAAGGTTTCTAATGGGAGAGAGAGATAATTTTTTCCCCTTTCAGATGTGAATTCTTCTCTGCTTTGAAGTAATGATTTCTCAAACTGTGTTGTCCAGGTTTGGAGTTAATTTGAATTTGTCACAGGTAATTTTTCTGGATTTTTAAAAAAGAGAAAAATGTTTGTATCCCATAAGAAACTCTTTGTTAATATAGATACACTGTGACAGCAGTACATCATTTCTTCCCTCACTCGACCCCAATATTTTCAAAGCATGATTGATGGATAAGAAAAGGTAGTAACTGTGGAATAATTTTTTTCCAGCTCTGCTACAGATGGTCAATTAAAAAATTCAGATCTTTCCTCTCATGGGGGAATTGTTTCTAGCTAAATACCCTATTTTCAGTAGTTAACAGTTACTTCAGCCTTTAGCTATTTTAACATTGTGTTGGCAGGACAGGGAACAGCAGACCCATTCCATGTTGTCCTTCATTGCTCTGGAAGCTTCTCCTCTTCCAAGGACTATAGAGAAGCTCAGAATCATCAGAGGTTTCTGATGGCTACAGTTTTTGTTAAGAACAATGGATTGTCAGGCTTGATATCCATTTGATGCCCCAGGGATCCAGTCTGGAAAAGTAGCCCCTATCTTATTCTGGAAGGTTATTTGCTTTGGTCATTGAAGATATCAAGATCATCTTCCACTAGATGTTGACAAGTCACTTCAAGGACACATATTTAGGTAAACATCAAGAAATCCAAATGCCAAAGTGTAATGAGGATATTGGGAATTCAGTGAAATACAAAATAACATCACCTGTCTCACAAAGGTCTCACCATGTGCTTTATGATTACAGAAATGCTGCTTTCACTGCAGCAGCATCTGATGCAGCTGAGACCTGTCAGCCTCTTGCAGTGTCATTTACACACATGCTGAAGTCTAGTTTGAGCTCTGATGATCAGTGCTTCTCAGGGGAAGGTTTTCTTAGGCAAGCACAGATGATGTCTACAGCTGATGGCACAATCTGTCTGTCCCCATAGCTTTCAGTTTCTCTAACACACTGACGTGTCAGCACCCTGCCTGCTCAGGAAAATGAGCCTGACACACTTAGCACAGAAACACAGCCCCTGTGTTTCTGTGCTAAGTGTGTCAGGCAAGATTGTCTTCTCTCCTGTTCACAAATCCGGCAGTTTCAGAGCAAAGGAAGCTGAGAAAATCTCTGGAGTTCCTCGTCCTAATGATTTATCTCCATCCCCCTTGGGGGGGCTGTTTAATTTCTTATCCTAGAACCTCTTTTGGAACTGTGAGTCCTTTAAAGAGAGCAAGATCCAGCAAGGGCATGGCTAGCTGCAGCCTAGGGTCTCTGCAGGACTGTGTCAGCATCTCCACTACAGTTATATGGATTTAAATTCACAAGAGGATACTGACAGAGTGTTATGGATGAAAAGGTGTTTTACATGGTTACAATTTAGTCCATTTAGAATTTATTAATAGTGTAAGGGAAGTTAAAGGTTAAATCTTAACAACATTTGATGATTGACTAATTTAAAGATTTATGAATTAGCAAGTATATTTTACGAATAAATAGTGCTTTATATACAGGTTTGAAGATGAAAGATTCACACTAAACTGCTATAAGGGATCTTAAATCAAAGTATATGTAGGTGTATATCTAAAACATAAGATAAACAAGTACAGACAACAAAGAGAAATATTAGGGTCCAGTGATACGTCACCCACACTTGTAAAGGCAACTATGTGTATTTTATATAAGTAGAAAGGTGGATGAAGGATATAGAATATAGTAAAGATTTCCCTCTTCAAGTTTAGAGTAAAACACTTCACAGTGCATTAGCGTGGCTCAGGCAGTGACAGCTGAGATTCAAAAGGCTGAATGTCTGTTCTCAAAGTTGCTCTCTTCAGGTTTAGAGTAAATATGAGACATCAGCATTCCTCAGTGGGAAGTAGGTGGGACTGGAGAGGGCGACTTCACCCTGGCCTCCTGTTGACAGACATCCTTGAGACATCCCTCAGCTCAGGGGAGATGCTGGTCACCACCTGTGGGACCCAGGAATGCTCGAAGGGTCTCACTTAGAATCACTATTTATAGGCTCTGAGATAATGGACTTCTCTCAGGTACTTTCTTACTTCAGCTCAGCTTGAATGGTGACATGTTCTGGTGCTTCCCACCATCTGTGCAGACTCAGAGCTTTCCTAGGGCCACGACCCAGGTAGTGATGCCCAGGCTGTCAGGAGGTGACTGATCATTGTTACCATTCCCAAGTGATATGGGAAGCAAGGGCCAGGCATGTTGAGGGTGTGTCCTTACATTCTGGTCTGTGTCTTGGACAATCTGCACCCAACTCATCCCAGGTTTGTTGTGGGACCCAGGAAAAGGTGGAGAGATCACATCAGTTACTGAGTGGCTCAAAGGAGTGTGTGTGGGGGGTGTGCCAGCATGATTTTCTTTCCATTCTGGAAGCAGAGTATGAAATGCAGTAATTATGTACAGAAGTTAGGAGTCCAGCTAGTGCCAGTGAAGCAGAAGTTAATGAGAGGGTTCAGCAATGGGAAGAAGACCCAGCTTGACAAATTTCTGCTGAAAATTTAAGACAGTTTCTCACACACAGGACAGCTAATGGAGGCAAAGAGGATGTTTTCACCTGAGGAGTAAGAACAAGCAAGCAGAGAGCAATGCAATGATCTCTGCCAGAGGCCTATTGCCTCTGGGCTCTTCCTTTTCTGTGATCCATTTCTTCTTTGATGAACTGTTCTTGCTATGGGACTAGAACCTGTCCCAGAGCTCCATGATGGAGTCAAGGTAGCTCTGAGACTTGTACTGGAACCTCTGTTCAAGTAAAACCTGCTGCAATACACTTTGCCTCTCTGATCCCTCATCTTCTCTTTCCATGAACTTTACTGGAAATGGAAAGTACATTTAGTTTGGGACAGCAGAGGAGATGTTGAAAAGCACAGTCTGCCTCTAGACCCAGTGCCAGCTGAGACACTCCAGCCACTCTGCCCCCAGCCTGTAGCGCTGTTGGGGGTTATTGTGACCCAAGTGCAGGACCCAGCACGTGGCTGTTGACTCACAGAAGGTTCAGAGGGCCTCTGCCCATGGCTCCAGCCTGTCCAGGTCCCTCTGCAGAGCCTTCCTGCCTTCCAGCAGATCGACATTCCCACACAATTTGGTGTCATCCACAAACTTACTGAAGGTGTATGGATTTGACAGATGGATCACTTGGTGGATAAGGAATTGGTTGGATGGTCACACTCAAAGAGTTGTGCTCAACAGCTCAATGTCCAAATGAAGACCCATGACTAGTGGTGTTCCTCAGGGGTCAATATTGGGACCCAAAGTATTTAACATCTTTGTCAGTGACAGTGGGATTGAGTGCAACTTCAGCAAGTTTGCTGATGACACCAAGCTGTGTGCTGCAGCTGGCATGCTGGAGGTAAGCAATGCCATCCAGAGGGACCTTGAAAGGACTGGGAGGTGGGAACTGTGTGAACCTCGTGAAGTTCAGCAAGGCCAGGCGTAAGGTCCAAAGTGTACATGGGACAGCACAATCCCCATCACAACTACAGGCTAGGCAGAAAATGGACTTGGAGGAGCTGGTGGAGAAGAAGCTCAACATGACTACCAATGTGTACTTGCCACCTAGAAAGCACCCAGGCTGCTTTGGATGGGCTGCATCCAAAGCAGCCTGGCCAGCAGGTTGAAGATGTAAGGAAGAAATAAGTTTAGAAAGCAAAGGGAACTCTGAACCTCAAGAGTGAACAGGAAGGTCTTCCTTACCCTTTGTATCTCCAATCTCTGTGTGAATCATTGTAACCTGATTCTAATTCAATTCTCCTTCAGAAGTTTCTTTCATATGGTAATTCATAAAGTGAACCTTGCAATCAAACTCTTGAACCTTGAGAAACCATTAAACATTATTATATCCCATTGAATTTATTGAACTGTCAAATTATTGGTTTACCTCAATAAAACCTATTGCTGCTTCTCTCTTTTGAGTAAGGTGCATTCCAGTCATTTGCACCAAGGAGGAAGCATTGGATGCTTTACCTCTGCTCAGAGTGGCAGCTCAGTCCAGTGACCTACAGAAGCTTCTTCCTGTCTGTCCTGTGTTATACATCCAGATTCCATCTAATCAGATGGGCTTTATCTTCTCCCTGTTTTAATTTTCCTTTTTCCTCTTTAATTTTGGTCAGGTTTTAGATGAGCACAGCTAGTTTGGTTTTTTTCACTGTTCAGTTTCCCCACAAAAACCACACAGTGAGATGCCAAATACAGAGAGGAGAAGATAAAGTAAAAAGTGACAAAAAATGCATTCAAACATTTGAGATAAAAAAAAAAAGAAAAAACCCAACAACCCAAATAAAAAATTTAGAAACTGAAACATTCACAATTTTTTAAGCAATTTTGGTAAATAATGAATTTGTTTTTACAAAAGAAATCTTGGAGAATTTTTTCCCAACAAAATTTTCCAGATACAACTTCTAATTTGTATTTACCTAGAAATTGGGGGAATTCCTCCTTGTCCATACATGCTGTCTTTCTCCTGACTAAAAACACCAAGGCCATATTTTTCTAGATGAATCGTGAACCAGAAGATAACAGATATTCCATTCCCTGGTTGATCTTTCTCCTTCTTTTCTACCCCACTTTTTTTTTCTTTTTTTTTTGCCACTGAAACAACTGAATGTGCAATTTTGAAAAATGCATTAAAGACATCAGCATTTGCTCACCTCTGTTACTGTCTGGTATCTGTGTTGTTCCTTGCTCAGATTTAGCCATCCATAACTTGCTGGCTGCTTGCTCAGTGTTGGAGGAATGCCCACCCTGGGATGTGCCAGTGGGACCTCTGGGTTCCCTGGTAGTTTTCCAGGAAGGGAGCTGCCTCCACAGGGAGACACTTCCCTCCTCTTCTTCATCCCCTGCTACCAAGGCAAATAGTCTATGACTCCTCCTCTCTGTGCACCTCCATCCACAAAGATTCTCAGATTTTAGCTGGGTGAGGCTTTGGGCAGCCTGAACCACAGTGTCAAGGCTGGCCCAGCTTTAAGCAGGAGGTTGGACTAGAGACCTCCAGGGATCCCTTCCAGTTATTCTGTGATTCAGCTCATCTTTCCTTACGCCAGGTCTAATTCAGAGTCTCTGACATTCATGAAAACAACTGCAGAGCTAAGATGCCACCATCAGAGAGGACATCTCCACAGTTTGTCACACTCTCTGGCACAGACATGCGTGGTGCAACTCTTTAGAGCTTCCCATGGGCTGCTTCTCCTCACAGCTCTGGATATTTGAATTTCTTTTAGTAAAACACATTGTCAGGGACATAATGGGACTTGACAGGGACAAGAGGTTTGGTAAATAAAATCAAAGTTCATTCTGTTTCAGTATTGAGGATTTTCTCTTGCTCTTCTCTTCACACAATTAATTTCATAATAGCCTGCAAGACAAGGGAAGGATGGCAAATAACAGACACAGATCTATCACTTTTAATCATGAATACAAATATTTAGTCAATAGCATTCACATTAATGAGCACCTGGGGCAGATGGACATTTCATCCACAGAGAATCTGCCACCACATCAGAGCTGAATGTCAGCCCAAAATCCAAGATTCTTGAGTGTTGTATGCAGGGATCACTGTCAAATAAATAAATGTTGACTCAGCCTGTTTAGAGCCCTTTCCTTTCCACGTGTTACTGATGACTGATGATGCTCACAAGACCTGCCCAGCCAGCCATGGATGCAGCAGTAACCAGATGCATGGACATGCTCCCATGTGCTGGGAACTCCTCTGTGCTGGTTCTCTACCTCTCTCAGCCTGAAACTCACTGGACATCCCATTCAATCTCTTTCCCCAAGAGCAGGGTACAGAGCATGTGCTGCTCTGTTCCTGGATGGGTTTTACCTGAGGGAGAGCAGTAGTTGCCCTTACAACTGATGAGAGTTTTAATGTAAGTTTGTGTCAGTTCAGTGAGTTATGACTGCATTGACCTCAGCTCCTGGCAGACTGCTGCCTTGACCTTTGGCTCTGAGCAGCCAGCAGGCTACACCTGAGTCCTGCCAACAGGAACCTCTGTGTTTTGGTAGTTCAGTATGGACACAGAGACCTGACAATCCATCTTGCCCACAAGCAGCTTAAGGGCTGGGAAACCTAAGAAGGCTTCCAGGATCCATCCCTCCCAGGGAACAGCCCTTCCTGCCATCCAAAATTAAAAGGCTATGACTACTGGAGCACCAGCACCTTTATAGCTGTTAATCATGGCATATGCCTAAGGAATGACATGATATTTCCCCAAACTTATTTTTTCCATGAAGCTGTTTTGATTGACATTGGACTCAGTCTCTTTCCTAGATCTGTGACAAGGCGAGTGCCAGAGGTCCTGTTTCAAATTCAAACCGTTTAGAAACCTTTCCAGTTTTTTAATATCAGCTTCTCCAGTGCAAACATGAGAACATGGAGCCAGATGTGTTTTACAGAGCTGGGCATCTATAATTTTGTCCTGGGACATCAGCCACAGGACAAAAGAAAAGCACATGTGAACCTCACTAGATGTCCAGAAACACAACCCACAGCTCTCCGTTTGCAGTGACAAAGTGTTTTCATTTTAGGTAGTGCAGAGAGCTTGGAGGTGGACTTCTTTGTCTCAAAAGAGTCAACTAGCAGAGGAAACTAGGATATTGAAAATGACAAGAGGGACCCTGTCTGGGAGCTCACTCATGAATCCACTCTCACATCATGAATCACCGAGAGCTGTTCCTGTGCCAAGCGCTGCTACTCCTCTTCCTCCGACTGCAGCACTGGAGTTTAGCACAAGGCTGGCTACAGATACCGACACTCACAGCTTGCCTCCAGGTCCAGGTATCTGCTTCACTGCTCAACAGACTGATCTGCACCATTCTCTCCCCACCACTCTCCTAACCAACACTTCCCAGAGCTGTGATGATTATTCAGACCTTTTGGTTTGCTCCTTCATGAGAGCTGGAAAATTTCCAGTGAGACAGTGTGACAAGCAGGAGCTGCTACTCCCTTTAGTGTCTAGCTGGAACTTCTCTTGCTGCAGCTGTGTCAGTTTCCCTTCACTGTGCACATCTGAGCTCACTCTGGCTTCTTCTCTGTAGCCCCATCAGTTAGCTGAAGGCTGCAGTTAGCCCCCTCTACCATGGGTAGGGCCACCCCTCAGGGTGCCCCAAGCCCCATCCAACCTGGCCTTGAACCCTGTCAGGAATCCAGAGGCAGCCACAGCTTCTCTGAGCACCCTGTGCCAGGGCCTCCCCCTCCCTGGGAAGGATTTCTGCCTCAGATCTCACCTAAATCTACCCCTCCTGGGCTGTCTCTGATGGCAGTGCCATATATTCTGTCCAGAAAAAATGCTTCACTAAATCAGTGGAGGAACAGTGTTAATAGAAACTTCCTCTCCTCCGAGGAAGGAAATTATTGGTGAATCAGAAGGGTAAACCTCAAGGAAGGTCATCATCAGATGCAAAAGATCTTGATGAAATCTAGTAATGGGCAAAATGTGCCTATAAATTAGGAGGATTTGTTGTTATTAGTGTTCTGATCATAGTTCAACAGTGAGAAAAATCCGTTTTGAGGCATTCATTTTAGTTCTCAGGATGACAGCAACCCCCACCATCCTGCTCTAGTCTGGGCTTGGCAAGGTTTACAGCATGAAAAGCGTTATCTCTGTTCACATAAGCAATGTATCTGGCTGTGATGCATCCACAGGGAGCCATGCCTCTGATGAGGAAGGAGATATTTTTACTTGGACACCATCCAGTCCATAGCCAATTTAATGTTATTTTCCTTCTCCTGAGGAGGAAGAATTCAGGTGGTGGTTTCCATCCTCTTCAGAATTCACTTGAATTGCTCTATCTGCTGACCTTCCCATTTGCTGGGCCATGTGTCTTTGCCACCAGAGACAGGTTGGTGACAGATTCCAGCTCTTAGATAGCTTCAATCAGGGCAGCAAAATATTTCTTATCTGAGAGGTTTTGTCTTGACTTGTGTTAGTGGTACTGGTACACAAAATGACCCAGAGTCTTAAAGTAACCAGAAACAGACCAGTTCCTGCACAGTGCAGCAGAGCTGCAGCCCCAATAGGAAAAGCCCTCCCTGGGTGAGCCTGAAAAAGTTAAATCATCATCTCACTTCCCTGGGGAGTCACAGTAGGAGAAGCAACAGCACTCATGTGTTTGATCTTGAGTTAGCCTAGACCAGAGCAGGGCTCACAACCAAAGATCTTGGGGTCATTCCTGAGCCTGGACAGCCAATACCCTCCCAGCCTTGGTACAGGAACATCGGTTTAGTCTTTGCCTTCTACACCAAGGAATGAAACTCTATTCCACACTGTGAAAATCACAAGTTCTCAGCCTTTCTTCTGCAGCAAAGGAATAAAACAGAATCACAGAATCACAGAATGATTAGGACTGGAAGGGACCTTAAAGATCATCTAGTCCCAACCCCGCACACCCCTCACCAGACCAGGCTACTCACCAACCTGGCTTTGAACATCTCCAGGGAGGGGGCAGCCACCACCCTGGGGAACCTGTGCCACGGCCTCACCACCCTCAGAGGGAACAATTTCTTCCTAAGATCCAATCTAAATCTACCCCCTTCCAATTTAAAACCGTTCCCCCTCATCCTATCACTTCTTGCCCTTCTAAAAAGTCCCCCCGCAGCTTTCCAGATGACCCCTCAGGGACCTGAAGTCTACTCAAAGATCTCCCTGGAGCCTTCTCTTCTCCAGGCTGAAAAATCCCAACTCTCTCAGCCCATCTTCAAATAAGAGATGCTCCAGCCCTCGGATCATCTTTGTGACCCTCCTCTGGACCCACTCCAAGAGTTTCACGTCCTTCTTATGTTGGGAACTCCAGAACTGGACACAGTACTCAAGGTGGGGGTCTCACAAAAGTGGAGTAGAGGGCTGAGTCCCCTGAGCCCTTTCCAATCAAATGCTCAGGAGATGCATTTCACCACTTCAGAGCAACATAGAGTCTGGACAATAGTGTTGAAGCAATGAGCAATGGCTTTGGTTCTTCTGGTAAGGGGTCTGTGACCTTTACCCCCTCTCCGTGTCCCAGGGACCCAAGACTCATCGTACCCTTGGCTCGGACTGCCAACAAAATTGTTAAGCTGTGAGAAACAACGGTGAGAAATTCTCTGCCAGCCTTGCCAGCACAGCAATATTTTCCTCACAGTGTTAATCCAAAGAGCAGACTTGTTGCAAAGGCTCCTTTATCTGTAGATCTGCCCGTCTTACTGGTCTCTGTCTCTGGGTGTGTGGACAAATTCTCTCTGTGCACCCATCCCACCAAATAAAAAAGATAACATATCTTTTCCATTATTTTTCTAAGGAGGACATTGAACACAGGATATTAAACACAACACTGATTTTGACCTTATAAAGCATGAGTGAAATGAGCTATAGTTGTTATTAGGCAAGAGAGTGTCTGGAGGAGCAGAGGGAGAAGAAAAATGTACTTTTCCTATCTTTTTTTTTTAATACCTGAAGGCCAGAATGAACCCCAAAATTCTCTCTGTTTTTCTCAGTCAGCCTAAGGAAAACCACCAGACACTTCCCTTTTTCTGCATGGAATCAATATTTGTGAAAAAACACCTAACATCTGTGGAGGCCTGAGGAGCAATGACTTGACAGCTGATATCTTCCCTGTGCTGTGAGGAAGCTGCCTGTGTCTAGGGCATGGAGTTGGCAGGAGCCGGCTCGAGGTGCCCACAGACCTGAGACCAGCCCTGACTCTGCTGAGAAGCTCTGCAAGTTTGCCTAAAGTATCTCAGGCCCCAACAGGGGAAACTTTTCCTGTCAGAGAGACAACCTCTTTCCTTGCATGATACTTCACACCAAGCACATTTCCATCCACAGAACAACACCCACATTGTTTGGAAGGAAAATAAGCTTTCAGAGAAAATCTATTGTAGCCACGCTTGTCTCAGTCGGTCTCTAGGAAATTCTGGAGGCTTGAAGATCAACCACGTGTCCTCTCCCAGCCTGGAGGTGAAGTGATGCTGCAGGGAATCTTTCTGTGTATGGTTCACACTGGGGTGGTGCAGTTTGAAGAGCCCTCGTTTTCCTCTCGTTCTTATGTGAGGCTGTTGTGTGACTTACGCAGTGCCCAGGGGCTCTGGGTTTAGGAACATGGGCCAAGTCCTGAACTGCAGTGGAGAATAAATGAAATGTGTCTGTCCCTAGTAGCAGACAGTTGTTTGAGGTGGTGTTGGGACAAAACCATCTAAATTTTTTGGAGAGAGCATGGCATTTCTTCTTAGTAGCNACACCAGGGTGATGGAGGGACTGGAACATCTTCCTTCTGAGGAGAGGTTGAGGGAGCTGGGGCTCTTGAGCTTGGAGAAGAGGAGACTGGGGGGTGACCTCATTAATATCTGTAAATATGTGAAGGGTGAGTGTCAGGAGGATGGAGCCAGGCTCTTGTTAGTGATGGCCAGTGACAGGACAAGGGGCAAGAGGTCCAGTTGGAGCAGAGGAGGTTCCATGGGAATGTAAGGAACAACTCTTTCCCTGTGAGGGTGATGGAGCCCTGGGACAGGCTGCCCAGAGAGGTTGTGGAGTCTCCTTCTCTGGAGACATTCAAGACCAATCTGGACACGTTCCTGTGTGATTTTATCCAGGTGACCCTGCTCAGGCAGGGGGTCCCTTCCAACTCCTAATGTTCTGTGGTCCTATGATTCTGAGACTGACCTCAGGGCAGCTACAGCAGACTCAGGCTCAAAGTCACAAACCCTTTGAGCAGTGATGAGTTCAATGGCATCTCCGTGCACAACACGGTGTAGAGGCAGAGTCTGGCTATCATCAGCAGCCAGGGTTCAATAATCATGAGATTGTCTGATTTTTGTAAATAATCCAATATGTAAATTAGCTTCTAGAGGGAAATGGAGACAGATGGTTGGCAATGGCTAATTTAAAATCTATTTAAGGTCAAATGATGCTACAAAGGGACTGTGACTTGTGAAGATTGCTCTTTCGAGACTTAGGTGGGGGTTGAACTGCTTTTACAGACGTTTTATACCTTTTGTGTAGATTGAATCAAATTACTGCAAAAAGAGATTTCTTATTAGCAACCAAAACCGGTTAAAACCCGCTCACTGCATGTCTCAGAAGAGCTGGACCTACCTAACACTCTGGGTGTCAGCTTTGGATGCAGGAGGCCCTCACGGCTAGAGGGGCTACGAGCCCTAAGCTGAGGTGGGCAGACACAGGTGAAGCCCACCCGGTGAAGCCCCAACCCACAGCTGGTCCTGGCCAGGGGTGCTGCCCCGCTTGCCGTGAAGGGCATCCCCGTTTTATTGCTGGGTCACCTGGAGCACCGTGAGGGTCTGCGGCACTGCAGCCTGCCAGCGATGCCGCACAGCACCAGCGACCAGGCCCGGGCTGGCGCGGCGGGGTCGAATGCGAGGACCACCCAGGAGGAGGGGGGCAAACCCCCTCCCCCTCCCCCCACCCCGCACCCCCGG
>VXBZ01000678.1:7617-28021 GCA_013399135.1 Heliornis fulica | reverse complement strand
CGAGCAGGAGCCTCCCGAGCCCCGTCCGAGCCGCGGAGAGCGGGGGCGCAGCGGCGCCGGGCTCGGGCGGGTTTGTCCTGGAGGATGGGTTTGCTCTCCCAGGAGTGTTGAGCTCTCAACGGAGGCCGCGGGTGTCTTTCCCCGAGTACGGGTGATACCGATCAAACGGAGGGAGTGTAAGCCCGTACATCGGCGTGGGTCGCTCTGGGGAAGGCTCTGGGTGATGCGACTCTGAGATGTGTCTTGTCGCAGTTGTCCCAGTATTATCCCACTGCATCCTGGTTCGGATACCACCAGTGACCCAGTTGCCTGGCTTCTTCCTCACTCCAGCCTCAGGCATGAGGGTGACCAGATGTCACCTCCATTAGGTGCTAGAACAAAGCCAGGAATCTCCACTGCTGTGTGTACTCAAATCCTCACTCTTCCGTGCTGATGTACCTGCTTGGATGCAAGCCAGGGTTTCCAGGGTAAAACCCACCATTTTCATGCTTGTAGCCAATGGACAGACACTATGTCACATGCTGCAGCAAAAGATGAATGTGAAGCACTTTTGGGAAGGTGCTACAGCAAAGAGCAGGAGCCAGCCAAGGACCAGGCCTGCCAGCATTGCCCTGTGATCATGAGATGGTCCTGATTTTTCCAGGATACTGTGGACAGCAATGCATAAGACTTGAACAAGGACTTTAGGAGAATAACATTTCCCCAAAAAGAGACAGACCCTTTCCCAGTTGTGAGCCTGATGCAAATCCCAAGGAAGAAACTTCCTTTGCAAAACTCAGTGAACAACTGATTACAGAGTGGTGGGATTTACTCTTCCAGTAGTTGTAACTTCCTTATCCCAGGAGCTGCTGTCAATGGAGTGTCGGACGGGTCAGTTCAGGACGCGATGGCCGGGATCTGTGAGGGTTCTCAAGTCAAACTTGCTTTTGTTTTTCATGTTCTCAAGTTTCATATTCTCAACTTCTCGTGTGTTTTCAAGTTAAGGTGGCATCATAACAAAGGATTTAGGCTGAACATCAAGCCTGCTTCTCAAATACTGAAATGACAAATCTGAAACAAATTGTCAATCTGTTGTTTTACATGTTGCCTGTAACATTTTCTGGTTTTCCCATTTTCTCCCAGATCCTGATGGTCTCAGAGTAGCACCTTCACCAGCCATCACGCATCCTTTTGTCCTGAAATCACAGGTTGCTTGATCTCCTTTGCAGCTGGTAGCTGCTCCCTCTATCACACTTCTGGAGGGCTGGGAGGAGTTAAAACCTGAACACATGTAATGCAGGTATGTGTGAGTAAATGTCAGAGAAAAAGGAAATGAAAAAAAAAATCAAACCTTCTGCAGGTTTGCAGCTTTCTTAGAGATCTGGGAAATGTATTTCTTAAACTGAGATATGTCAGAATGCTGGAAGATGTGAGGGGACTGGCTCATTCAGTGTCTAACACAGATGGAAGATGGCAGTGGATTGTCCTCACCTAAATGCAGAACAAAACCCATTGGCAAATATCACTCTCTTGTGGCATGTATGCAGCAAGGCAATGTCATCACCTTGGAGCCATTGGCCTTGCTAGAGCTGTCCTATGTACAGCTCTGAGGGGAACCATCCTGTTGGAAAAAACTAGCATAAAAACCTGACTGGTTTTCTGCCTTGTGAGGAATTATTCCCTTCTGCCCCCTCATTGATGCAGCTGAGATCCATGTAGAAAGAGACATCCTTCAGACACACGTTATGATCGAAATCCATGATCCCCAGAGTTGCACTACAGGACCCATCTGAGATGTTCCTTCTGTCTGTCCTGCCAGCTCCCAACCTGCTCCCAGACACAACACAGAGGAGAAATTAGAAATGTTGCCATTTCTGACCTTGTTTGAATTGAGGTGGCATGGTGAATTTATTCTAAACCAGGGGGGAATGAACATCCTACTTGCCATAAAATATGTCAGAGCAATAACTGTTTGGCTTTATATTTGCCTAGGTTTTATACCTGGAGAGATCTTAGCAGGTCAGATACAAGAATGGTATTTCATAGTGTCTTACAAATGTTCAGGAATAAAAGGAACAAGCACTGTAAGGGAACCTTGTGTCTGTACCCTGGCAAGTGATTGGGGCAGTGGAGTACAGCAAGGTTCAGAGCACAATGAGAGGAAAGAACTAGTAGGGAACAACACATGAAAAACGCTGCTGGGGCTTGTGCAGACATCGATCAAGAGAATATTTTAGCACACTGCTCCTACCTGGAACAGCTATGGCAAATTCCTTCCTCCTGTTCATGCTCTGAAATGGGGGAGGATGGAGGCTCTGGTGCCCCAGTGACACCCAGTGACAGTTTTTGTAAGTAACTGTGTTTTTCCTTGTCTGAAGGCAATAAAAATTACAACTCATCTGCCATGTGGGCACCACAGACCCACAGTGCCCAGTCCTGAGCCAGGACCCGACCTGAACTGTGATACTTTGCAAAGCTTTCACTGTCTTGGGTGTTTATTCATTTTGAATTCACAAGGTTTATACTATATTCACATGTTTTGTACCATTTTACTCTCTATTTTTTCTTCCCCGGTGTTGAAACGGTTATTGGAAATAACATTCCACAATTCCACCTGTTCTTAAAGACTTTCTGTGACAGGGATGTCACAGTGTCCCAAAGCAATACGTTAAGAGTCTCATTACCCTCTGCAAGGTTTTCCTAATAGCTCAGTCTTCCTTGCTGCAGTTAAATCCCATTCCTTGCAGTGTTATTAGCCACAGCCATGGGGAATATACTGTTCCTTCCTGTTCTACAGCAGGCTTTCACACATATAGAGGCAGCTGAACATCTTTCAGCTGTGTCCTTTCTTGCCCAGACACTCCTGTTAGTTTATTCCCAAACATTTGCTTTTCTGATGATTCTCACTGCTTTCCTCTGATCTCTTTGTGTCATCTGTGTCTTCTTAGGAGCAGTGACCAAAGCTGAACACAGGGCTCACATTTGGCCTTGCCCAAGCTGAACAAGATCTATTGGAGGTCTTATTCCTAGTTACAAACCTGCCAATGTCTTTGCCATTTTGCAGGGGTGCAGAATCACCAACACTGTTGACAGTGCATGTTGCACTACCCTGTGCAGAGCTCTTACCTAGTTAGTTACTCTCCATCATGCAGCACAGCAGCTGCTCATTTCAGCCCAAACTAAATAACTTGTATTTGTTCTTAAACTCAAGTTTAACCTTCTTATCCCTGCTCCCTATTATGCTGGAGCCCCTCCAGTATTATTTCATTGGATGAAGCATGCCATCCCCAAAATCATCTCTTTCCAGCTGATTTTAAAGGTGCCAAGGTTTGCACACTGAGGATGATTTTGAATGCACTGGGCTTTCCCAGAGCACTTACTATGAGCCTAGTTCCAAATGCTCCATTGAATGAGTGCTAACGTTTTGCTAACTTAAAAATAAAGCAATTAGAACATCATTAAACATTTGGAAAAGTTGCTGAGTCTGCAGGCAGTCAGGAGGCACTAAGCTGTAATGATGATTCTCCATTCTTTTCTAAACGGTCTCCAGTACTTGGGGGCAGGTACTTGGAGATCCCTGACTCATCTCCTGCCCCTGTTCTGGCTCTCCTGCTGCCCACCACTGCTTTCAGACTCCAGGCAAGGCTGATCCACTCAAATTGGGCTTTTAAGTGGCAGATACTGGGAAGAAATGGACACCACCTAAAACAGGCTTGTGGGATGAGGGGGAAAAAACCCCCACAGAGCGAGCCTGAGATCATTAGCCACTCTTCAGATGTCAGATAAGTCAGGTCAGGCCTTCAGCATCAGTCAGATCATCCAGATCCCTTCAGTGTCACTCTGCTTGTCCCAGATCCCATCTTGCAGACACTTGGGCATTCAGTCTCACACCCAGCTGTATTTCATTTGTCCTTACAATTCCACTTATTACATGACATTGAATGATGAGAGGAAACATGACAAAGAACAAGTTCATTGGAGTTTTTCCATTGTACATGTTTTCCATCAGAGACCTCACAGCTTAGGGAGTTGAGGTAATGTCAGACCTAGGTGCTCTAGCCCCTGCCACCTCCAAAGGAATTATTTGTAACACACTGTAGAGTGGTTTTGCAGTGCAGAATTTCCCAGCATCTCTGCCCACTAAATCCCATCCTTTCTCTTTGGTAAGTAGTATTTAGTTGTAAGGTGCAACAGCAGTTGAAAGTGTTGAAACAGTTGGTTCAATAAGGCCAAGAGCAGAGTCCTGCACTTGGGACATCACAACCCTGTGCAGCACTACAGACGTGGGGACAAGTGTCTGGACAGCTGCCAGGTGGAGAAGGACCTGGGGGTGTTGGTTGGCTGCTGGCTGAACATGAGCCAGCAGTGTGCCCAGGTGGCCAAGAAGGCCAAAGGCATCCTGGCTTGGATCAGAACCGGCGTGGCCAGCAGGTCTGGGGATGGGATTGTGCCCCTGGGCTGGGCACCGGTGAGGCTGCACCTCGAGTGCTGCGTTCAGCTCTGGNCTCTTCAGCCAACTGACAGGTGACAGGACAAGGGGAATGGCCTCAAGCTGCACCAGGGCAGGTGTCAGGATTATATGTTAGGAAGAAATTCTTCACCTTTAGGGCAGTCTTTTAAAGACACATGGGTGAGGTGCTCAGGGATATGATTTAGCAGAGGACAGGGATGGTTGGACTCGATAATCCTAAAGGTCTTTTCCAACCTAGTGATTCTGTGACTCTGTGCTTGACAGTTTACAGTGGGTTGAATAAACTAATCTATGTTGGCTGTATTTAAAGGAAAGGGAAAATATCAAAACTTTCTTGAAAGCTGAGCAATAATAGAAGGTGGGGAGAGGACAGAGAAAGTGTTAAACATTGCCAATTCTTACAGCTGCTGGGAAATGTTTTGTATACAATTTGTCATATACCATACTGTTATCTAGGCAGAGAGGATTTGTTTTGAAATAGTCACAATACTCCTAGCACTAGAGATGTAGTTGTGCTGCCAAAGCTGTGTTGGGAGTGAACACAAGCAGTGTCATGCTCGTTCTCTGGAAACACGAATTCCTTTGTACGAGCTCCCCTCACAGTCAGTGGAGAGACGTGCTCAGCCCTGGAGGGCTCAGGCGCCTCAGACCGAGCAGCTCGGGAGGAGTTTCAGACTCTGATGGGACTGTGGTGAATCCCACCTTAATTCTGTTATTTTGTGATGTGTCACTGAAGTAGAGGGTGATGAGAGGAGTGGTGAAAACAATGAAAACAGTGCTTGTTTTACTAATTTTATAACCAGTGGAAAATGATATGTCCTTAGCAAACAGAACTGATACAACAGTGGAGACCTAATGTAATAAAGCAAAGATACTTTTTTTTTTCTAATAAAAAGCTTGGAAAATGTACAGTTTATTATAACTACACAATACAGCATTATCAATTAGCAGTTAACCTATATTTATGGAATTTGATGTTAGAAACATTTCCCCATATTGGTTGGACAACTAAGTGCATCACTGAATTCAGAAATCCTGAGGAGCACATCTCAGAGCAAAAATGGTGAGGAGGGTGCACACTATGACTGGAGAATGAGATAATTAGAAGTTTGCTTCTTGAAATTATGTTCCAGTATTAAGAAGTTGTTTGGTGTTGATGTGAAGGCCTCAAAACCATCCAATTATTCAATTGCAATAACCATTATGCAGTGGTCTTGTTACTCCCTAAACACCTGAGAAATTCAGGTGCAAACTCGTTCTCTTCTGCATTCAGCTCAGGGTCTGAAGAATTTTTAATTATTTATTCCACTAACAGAGGCACCTGCAAAAATCAGAAATCAGGATCCTGTGCAAGATGTCAGGGGGAATCAGTATGTGAAAACTACTCTGCAGACACACGGAGGTGTAAGTAGAGCTGGGTAAGTGTGTAGATGCACATGCCTATGGCAGCAGGTGCCTGCAGGTGTGTGCACTACCTGCTTGGCACTCAGGTAGCAGGAAGGCACCCCAGAGCAGTGCAAGGACCCTGTGCTGTCAGCCTGGAGCACAACCCCAGTCACAGGCAGAGGAACAGGGAGAGGAGGTTAGATGGAGCAGTACCTGTTTCCTCCTGAAACACCCTGCAAAGATGAACCTTGCTCATTCCTCCCTGGCTGAGGCATGAGACAGTGGAGCCAGAGATGGAGGAAATGTCACTCTATGCCCAGCAGTGGGTGAGAAGAGAGGAGCAAGGGCAGCCCTTGCCTTGGTGCTGCACGGTTTGCCTGTGGCCTCGAGGGTTGCTGCGTCCTGCGGGTGGTATCGGCGCCTCCCAAAACCCGTGTCATGATTCCTGCTTGTGGTCCCTGTGTGAGCTGTGCTCATCCTTCTCCCCCAGGGACACAGCAGCTTGTCCTGGCAACAGGGACACTGGTGTAGGTCTCCCTTATTTTGCTCCAAGTTTAGCTTGTCTAGTCAAATGTTGAAGTGATCTCCATATGAGGACATCATATCCTCTTCATGGGAGGACACTTACTGCTCTAGATTACTCTGGTTTCTGAAGGTGCTGAACATTAACTTGTGCATAAAGGCCAGCAAGTAACAAAGCTCCCACTGCAGTTCTTAACCCAAAACCTCGGGAACTTTTCCTTTGGATGGTGATGTGTCAGTCTTTCCACTACAAAGGGCAGCCAATTCGACTTCACTGTGCAAGGGACATGTATATTTAATTGCCTGTCAGGTTCATTCTGTCCTATTTGTAGCTTCTGCAAAATGCCATGCATCTCAGATGGTTTAATCCAAAGCTAGGAAACTCGTTAGGACTATGGTTGCTTCTGTAGTGTGTCACATGCAGACCCACTGACAGTATGTTTTAGAGATTTTACCCTTTTTTTACTTTCACACAGACTTGATCATTTCTGTGGATCTGAGTTTTTGTGCAATTTCCTTGTTTTCTCCAAGAAGCTGCATCCTGTTTATGATCTATGGCCTGGCAGATTCCTATAGCTCCTTCTGAATGTATTTTATGGGGTTTAATAGGGTTCTTGTATCCCACAAGGACTCCACAGACATTCTAATGCTGGATGCGTGGATAAAATGTCCCAAATACCAAGGACTTCTTCAAAATTTTCTCCCTCTTTCAAGTTTTCCCATGAAATGTCTCTTTCAAAGGCATTACTCCTGTTAGGAGTGCCATCTGGTGTTTGCCAGCCCAGACAGGACATAGTTTTATTACTGCTAAAGGTTTCAACATGTTATTATACCTGTTTAATGTATATGTATATATATGCACATACCTATTTAGGCAATATAGCAGATCCTGTTTTTAAATGAATAATTTGAATTGTTTACAAAAAGCTGGGAGATCAAATGGATTTTTAGTATATGGAAACTCAGCACTGTCCTCTGCCACCCCTTTGCAATTTCCCCTCGTTTTTACCAGGCGAAAAACTCCCAATTTCCTCTAACTTCAAGTATGAACTTAAAGGCAGCATTCAACTTATTAAAAGGCTTTCTTCTTCTCCTCTCCTGACCTACTCAGTGAAAGAGCAAATTCTGTATTTTTTCATTTTGACATACTTATTTTTGTGCACTCCTTACCTGCCCTCCACACAGATCTGCAGGGGTGTGCCAGCAGCTCCCCCTGCCCTGGGCACTGTCAGAGCCATCAGCCACACTGTGGAATTGCTGTTTGCACGAGTCACCGTTCTCCAGCAATGGCACCTGTGCTCTGGGATGGACAGAAACGGGTCACAACTTCATCTGCACTCCTGACTGAGCACCTCTGGCAATCCTTGGTGGTGTCTCTCCATGCAGGCCTGCAGCTCCGTGTCCGCGGAGCCCACGATGTCACTCTGTCATGAGGGGCTGTCAGTGCCCTACAGCCTCCTGTTTGCAACTTGACCTGCCTGTACAGTTTGACACTTGGTTTCTCCTCCAGCTTAACCAGGCTAGAGACCCCTCCCACTGCCTTGCAGCACTGGTTAAAATGCAGTGTGGGGACAGAAAGCATCTTTTCAGAAGTACCTGGTTCCTGTAAGGACCCTGAATGCTGAAGCAGTCCCAGTGGTCATCAGTGACAGGTAAAGTGTGTCCTCTTGCCACACTGAATATGTGCCTCGCTTCACCTTCCAGAGCCAAACTGAGCTTTCTGCTAGGTTAAATAGCACCACACTGTCTAAAACTGCTTCTCCATTTAAACTCTTTCTAGCAATGAAGTTATCTCTCAGTTTTCTTGATGCAGGGTATCAAGACATACTCTACACCTCCTCACCTCCTGTACTCTGCCAGAACTGCTGGCTGGGGATGCAGGAGCTGACTGAAAGGTCCCTTGGTGCTGTTGGCAGTGTATAAATGAGAAACATGTTCAGCTCCTATCACATCTAGGGTGGAGAGGGGCAGATGCAGAGGACAGTCCTGGTCTCTGTGGGTCCTGCAGTTAGGATGTGCATCCCTGTGCATTTGGGTTCTGCTTTTCTTAATATAGAACTCTTCACCTGGGCCTGTACTTGACTTAATTTAATGACTGCTTGAGAATTAACATTTTTCTTTTGTGTGTGTAGTTTAAGCAAACTTTTTTTTCTTTTTCCTTCTCCAACAGGAAAATAATTTACCTCTATTCAGGAATTTTTCTCAAGTAAAAGGTAACTTAATTGAAATATTACATTATTGGGAAGACATTCATTTTATTAGATGGAAACTAAAATTCCTTACATCATTATACATGAAAGCTAACTGGAGTCCCATTACTATTTTTTTTAATTGTAGTGATCACCAACTCAAATTAAGTAAGTGCCTCTGAAACAGACATCATGGGGAAGTACATTCAAAGCAACTTTGGAAAGTAGATTCAGAGTCCCCGATTCCCAAACACCTATCTAAGCATGTAACTTTGTGTTTTCAGTAGTCCATTTAATTTTATGGTTACTTATAGCATGTGAAGTTATATCATTAACCAGATGCATAAGCCAGAGCAAAAGAGGGGCTACTGATTTTAAGAAATTTTTCTGACCACCTATCTGATTTTGTGTACATCCCTAAGCACAGCACTGCCTGCCAGTTTTGTTCACCAAGAGCTTCCAAACAGCTGAAGTGGATCACAGTTATGTTTAGGTACTACACTGTGGTTTGTATTTTTAAAATTTTGCATAGACATTTTGCAGCTCTGTACATTCCAAACATAGTGATACCTTAGTGCTTGTAAGGGAAGGATCAGCATCAGGCTATAGCCCGTGGTGATAATTTAGCATAATAATGTAAAGTCAGCATAGTGAACACCCAGCAAAAAGCTCTAAGTAAGGAACAAAAAGTCTGTCAAGGCCATATGCTCTCATGATCTGTTTTAATCTGAAGCCAGTGAGTAATATGGACTAGCTGGTTTTTACTATTATTGATACAACCCTTCCAGGTGCCACCCTGCCAACAGGAACAGATAAGAGCTGTTCAACTTGCTACAGGTATTTCTTGGTGAAAGACTCAAAAGACTTTGTATGCCCACATGCAAGATTTAATTTAAGAATATATGCCACTTAAGGTTTAGAGGATCCCAGCAGAATTCCTACAAGATGTGTCTGTCTCAGGGTTCAGAAAACTGACATGGAGTTCTATTAGAAAATGACTTTGTGTCATGATCTTATTTGTGAGGCAGGGAACAGACAATGCACTCTTCTAGAGTACATGTTTAATACCTGACTCAGAGCATTTTTGTAAAAAATTGGTGATCCCATCACAGGAAAACATCATTATTTATTAAAATTAATTCAGTAACTCAGTATGTTGAGGTTTGGTTCCAGTAAGTCTTTCTCCCAGTGCCAGCCTGTCCTGTTTACAGGTACATTGAAGATTAATAATTCATTTAAACTCTAGACTAGTTCATTTGAATGCAAATACCATGTTTCACATCACATTTTAGAGTTCTTAGACTCTAGAAGTGAGAGCTCTGAAGTGAGCAATTACTGAGTCAGAGAGTTAAAGGGATGGTAAAGGCATGGGGGAAAATAATCTGTTGAAGTAATTAAGAAAAATGATGAATATATGGATTGTGTGAAATCCAGCTGATATCATTACTAGGAGTCTCACAAGACTTTTGATAAGACTCTTTGCCAGAGACTTTTAAAGAAAGTAAGCAAAGAAGGCTCAGACTACCCAACATTATTAAGTAATCTGCAAAGTATATGGATAGTGGGGTGACAATGTCTGCTGCTCTTTTGTGTCATGAACAAGGATTGCATGTGGAGTTGCAAAGAATCTTAGTCAGGAATTGGGAGAAGGAATACAAAACAGATAGATGCAAAAAGTGAGAAAATATGAAAAACTGATGATGTTACTGCTCATGTCTTTGGAATGATATTAACTGGGACTGTTCTGTGGAAATGTCAGGTCAGTGCTATATAATGACAAAACCCCCCAAAGTAAATCTCAGGAATTATTGGGAAAGAAATTGAGAAGAGAACAGAAAATACCATTACCCTGCAGTATAAGTCTATGGAATATCCAGATCTTCAACACTGTGGTTGTGGTCTGTCTGTCTCAAGAAGAATATATCAGATTTGTGAGAGTCAGAAACAGGCAACAGGGTGGAGCTGAACATAGGCAATTGTCAGAGACAGATGACTGGGTTTGATGAGCTTTGGTCACCAGGACCATCCTTATGTTTAAAAATCCTTATAATTTGAAACTTCTGTGACACAGCAATATTCATTAGGAAGAGAAGTTAGCCTTCATGGCGTGGGGGTGGGGGGGAATCAAGAAAGGAAAAGTCTAGTGTGAAATAATGATTCTCTTCCTGGTTCCCATATTGGAAAAATGCACCTGAAAAGAAAAAGTGTTAAAGTGTTTCTAAAAACGCTTGACTCACAGAAGGTTAAACACACAAAACTGAGAAGTGTTGTTTCTTATGCTAGGATTCAGCCTCAAGACACCAACGTGTTAGTGTTTTACACAGAATATATGATGCTTTTGCTTCCACAGATTCCTAACCAAGTGACTGTCAGTTCTGTGTCAGATGGCATGAAACTGTACCAGTTATGACTGATGGAGACGTTTCTCCTCGATGGCTGGAAGGAGGCTGGCATGTGATTATCCTGGAGAAGTCTGGAATCTCTCTTTTGAGTCCTCATAGCTTGCTTCAAATCTGTTCATGACCCATGTCCAGGATGTCTTTCAAGAAAGCTGGGGCTGGCATAATGTAAGTGACATTCTGGTAGTCTTGGATGGTAATTGCTAGTCATGGGTAAAAAGTCTCAAAGAAATCGCTCTTAGGATGTTTCCTTCAGGTTTGTAAAGTTTCTGGTTACACTAAGTGAATCCAGGCTTTGGGAATCCTGTAGATTTCATACTGTGATACCTCACCTTCCCCACCTTTTGTATGGCCACTCTAGATTAAAACATTCCTTTCCTTTTTCCAGATCTGCCTAATCAGTCTATTCTTCCTCCTTTGAGGGATTCACCACTCCACAAGTTATCACCATCACTCACTATGTGCATGGTCAGGAACATTTCAGCACCTGGAACATACTGTGGGATTCAGCGGCAGCGCATCGCGTTCCGGTACCCAGCACCTGGCTCAGCACTTGAGACTGGATGTTGAAAAGAAAACCTGAACAGTGTGGAGGAACAAATGAAAACAGAGCTCTCCACTCCTCAATCAGAGGGCTTCATTTACAAATCTGGAAAAAGTATGTTTGCAGAAAGCATGGAAACAGTGTTGTTTTATATCTTGGGTACTCTGCTAATAAAGTGTCCGTTATAAATACAAACCCCACGACATTCAGCCATTAAAGAAAAAGGGAAAGTACTCCTGAGGGTAGCTTTGTCCCAAGTACAGGGGTATAAATTACATGCCCAGATGTTTCTTTTTTGGCCTCTCACTCTTCAGTATTGATTTATGCAGTTTTGCAGATTAATTCAGATCTGGATAAAAGATAATAAAAAAAATTAGTCACCTTTAATATCAAGATGAAAACTACTTAAAATCCCAGCACTGGCAGTACCACTTGTATTGCCATACACCAGAATCACATCTGGATGATTATGTTAATATTTTGCTTTAACACTGATGTCATTGATGTGATGGAAAATCTAGCTTGAGAGTACCTCATCTACTGTGTAGGTTGAAGTTTTCAACAAGTTAATATTTTTCCAGTGTTGGACTCTAGTTATTAACACAAAAGTAAGAATCTTCACCATCCCAGAGAGATTACATTGGGAGGTGAAAAGCGAAATCACAGCAGAGGATGACTCAGTATAACCACTCAGGAGAGCTCTCTCTTCAGAGCTCAGCCAATAAGTCATTCAATTTAACTGAAACACCACTGGCTTTGGATGAAAGGACACTGCTAGGGCTGAAGATATCACTGTCAGTCCTTTTGTCTGTTATAACTTTGGCAACAATCCTTGCAAACATTTTTGTTGTTATTACAATTTTTCTGACTAGAAAGCTCCACACACCTGCAAATTATCTTATTGGCTCTTTGGCAGTGACTGATCTCTTGGTGTCTGTCCTGGTAATGCCCATCAGTATTGCTTACACCGTCACCCACACGTGGGCGTTTGGCCAGGTGTTGTGTGACATCTGGTTGTCATCAGACATCACATGCTGCACTGCCTCCATCCTACACCTCTGTGTCATCGCACTGGACAGGTACTGGGCTATCACAGACGCCCTGGAATACGCCAAGCGCCGCACCGCTGGCCGAGCCGCGCTCATGATTGCTGTGGTCTGGATGATCTCTGTGAGTATTTCTGTGCCTCCCTTTTTCTGGAGGCAAGTGAAAGCTCATGAAGAAATTGCAAAGTGTACTGTGAACACAGATCAAATTTTCTACACAATTTATTCCACCTGTGGGGCTTTCTACATCCCAACTGTGCTCCTCCTGATATTGTATGGTAGAATTTATGTAGCAGCTCGATCCAGGATTCTGAAGCCACCTTCACTGTATGGAAAACGTTTTACTACTGCACATCTGATTACTGGCTCTGCTGGGTCTTCCCTTTGCTCCATCAATGCCAGCCTTCATGAAGGGCATTCCCATTCAGGTGGATCCCCACTATTTATCAATCATGTTAAAATAAAACTTGCAGACAGTGTCCTGGAAAGAAAAAGAATTTCTGCTGCAAGAGAAAGGAAAGCCACCAAAACTTTAGGCATCATTCTGGGAGCTTTCATTTTCTGCTGGCTGCCTTTTTTTGTCATGTCCCTAGTCCTACCAATCTGCCAAGATGCTTGCTGGTTTCATCCCATCTTGCTGGACTTTTTTACATGGTTAGGTTACTTAAACTCATTGATCAATCCAGTCATTTATACAGCCTTTAATGAAGAATTTAAACAGGCTTTCCAAAAACTAATACATTTGAAAAAGTGTTCATCTTGAAACTCCCCTACTGTGTTACTGACTCTTGTGCAAACTTGCAGCCTACCTGGAAACTTTCTGTGTTTTTATTTCTAAGGTAGAAGTAGTAATTGTCATCTCTGCTGCTACCCTGTGCTGTGCATGTAACTGGGAATTTCTTGCCAGTTTGGTACTTTGTCTGGAATTCTGTATCCCAGAACAGAACTTGTCTGTTGTCTCTGCAGTGATTGTTTAAGATCAACACATGAAGTAAGCTTCATCACAAGTGAATGAGTGTGAACCAGAGAGCCCAGTTTGCACCATGAGATGACACATTATCCAATTCTGTCATGCCTTTGTAATCTGATGGGAGGAAAATATGTGCATATTTGCAGGACATCCATATTTCTTCTGCATATTATTAACAATTTATGTAGGCTGAGAAATGTGTCCTATACATTTGAAATTAATAAAACCTGTAAGCTTTTCAGAAGTTGTGTAACACAGCCTGACTATAATAAGCAGCAGGGAACAGAAGGCATAGTGCATATGTAAGTTCTGTGGATATTGCACAAATACTGCATTTGAAGCTATGCTTTTGGTGAACTGTTGAAAGAAGACAATTTATTTGAAATAATTTTTACACATTTTATCATGAATGTGTAAAGTGCAGGAATACTACAAAATAAATAGCATGAAAAGAATTGAAAAGCATCTTGATCTTCTATTTCTGGTCTGGTGGGGTTTTTTTGTTTGTTTTGCATGCAAAAACTGAAACAGGAAAATATGTTTAGTGCCAGTTTGGAATGACTGGGACACCAAGTAAGGGCCAGAAGATTCACTCCTTGGTGAGAAGAAATGGGAAGTTAAGAGAGAACGAAGTGACATATCAAGGAAAACTTTCTTAGTAATTACCATTGTTGGGGTGGATGTGACATCACTGTTTCTATAAGTCTATAAGAACAGGTTCTGGCTCCTTAGGAAGCTGGTGAAGACCAATATGAAGATCCTTGGTCTGAGAAGGACGTGATGTTCTCACTGTAATGTCATGTTCTCAGACTGAGAGGAAGATGTGAGCAGTATGGACTAAGACACCAACCTGCTTATGATGTCACTGTTTGCTTCTCAGTGCCTTCATCACTGGACCTTGATATGGCTGCAGGCTCCTAGAGGAGGTAATAATGGCATCTCACTGATCCTAGGAAGAAGAAACAGTTACACACAAAAAACCATCCCAAAGTGAAGTACTTTTGCCATGCAGAGTGCTGATGCCAGTGTAAGAGTACCAAGCTGTGCAGCACTGCTGCCCACACAAGCATGCATCTGTTTCTTTCTCCTTGTTTACCGTGTTTAGTGATATTACTAAACTCTGTGTGGCACCTAGTCCAGCCAAGGTCCCACCTCTATCAGAAGCTTTTAGTAACTAATTCAGTAAATATCAGTATCTTATCATGACTCTGATGTTATAAATATTTAAAGCTTAAATACCTGTAATCAGGTAATAACAGGAGAATCCCCACTTCCATATTTAAAAAAAATCCATTCTTATTTTGCAGAGAAAAGAAAGAATTTTTTATTTGATGGGTACCACTGGCTCAGAAAACAATGGCCTTATTCAACTCACTGAACTGGCAGAAAAATATTCACTCTGCGTTAATTTTCTGCCAGTTTAATGAACTGAACAAGCACCAGAACTGGTGCAACAGAAGCAGCACAGGCTCACAAGTACTTTGAGAAGAAAGGAAGCTGAACTGCATGTTTCATCAGCTGCAAGCTGTTAGATCAACTTAGACATCTCATTTAAATTCACCATAGAAACCGCAAATACAGAATAGCTGGAATATCTAACAGTCAGTTCAAGGACTACGTGAACTGGAAGATGACTCAGACCCACATTTCTAATAGCCACTAAGAAATCTGTTCTCTGTGAGCTTATCTAACCCCTTCTGAACCTCATGCCTCCAGTGGCTGTGGCATCCTGCAGCCACACACCTCTCACACCCTCAAGCTTCATGAGCTGATTCTGTCTAAACCTGTTACACCCATATAAGTCCCCTGTGTCAGACATGCTGACAGCTTCTGTTGCTTCCCCATATTATCCATGGGTTTATGGGTGTTTCTTATCCCCCCTCCCCTCATCACCTCTGGTGACATCTGCCCATGTTACTTACACCCTGCATGCTTGGAACTGAATGATGTTTCCTATCCAGTACCACAATCACAGACTCACACAGAATCACAGAACAGCAGGAGTTGGAAGGGACCTCGAAAGTCCATCTAGCCCAACCCTACTGCCAGAGCAGAAAGGGCTTTCAGTCCACAGCAACAGTCTTCCAGATAAGAAAGAGATCTGCACTTGCAGCTTTACTTTCAGCTTCATGCACATCTTTAACCTACCCTACTATCCATACCTGCCCAGAAGCCAGTGGTCTTCTCCAGCCCATCCTAAGCAAGTGCCCAGCAGCAGTGCAGCCTCTGGCATATCTCATCCTCTGCTCCCCTGTGCTCCTGCCCCCTCTGCATTCCAGCCTCTGTAGTTTTCCCCCTCCTGGTCCCCTCTATTCTTTGTGAACTGGGCTCCAGTGTTCTGCTCCCATCTTCCCTGCCAATTGTCTACCTTTCCTCCAGCACCTCCCCAGTCCAGCCAAGACCTAGGTATGTCTCCTCATCTTGTCAGATCCACCATTCCACTTGTCCCCTTCTGTCCCTCTGTCTGATGCTTCCACTGACTGCACTAAATCCCCACGAACAACAACAAAACAACCCCCAAAAAACTGCTTCTCCCCCTCAGAGAAGACCAATTCTTACTCTTATCCTCTAGGTCATGTTCTCACATTTCTTTGCTTGAGGTAAACTTTCTAGTTCTCTGACCCCCCAACACTAGGCTTTTTTTCTGTGAAATACCTGCCTGGGCAGTTGCAGCCTTACTGCCACAGCCACCGTATCACCAGCTGCAGCCATGCCAGTTCCACACCCCCAGCACCTCTCTCACAGGATGTTTCTCACATGGATCCAAAAATCTGACATTTGTCATCCATGATTTTCCACTCAACGTGTCTTCCTCACACTGGAGTCCCCACCTGGAAGGTATTTCAGATCACAGAGTCACAGAATGACCAGGGTTGGCAGAGACCTCTGGACATCATCTAGTCCAGCCCCTGCCAGAGCAGGATCCCCTCGAGCAGGCTGCACAGGACAGCGTCCAGGAGGGAGTTGAGTGTCTCCAGAGAAGGAGACTCCACAACCTCTCTGGGCAGCCTGTCCCAGGGCTCTGCCACCCTCCCAGCAAAGAAGTTCCTGCTCATGGTTAGATGGAAGTTCCTCTGTTCCAGTTTGTGCCATTGTCTCTTGTCCTGTCCCTGGGCACCACTGAAAACACTGACCCCAGCCCTCAAGTATTTATCAGCATTGATAAGATCCCCCCTGAGTCTTCTCTTCTCCAGGCTAAAAGGTGCCAAGTCCCTCAGCCTCTCTTCATCACAGAGATGTTCTGGTCCCTCAGCATCTCCACAGCCCTTTCCTGTCCCCCTCTGGCAGCTCCGTGTCCTTCCCGAACCGGCGAGCCCAGCACTGCCCACAATATCCCAGATGAGGCCTCAGCAGGGCAGAGTAGAGGGGAGGAGAACCTCCCTTGGCCTGCTGGCCACCCTTTCCTTGCCACACCCCAGGATGCCCTTGGCTTTCTTGGCCCAAGGGACCGTTGCTGGCTCAGGGGCAGCCTGTTGTCCTCCAGGACTCCCAGGTCTGTTTCCACAGAGCTGCTGCCCATCAGGTCAGCCCAGACCTGCACTGGGGCCTGGGGCTGTTCCTCCCTGGCTGCAGGACTCTGTACTTGCCCTTGTGGGATTTTTTAAGATTACTCTCTGATGCCACCTTGGTGAAGTTTCTTCTCCTCCCCTTATTTCCCCTCAGCTCAGTCTGTTCCCCCATAACTCCCTCATCTAACTCCCATCACTGCTGCTGGGAATCAAGTACGAACTCTTGCCTTGTGCTGTCCTTCCAGCAGCAGCTCACTGTCCAAATGCTGCTGGATCCTGCAGCACAACAGCAGAGGATGGTCCATACTGAGGGTTCCACTCTTGACTGCAGTGCTGCCACCAGGAGGTCTCCTCACCAAGCCTGGGGCATGCCACAATGACTGGGAAGGATCGGTGCCGGGTTTCTAAAAACAAAAGCAGGCTGCCAGCATCACTGGTAGCAACCTGTCTTTCCCAGCTGTCCCAGCAATGCTGACAAAGTAGCTCACTTGGGTGCCAGGAAAGGTACAGCACAGACTATGGCTAATGACAATGACCAGGTGTGTGGTGGTCTGACCCTGGCTGGAGACCAGACTCCCCTCTCAGCTGGACTGTGCTGGAACAGGGCTGACCCTTGGGCTCCAGGGAGGGCTCCCCTTCAGGAGCTGTGACCTAGCAGCCATTTCCAAGCTGTGACCCCTGTCAACCAGGGGAACTCTCAGTAGTGCAACGAGGGCCTAAGGGGAGAGCTCTGGGCCTTCACGACGTGCCTGCATGGTGAAGGCATTTGGTGAGCATCCAGCACGTATCAGTGGAGCCTGCCAATGGTTAAGGGTACCAGCAATCCCTGCTGCTGGTCCCACTCATCACATACAGCTTCCTACCCCGGTACACGGGATGGTGGTGCTAAGCCTGGTGGCACAGACAGACGTTTTGCCAAGCCCCCATTCCAGCCTGGAGCCTCTACAGGGTCCCATCACCAGCAAAGGGCCAACATGTTATATTTTAAGTTTAAACACCTTTCCCAGATGTTTTAACCTTTCTAGTGCAAGGGTGCCTTGCTTCATGTGCCCCACCTGATGCCTACAAAGGCTGCTGTAACTTCAGACCAGATAGATGTCATCTCTTGGCACTTAAAACCTTTCAAAATCATGGGCTTTGCACTATGCTCTTTCTATCCAGAAAGAAAATGTAGCTTTTTTTTTCTGATCAGGGTCCACTAAAGCTTTGTCTACAGTCATCATCAGGTCTACACTTTCAGACACTACATTAAACATCTACCAACTGCAGACAGCCCATATGGAGCATGCTGGTATACACCTTTCTTTACCCACACGCCAGAGCCTGGCAGAAATTCTGCACACAGCTGAAAGGTCTATCCCGAGAACACATCCTTTCAGACCTCCTCAGAGCACCAAAGTACTCATCAGACACAGTTTTGCCATAGCCACAAAATGGGACTGACAGATTTTCTTGAAGAATCCCCATTATAAAACCCTTATATACATAAGTGGTGGTTGTACCTGGAAGACAAGACACTGGAAGCAACCAGAGTCATCAACATTGGGTACTACTAGACTTACAATCAGCAAGATCCAGTAGATCACATTATGCTGACCTTGTATATGGGGTGGTCCACCCACCACATCTCTCAACTAATTGATACAGAAGATTTGTCCCACATCCTCTATTTTACTCCGTGAGCAGGTTCTGCAGGACCAATGCCACCCAAGCCATTTTCACCTCAGAACCAGCGATTTTGTGTCCAAACATCTCAATCTTCTAAAGTTCTTCATGTTCTCCATATCGAGAACTTGATAGAGTTGGATATTCTTTATTTGGCTACACCCATTCATCAGCTGTTTTCATTATGGAAACAATGACAACAATAGGAAGTAGATTATGCCTTAAGAATGGTATAAAATACACCAGAGAACAACACTTTTTGGACATCTTTTCAGGGTGTTTTTCACTTGAGGAGGCATCCTTGTGATCCCTTGGCAGCTCCTGACAGAATTTTCTTCCCCTCATTTTTGTCATGCCTCTGAAACACTCAAGAGCCTTTGGCTCCAGTACCATGCTGCAGCAATAGGTTTCACCATAAACTCTACAGAAAAGCACCCAAGTCTAGTCCCATTCCTTTTCAAGCACATTAAATCTAAGAAGCACAGGGAAGGAACTCTAGGTTGTAATGTGTATGCAACTCCCAGCAACTTTGGAGCATGTGCATTTAGCATATGCTCAAATGAAAAACTACCCTTTTGCACCACAGAGTGCATGTAACTTGTGCCTCTGCTGCTGAACACCAGTGCTCAGGTAGTATCAGGAAAGCAAATAATTTCCCCTGTTAGAAAACCTGTATGTAAGCCCATATGTAAGGTCTTGTTCATTCTGTATCTTTGTGTGAGCTTGTTTTTTAGCTGTAAACCCCCAGAAAATGAGCTTTAAAGCCTTAATGCTTCCTGCAGAACAAGTGTATTTCAGACTGTGCTATGGAAACAGGACCAAAGAGTAATGTGTTAACTCAGTAAGACAGCATTGAATACGACATCTAAATCACCTAGGGCTTGAAGCATTGTCTTTTGGCATTGTCTGAAATAAAACAGTGTAGGAAATAAAATTTTGGCACATGTACCTACTGACAAAAGTGGACAATGCATTCTAAGACTGCCATGTCCAGTGGCACAGCTGGGAGACTAGAGGTGCTCAACAGCTGCTGAGAGGATCCTCTCTTGACTCAGCTGGGCAACAGCAGCCCAGTGCTGTACACAAATATCCAGCCACCCCTCCTCCATGCTCATCATTGTACCACCCTCCAGGTCAGCATCACACAAACCCCGAGGCTTTGCTTACACATGAGTAACAGCTGGAGCAACTTTTCTTGGTTACTGCTGGAAGATCTTATCGCCAATCCCATCTAAACACCTCTGAGCTTACATACCAGAAGTGGAAACAACCACAGCTGGGTCCTCACTTGGTGGCAGTGCCCAAGCTCTCCCAGAGGTGACATGGAAGGCAAGTTGCAGCAAAGGCCCTGGAGAAGGAAGCTGTGCCAGCTGGCATACCGCAGCGCCCTGCTCTAGGGGAGATCGGTCTCTTTGTGAACGCCCCACGTTACCAGGCTTGGAGGGACTGGAGGGGGCACCTGTGAAGCACCGGCAGAGCCCACCCCGCCACCGGCCCCTCCAGAGCGCTGAAGTGGTGGCGGAGCTCGAGCTGGAGGCGGCCCCGGCAGGAATTACGGGAGGGTCTCGGTCTGCAGAACTGCCGTGCAAAACCGACCACCAGTCACCGGGGCCTCACCTGCACCCTGCGCTCCGTCCCGCAGCCGTCCCACAACTCCCACACCCAAGACGCTGCTCGTCTCCTCCTCGGCCTCACCGCTTCCCTCCTGGGGCCCCCAGCAGGCC
>VXBZ01000677.1:129678-171394 GCA_013399135.1 Heliornis fulica | reverse complement strand
ACGTGATCAGGGCCCCAACAGTGCATATGAGCAGAAGCTAGAAGAAATCCACACTGAAGGCTGTTACACAGTATTTTTGACACCTGGTAGGCAATATATAATGTTGTTTTGCAAAATAAGATAAATTTACAGAAGGCTATTTGCCTTCCATATTTGATTGTTCTCTTTGGCTTATATTGCTTAACCCTTCAATATCTTGTCAGGTATTTGTTCTTTTAATTTACATTTTTGAATAAAGCAGAAATGTATCGCACTATTGTTAAATGAGACTTGGCAGAAAAATCTCACATATGATTCAGATTTCTGGAGCCCATGTTCCTCTTTCCATGCTATTCTAACTTGTTTATCTTTTCCTATATAGGAGATTTTTATTATGCATTTATGACAAGTCAAGAGAATATCGAGCTGAAATGATCTTGAAGACATTTTATTAAGGTCCAGAGTTCCATGAACTGACTTCTAAGAAAGTGCCACTTCTAAAAAAAAAACTGTCAGGGAACCAGTTATCTAAATTCTCTTTAATCTGTCCTTTATTTTTTTTTTTAGCATTGCTTTGTTTTTAGCAATGGTAGAAGTTAAATAAAGGTAAATAGGTCAAAGGAAACTAGGGTTTGTCTAAAATTTCACTGTAATTTTGAAACTTCCATGCTTTTGTGTCCTCTGAAGATGCTCAATGCTTTGAGATATATTTTAGTTATATTTTAATTTGCATTTCAGATTGTATCAGCTAATGCTTCTCTTGCAAAGTTTAGCACCAGGTTATTGGGTGACAGACATAAGAGTAAATAAGTTGGCTATAAACATGTCAAAGTAAAAAACAGTAATTTTGAAAGAAAAACATCTTTATTTAGAGGAAGATACAGTTAAAAAAACCCCTAACAGCCAAAAACGTATGCAATTACTTCTGACAGCATTTCTTCTGAGGAATTACTAGGAGGGAGTAAAGTCTACCAACTGGTGGAAACGATGCGTATGTAGCTTTCCCCATGGCATCCATTGCTCCTGCTGGCAAAATTAGTGACCCTAGAGGTACTTCATTTTAATGAGAAAAGTTTTAACAGTGTTTAATGCTGTTTAAATTGAGTGTTGTTTTAGATGCAGAATGCGAGCATTGCTGTCTGGTGCTGGAATGTTCCTGGAGGTATTCTGCTCTTGTTCATGACTCACAGCTGTATAGGTTAGCTTCCATGGAGGTCTGAGAGGTCATATGGCGATTTATTAGTGAGACCATTAAGAAACTTTCTCCTTGACCCTTACCCCATCCACCCAGACTGCAAGCTCTTTTATTAGTAGAGTGTACTCTTGAATTGTCCAATATGTTAGTTCAGCTCAGCACTTTGATCAGCACTGTTCTTGCCTCATAGTTATTTTGCCTCAGTAATTTTGTCAGATTTTGAGGCCTTACTTTACCCTTTTTTCCCTCTCTGATGTAGAAAAGACAGAAAGACAGGATCCTCAGAAAGCTTATGTAAAGAAATATTGAATCAAATTCATTGTGTATGAGCAGTAATAGAAATCATTATTTAGTAACTATATAAGTAGCTTGTTGAATTGTTTTCCTGAAAGTCCTAGAGTTGATTTTTTCAAACACTTTTTTTTTTTTTTAAACCCAGGTGCCTCCTTTGTAAATCCAATCAGATCAGTTTGACTTGATTCCACAGGTGAAGGAGTAGCTTTGTCGTTGCTGAAACACTTTGTAACAAAACAGTTTAAGAGCTAAGAATGAGACAAGATCAAGCCTAGGACATCAGGCAGACATAACTTTAGAGGCCTGAATAATGAATGATGTGATTGTTGTGTATTTCAGAGCAAAACAGTCACTGCAAAAGCTGTATATGCTGGAAATATTACTGCCATGAAACAAATGGGAGAAATTTTTATGAAAGCTTTCCTCTGGTGAGGAGTCGTGCACTCTCATTATTGCAAAAGTAAAAGCTAGGCTTGACAAATGAAAATACAAATAAACATGGTTGCATCTTTCTTAAGATGTGTTTTCATTGCTTTCATTAGAAGAAAAGTGTTGTGGAAATAGAAATAAGTGAGAAATTAAAAGAAGAAAAAAACTATGCTCCACCTCCCCCCTGCCCCAAAAATAAAACCCAAACGCACAACAAAAAAGATAAAAAGACTGCTACACCTGGAACTTGATGGAACTTGGGGTAGGCAGTCTAGTGAGGAAGTATGTATTGTGATACGACACGATTTTGTGTGCTTATTTTTTAAATATATCGTCACTATAGCCTGAGTTTTCTATTTTTTTTTTATTAGCATCTAAGAAAGGAAAATGCTGCCGCCTGTTGTAACAGTTGCTTTTATTTACATATATTTGCATTTTTTATCTTTGTACTCTACCAGCATGATGCACTGACTTTTTTATTTGAGTTTTCCTCACTCTGTATTTATCCAAATTCACACGAAGTAATTTCACATCTGCATTTGATACAAAAGGAAATCAGAAACTATTTGGTATTGTTTCTTTCTGGAATGTGTTCGTAATAATCATGTTGAAGAAAATCAGACTTTATTGTCATTTTTTCACAGTGTTGCAGTCTATTTTTCTGCAAGTCATAAAACCTTACCTTAAAGTAACAGGTCTGTTGGGAGAGAAGGTACTGAATGTTAATAAAATGTTGAAAATGTTTGACAGTGAGCTCAAGGAAATCTGTTACATTTTAATTTTGTATATTTGTTGCAGCTATGAGTTTGTGAAATACCTTAGACAATATATAAATAACACTGTGGGATCTGTGATTGAAGAAGAAACAGAAAAATGTACTTCTGCTCAAAGTCAGGGTGAAGTATCTGGCTATGACACACTTGTCCAGCATGTTACTAAGAAGACGCGTGAATCAAAAGAGTGAGTGTAGACATGCAATTCATGTTTTTGTTTCTTTTTGACTTTGTCTTCCTTTCTCCTTTCCAGAGCTTTGAAAAAATATTTCTGAGCCAATGGGTAAAAAAAGTGGCTATCAGCTTTCAAAAATCAATGCTAAGCAATTCAGATACTCTCCTATTGCATAAAAAGATCTATGACTTTTTATATATTTAGGACTAGAGTTGGGTAGGGATAAGATTTGGGAGAAGGATCGGTGCTTCATACTTCTTCACAAGCTGCACATTAAGTTCATTTGTGGTATGGAAGTTAGCCTAAAGGAAAAATTGATTTTTATCAAGTTTCCTGCAGCCAGTACACACATGCACACACACTACCCACATAAAAAAAAAACAAACCAAACCTAAAAAAGGAATTGGAATACATGTGTATTAAAAAAAAAAATTCTTCCTTGGTATCCAGCCTGGTGTCAAGTCAGAGTAGAATGTTTAGTCAGATCTGCTTTCATCCACTAGTTTAAAAGTTGAAGTTTGAGCTTTCTTTGTGTTTTAGCATAAATGCATAGATACTTCTGCAGTGCTGTCCATATAATGTATATTGTGGTGTTTGGGCCAGCTGTGTATAGCGATCCAAAATTTTTTTACTTGGACTGTCAGATGGACAAAAATCAGTAGGTGTGCAAAACCACATATCACAGAACCACAGAATTGTAGGGGTTGGAAGGAACCTTGAGAGATCATTGAGTCCAACCCCCCTGACAAGGCAGACTCAGTCAAGGAGATCCCTGTCTGTTTTGCACTGGGGAGCCCAGAACTGGGCACAGTACTCCAGGTGAGGCCTGACCAGGGCAGAGTAGAGGGGGAGGATCACCTCCTTTGACCTGCTGGCTACACTCCTCTTAATGCACACCAGGATTCCATTGGTTTTCTTGGCCACCAGGGCACACTGCTAGTTCATGGCCCACCTGTCATCCACCAGGACCCCCAGGTCCTTCTCCTCAGAGCTCCTCTCCAGCAGGCCATCCCCAGCCTGTATTGATACCTGCAGTTGTTCCTTCCCAGGTGCAAGACCCTACACTTGCTCGGCATATTACAGATCTGTTGTCCAGATTAATTGACTTTGAACACCTTACTTAGTACAGAAGCCTCAATTAGAAAAGCCTTTGTGAGGACTAGTGAAATTCTTGTTAATCACCACTTCTCTACTAACTTTAGTGGGACTTTAAAATAACTTTTCCTTGAAATACAGAGGCTGGTAGCTCTCTTGCTGATTCTTCATACTTTGGATTTAGAATATGCATAGGCCAATACTTGCTGTGATTCTTTAAAGCCATGGTCAGTGGTAGTTATAAATGAATTTTAGTATATAAAGCTGTTATTTCCAGATAATATGTTAAACTTCAAAAGTGTAGTCCACACATTATACTGTTATTGGAAATCCTGTACAAATTCCAACTACACCATAATGCTTAAAGCACATCAGAAATAATTGTTTCTTTAATTGAAACAGACAGCATACTAGCATACTTCTGTCATCACAGTGACCAGGTCCTTTCCTCTCTAGTCTTGTTAGAGACAGCCATGATGAGGGCTTTACTAAGGTTTAACCATTAAAAATGGTTCACCTGAAATGGTGAATGTTAAAAAATGAGAAACAGCCAGTGAACTCTCACTGTATTTTAGCATCAGTGGTCTTTTTTTTTTTAAGGCAATCTTAATCTCTCTTGTAGTGGAACTAGGGTTTTACTATGATACCTATTTACTTTGTGTCCTCAGTAAGAAAGGAGTTAAAAATAGTGTATGTTTCTGTTCTATAAATTTTTATTTTCTGTTTGTTTTCAGAAGGTTTCTTATCTAGAAGTGCACAGATATGTTTTATATTTATATTTTAATACTTTTATTGTCACTTGTCTGCAATTATTCCAAAATCTAATGAAGCACTATTTAGTCTCACAGTGATGGTCTTGAAATCGTTCCAGGATCGTTCAGAGTTCTGGTTTTGTACATTGCAATTATTTTCTTAGTGATATGCTCTGTATTTTCATAGTCCAGTCATTTATGTTAGAAAGCAGTTCTTTGTCACTTGGCTTTTATTTTCACCTAGAAAATACATGTTAGGATGACTTTTTAAAATTATTCAGTTGTGTCTTTTTGTTTCAAGAATCAGGATTTTAGGGCTCTTGTGCTTATTCAAATTGTTAGAAGATGCTCCAGTGAACTAAGTATGTCTATCTTTTATTTGTAGTTTGAGAGGTAGGAGAATATTAAAGCACAGTATCATTTATATATATATCATTATATAAAGCACAGAGCATTTATATGTCTGGTGACTGCAGAGTAAGTAATAGTAGCCTTAAAGTACAAAATAATTTCAAGTAAAATACCAACAATTCACAGTAGGATGTTTTCCTCATGCAGCTTTTATTTTAAATTGCTTCTTCTGGATGTTGTCATTCAATTTATGTAACTTAAAACCCTGGCTTTGTTGAAAGAAAATTATTTTGCATGCATGACCTGTAGTTAAGAACTTGAATCAGGATGATATGTCCTCTTTTATTGGCTCTACTCGAGGCTTAGAGCAGAAGAAAAATTGGATGTTGAAACACAGATAGTAACAGGGATGAGAACTGGCCTGTGTTCTCAGCGATGGATTCTTCCTCTAGGTGGATTCAAATTGTTCTTTCTTGAGAACTTCCCAGAATAGTGTTAGGTTAGTGGTATTTCACTGAGTAGTTATAGTAGGGAAATTTTAATATTATTTTAAAATCTAGTTACCTGAAACATTTATGGTACATATATGTTTTGTTGCTCTTTTGGTTTTGCATTTGGTTTTCATTTTTTTCTGTAAATTCCGTGAGTTTCTATCTAAGTGCATTATACTATATTCAGTTATTCACTATTTATTTGTTTATTTCTTAAAGATTAGTGATTTTTACACTTTTTAACATTAAAATCATCTTTACTTTGAAGATACGGGGAGATGATACATGCCTTGAAGAATGTCATGATGGTTGTGGTAGAATCTTTGGTTAACAAGTTTGAAGAAGATCAGATGCGTAATAAGGAGCTGGATAGTAAACCAAAGAAAGAACGCCAGAGTGGCCATGATACAGACAACTGTTCTGACAGTGACTCCTCATTTAACCAAGTACAGTGTGTTTTCTCTCTCTGTTACAAAACAAGCATGGTACTGCAAAAATAAATTAAGATTTTAGCAGTAGACATTGAGAAGCAGCCCTAGAAAAAGATCTGTCCTTCCTACTTTTGATATATCCTAAACCAAATTAATTTTTCTCTTACTGTGAACTGCTAAGCTTGTACTAGTTGTCTAACCTTTAGACAGAATATGCTTGATGTGATGTATATCGTGCCCAGATACCCTGAAGTACTTTTACAAGTACTATGTGGAAAATGATAAAATAATGGTAAGAGCAATACAGAACGTGACTTTTTGTGTTTTTTCTTTATGAGCCACATAATGTGCTGTTCATTTCAAGCCTGCTGCACTATGTTATATGAATGAATGATAATAAGGAATTTTCTGGAGATACAGGAACATTTTAAATAAAGCAAAGCAAAATATGGAATGAGAATTTTGTCGCTGTAAATTTAACTTCTGGCAAACAGCAGAAAACATTTAGAATGTTGACTTTAATGTTAGATTAGTATAAATGTTGAAGTCCTAATTATTAGAAGTAAATTAGATATCAGAAAGACTGATGATTTTAATCTTCCGCTCTTCAGTTTAATAAAATATTTTAATGGTGATTTCATAATATGTATTGCAGAGTTACACTTTCATGAGTCAAGAACAGTTGCAGCTGCTTGTAGAAAGGCTTGATCCTGTTCAGCCTAAGGAAGTAAGTTTCAAAGATAAAATAAAATATTAATACAAATGAATGTTATAGCATATTGGAGAACAGATTGTATGTAAAGGTTCATATGTACCTACGTAGAGTCTTGTCTTTGGTTCATGTTTCTGGGCTTCAGTGCAGCAAATGCTGTTCGGTGCAGTATTTTGTTGTTCATAATTATCTGGTTCAAAAGCTAGTGTTCCAGCCAGTATCTATTTTTTAAAAATTTCTAATTAGATGTTTATGTGCTATAGATGGGCATTTCTAGTTTGGAAAAAGTTATTTTATAAGAAATAAAGTTATTGAAGGTTATTTTCTTATATATGTATCCCTTTCCTTTCTTGATAACTTGTGATAGAGGTGTAACAAAGACAACACCAAAGAAAGATAGATGCCTGCTGATTTGCCAAACTGCTGCCAGACAGAACTTATAAAGTCCAGGTTAGGTTTGCCTTTTTGTCAGTGGCAGTACTAATTTGGATCGCTAACCACCAGTCAGCACCAGCTGCTGATATTTTTAAACTTTGGAAAAACATAATTTTGAGTGTTGTCCTAGTAAGATTTGTTTAGGATTGCCTGACAGTTGAAAAAGGCATGGTAAATGGGAACTGGTATAAACTTTATGATTCAGTTTTCTTAGAAACCATGTAAGAAGTCTGATGCTATTAAATATTGTTTGAATTTCCTACGGTTTGTTTAACTAATATGAAATAAATCACTAAATATTACAGTTTTCTACAAATAAAAAGTTATTTGAAATTATTTAGATTATAATGCTGATGAAAATTTAGCAGTAAAACATAATGTCTAGTAACCCTCTTTTCACATTCCCGTACTGACTTTTTAGTGAGCTGCTTGGGATGTTTGTATTAGATGATAATTTCCTATATTCCCTGATAAAAGAATTTGGTTACAAACAAAAAATGGAACATAATTCTTATATCCAGTACTGAAAACCTAAATATAAAAAAGTATAAAGTATTTTTGGTGGTTTTTTTTCCCCTCAGTGTTGTAGTGTTTGTCTAAATCACCATACAAATAGAGCTAACTACAAGTATTCTGGAAATCCTTCTCTGTTCTATAGTCAGGTCCTGTTCCTTCCTTCCTTCTCCCAAATTATATCATAAATTACTCATTTGAGAGGTTGCTGTGAAAAGATTTGTGGTGTTTATCTTTTGTGACCAGGTTCGCCAGAAAGCATTGCAGACACTCTGCATTGCCCCTCCCTCTGATATACTGAACTCTGAGAGCTGGCCAAATCTGCGTAAGCATCTAACGATGTCTCTGTCCGATCCTGATGCAACATTTGGTGTAAGCTTATGTTCTATACTTAGTTATCAGATGTGTAGCCTTAGGAAAGAGCACTGAAGAGGAATAAGAACTTACATTTGTATTATGAGTAGTCCATCGGGGTCCCAAGACATTTTATTATTTGCGTGTGTATCAGATAAAGTCTTTTTGAAGTGAAAAAACTGTAAGATTCCAGTAGGTTTTAATTTAAATGGTTACAACAGGTTCTCAATAGGATATTTAGAGACTGGAGTACTCATTTACATCTCTTTGAGTGGGAATGAAGAGGTTTGAATGTCCTTTAGCAAATAGACATTAAAAATGACAAAACTTCTGTAAAACTTGCCATGTTAATATTTCCTATTTAAGTCAAGTTCCATGCTGATGTGAAAATGATGCATAGCAATGTAAAGGTACAGTGGTTACAGGTTAATGGAAAGGTACAGTGATATTCCCTGATCTGGTTCTTTGTATCTCACAAAAGCTTTGCATTGGTGCTGCCAGTAAAAGTATGAGAGCAGAATTTCCCTTGGGCTGGAGGTTTCTGTGGTCACAAACTATATCTTTTTATAAAATATGCTTCACATCTGTATAGATATGAGCAACATGTAATGTGAAGAATAATGCCACTACATAATGATTGTTGTGCAACAATAATACACAGCACCATGACTATTTAATGCATTGCTTACTCTTTCTCCCTTAGGAGAAAATTGTTAGGTTCTATGCAAAAACCTTTTCTTCTTCTCCATTTAATATGACAAGAGAAGTCTATACAAGTTTAGGTAGGTGCATTTAATTACATTTAAGTCTTCATGATTTTATGTACTTCCTGAAAATCAGTTTTTATAATGAACCTGTGTAATACAGTTGATTTTGCCACTATTGCAATGGAGGTGAGCTGGTTTTTTTTTTCTTCCTTTTTAGCAAGACACTTGGAGTTGTACTTTCATTCTGGAGAATATTCTCTTCGTATTTCAGCTGGCCTGGATGTGTCTAATGCAGACATAAATCGGTTACTTAAAAAGGTACAAGTGAACTTTTCATACTTTTTTGTCATTACTGAAACATGCATTATTTTTTTTAATTTTAATAATTATTTTTTCAGATACGCCTTTTAAATGAGTACCAAAAAGAAGCTCCTTCTTCCTGGATCCGTCATCCAGAAAAGTATGTCACCTTCAAAAACCTGTCACCGTTTCTTAAATTAATGATTTTTGCATATACATTTAATAAAAGGTTAATTACAGGATGCACAGATGACTGGTCAGTGATAAGGAGGGGTCAGGGAATATAAATAGAGTATGGGAAAAGTGGAATAAGGACGTTGCATAGGAGTAGTCATGGGTAATATTAAGCTGCTAAGTTAACTTTTGAAGTGTTAGTGCTTTTTAACAAAAATAATTTGGATGTTTTACAAAGTAACAAACAGAATATGTAGTCATGTAGGAAAATATATATATGTGGTTTTCAGTTTTATTAATGGTAATACAAAGAATAAATATCTTTAAAAGATTAAGTTGATGTTGATATTTATGGTTTATCTGAACAATGATGTTTTACCAGATTTTTTTTTCCTGAATATTTCTGGTGGAAATATTTAAGTGATTTTTGGTTTTTGTTTATTTTTACCTATTTGTGTCATAAGGTACATGGAAGAAGTGGTAGAGAGTACCTTGTCGCTTTTGTCAGTAAGACATGAGCCTGATCATCCCACCTCTCCGGATTGTTTGAGTCCTATCTACTTCTTGGCTCTGCTAGATATCAAAGCAGTATGGTTTAAAAAGTGGACGGTAAGCAAAAAAAAATATCCCAGTCCAACAACCTGCAACTTGTTTGTCTGACATGTATTTTGAAAAGTTTGATTTATGACTGCTATTATCACAGACCTATTGTGACCTGATAACAAGCTATAATGAGCATTGTAAATAAGGAAATCTGGGTTGGGGTTTTTTTGCATTTTTGTCTTTTGCCCTTTAAAGCCACTCTCCATTTTTCCATTCGGTTTTCATTCAGTTGCTGGTTTTCGTAAATTTTGAGAACTTACTGTGCTTTGGGGCTTCAGTCCCTTTGTCATAGCTGATAGATAAAAAATTTGCAAATATTTTCTGTAAGAAGTGATGAGAATGAAAATACAGTTATGTATATGATAAGCTGCACACAAAAGGCTGAGTTGAATGTAATACTGGTTTACACAAGGTAGAGTTCAATACATTGAATATGTACTGTGCACAGGATCCTTAATAGAACAGAATTTGAGATAATTTCTACTTTTTAATTAAAAAAATGTAATGTATATGTTTTGAAGTTGACATCAGGTCTTTGTTATTTTAGCATGCTTATTACAGCAGAGCAGTGGTGTTTAGACTCTTGGAAAAGAAATATAAATCTTTGGTAAGTATTTTCTGAGGCAAATATACTTGGAATTTGTTCTTTCTTTGCATATTATTCTTTGAGTATGGGTGTTTGTTTTTTTTTCCTCGCCCCCTCTTTTCCCCCTTTTATAAAGCTGTACCATGTTGTCAGTTAAATGAGATCTATCTATCTATTTATTTATTTATAAAATACCTCTTTGCTTAAATTAATCATTGTTCAATACAAAGAAGGGTCTGTGACCAGCTCTGAGTATGGGGAAATTTGGATGGTTTATAACAGGTTCTTAATTAAGATTATAATTTATTAATTCCCTATCTAGCATTCATACTTAAAATTGTTTCTGGTAATGTGTAAAAAAACCAATGGTACATGAAAAAATAGCATAAAAACTCTTTACAGATTATTTGATTTTTGATGGAAAGAGACTAAAATAAATGCCATTGTGTTTTTCAAGTTGTGATGTAAGTATTAAGGATTCACAGTGTCGGCAAAATAAATCAAACTGAGAAAACATCTTTAGTAATCTTAATCCTGTTGCACATTCTGTATGGGCAGATCTCTTCACTGAGGTGGAAGTTTCACTGTTTCAATAAGACCAATATACATGTAAGATCCATTGATACAGACAGGACTGTGACAGTGTTTTCTAAAATCTTGTATTACAAGTGAAATAGAATGTAACATATGTGACTGATAAAACCTTAAGATGGGAGACAAGGATACAGACAGCTGTAGAAGAGTCTTTGTTTTGTTTGTGTGCATAAAACAGAGCACAGAATAAAGCATGTTCCATGCAACAAAGTTTATAATAGGAAGTTCATGAACAGGGTAGTCTAATTTATAAGCATAGAGTAAACAATGAAGTATTGTTTATTTAATTAGAACACTGCATATTTTACTTATATTTGTGGATAAATCCTAACAGCTCTAAACTGTACTAAATCTGAATGTGCTTCTTTGTTCAGATGCTGTATTTGTGATTAATTTCTAAATCCATGCTGATAATAAACTTTTATATACATAGATTAGATGATAATGTTACGATAATGATATAGCGTATCTCCAAATAACACTAATAGCAATAACACCACCCAACAAAAAAATTTACAGTTTAGTAAGTGTATTCAAGACAAAGCCTCTCATGTCTGGAAAATGAGTCTTCCATAGTAATGATGATATGGAAATCACAGTTTGCCATTAACTTTTCAAAATATTTGCATCTTCTGGGTACTCTTTTTCATAAATTGTCATAATACTTACAGAGCTGGTAGTGTGACAATGTGATAATAATGGCAACGCGTTTTTATAGGCTTGTATAATTTTGCCTCCTGTTGCTTAGCCCATCCAAAGCAGTGTAACATGAAGTAATTGCAGTGGTGTGGATATTTAGGATCTTGTGTTAAAGGACAGGTGTTGAATACACGAGAGAAACACTTTATTATAGATTACCAGGTATCTTATTATTTTGTGGACTTTTTTCCAGATTAATGCAGCTGTCCAGCAATGTCTTGAGTATTTTGAATTTTGCAAGGCAGCAGTTAATACAAATTCCAGAGTCAGTGAGTTCTCCCAGCCGCACTGTAGTGAGTATCTTTGCATGTCTTGCTTTCTGTGTACATGCATCCACATTCTGTAGGTCTTTGAGCATGCTTCCTCAAGAGAAGGACGTTCTATCTGTTCTTTCTCTTCCCAAAATACTGTATGTTTGTCTTTTGAGAGAACAATAGTAGTGGTTAGATACTTTAGCTGTTTGTCTTTAGGTAGTAGCTAGGTATTATAGAAACTGATAGAGTCCAGTTCTCCTTTTTTGTTGTTGTTTTATTTTTAAAGGTGATAAGCAGAACCTTTCTTACACTGGATCAGATTTGCAGCACATCTATTTTGTTCATTCGCTGTGCCTTTTAGGAAGATTGCTGATCTATAAACAAGGCCGAAATCTCTTTCCAGTAAAGCTGAAACATAGAAAAGGTAAGGTAAGAGCTGAGGAAAGGGGAACCTGTTCAGTAACAAACTGAGGAAATGTGGCCTGGAGGGTGGAGTAGTGAGGTGGATTGAGAACTGGTTGAAGGGAAGAACTCAGAGAGTTGTCATTAATGGGGCAGAGTGTGGCTGGAGGCCTGTGACTACTGAAGTCCCTCAGGGGTCGGTACTGGAACCAGTATTGTTCAGTGTATTCATTGATGACCTGGATGAGGGAATAGAGTGCACAGTCAGCAAGTTTGCTGATGACACAAAGCTGGGAGGGGTGGCTGACACCCCAGAAGGTTGTGCTGTCACCCAACAAGATTCAGACAGGCTGGAGAGCTGGGCAGGGAGAAATTGAATGAGATTTAATAAGGACAAATGTAGGGTCTTGCATCTGGGAGGAACAACCCCAAGTACAACCCCATAGGTTTGGGACTGGCCTGTTGGAGAGCAGTGCAGGTGAGAGGGACCTGGGGGTCCTGATGGGCAGAAAGATGCCCATGAACCAGCAATGTGCCCTTGTGGCCGGGATGGCCAGTGGCATCCTGGGGTGTATTAGAAGGGGGGTGGCTAGTAGGTCAATAGAGGTCCTTTTCTCCCCTCTACTCTGCCCTGGTGAGACCACACCTGGAATACTGTGTCCAGTTCTGGGCCCTTCAGTTCCAGAAGGACATACAACTCCTTGAAAGAATCAGCGCAGGACCACCAGGATGATTAAGGAAGTGGAACATTTTCCCTATGTGGAAAGGCTGAGGCAGCTGTGACTCTACCTTGGAGAAGAGGAGACTGAGGGATGACCTCATTAATGTTTATAAATATGTTAAGGGTGAGTGTCAGGAGGAAGGATCCAGGCTCTTCTCAGTGATGGACAGTGATAGGACAAGGGGCAGTGGGGCCAAGCTGGAAAATAGGAAGTTCCATGTGAATGTAAGGAAAACCTTTTTCCCTGTGAGGGTAACAGAGCACTGGAACAGGCTGCCCAGAGAGGTTGTGGAGTCTCCTTCTCTGGAGACATTCAAGACCAATCAGGATGCCTATCTGTGTGATCTAATCAAGGTGATCCTACTCTGGCAGGGGGCTTGGACTAGATGATCTTTCGAGGTCACTTCCAACTCCTGATGTTCTGTGATTCTGTGACTCAGCGCTCACAAACTTTGGCTCTCATTTGTTTCAATGGAAGACACGGTAAAATTAATTTTTACTAGACTGTGAGCTAATTGATTATGAAATATTGCTTATAGCAATATGTTACATTTCCGTGAACATGCATGTCCTTTGCTTTATCTGTTGTACATATGTTGATTTCCCCAAAGCATAGCATTGTTTGTCTATATTTACAGAATCCTTTTTATTTTTAAAATTAAGTTTGCACTTTAGTTTGCAGTGAACTTTCTTCTTATTTTTTTTTTTAATAGATTGTGTCACCGTAACCGATCTTTTGGTATTGTTTACTCGGCTTATTTATTACTTTCCAAGTCACCGAAAGACAGCTTTAACAGCACAGGCAGGTAAATCTACACTACCATATGTTAAAATAAAAGTGTATATGAGGCATGTGGTAACTTTTTTCAGTGTTTAATTTTGGCTCGTTATTTATGCAGATTTTTCTCTTCCCTGCCTTGCTTAACTTTCCTTATTCCCCTCTAACTGTGTTAAACCAGTGCTCGGTAAGATTTTAATTCAGAATAGTCTACTTAAGCCACATAGATACATTTGTATATATTGAAATATAAACAAATACTACTTGTGTTCACTAGACAGTTATTCGCCAGCAAGTCTTGCTTTGGAGATCCTACAAGTTTTTTGTGATCAAGCAGGATGCACTGCTAAATGTTTATATACGGATGCAGTGATGGATGCCCTACTTCATCCTGTTCAAAGTCTACTGCGTGGCACAGAGGTTTGTAGTAATCTTTCAGATAATTTTTAAATCTATAGAATGTTATAGCTTTTCTGCATTTTCTACATACAAGATTTAGAGACTTAGTAACTTCTGTAGTATTTTCTACATTAGCTATCACGCTATAATACCTTAAATGCCATAAACTACCATGATTATTCTGACAAAGTTGGTTTTCTTGAAATCTTGTGAATAGTAGCAAAAATGTTGTTGCCTTAGGAAAATCATATGGGAAGAAAAAAAAATGAATGTTTTTGTGTTCCATATCTTTTGGTTATTTTTAGAAGCTTATTTACCTGCTATTTATAGGTAGTCTATTTGTATTCCTTTCAGAATTCAGCAGGTAATTTGAAGTGTTCTCAGTATTTAGTAAAAAGTACAATATACAATTCTTCATGTAAAGTCATTATTTTCTGAATTGGAAAAAGGAAAGCTTTGTGGATTTTGATTGTTTTTTAAACATTTCCATAAGAATTATAAAACTATTGTGAAACATTATCTACTTCTATGTACTTGAGATTCCAGTTATAGTTTTAGCATGTCCTAATTTTTTTGGTTTGACCAAGATGATATAATTGATTTAGGTGACTATGTCTCGACAGAGAGGCTAGAGGTCTGAAGGAAAAGCCGTACATAAAGAGACTTTGAGATGAATTAATGTCTGAGAAGTTTTGAATTTACTTCCTGAGACTCATGATTGGAAAGACAATCTGTGTTCCAAACTTAAAGACTTCATCTAGATTTTTAAAGTTGAATTTGTCAGTATCCTTCTAACCATTTTTTTCAGGGCAGTTTCTGTATTTTTTTAGAAGAGACTCTTCACATTAATTCCTGAAAATATGTTTACCTACACAGAAATACTCCAGTGTTCTTTTAAAATTGTAAAAAAAAGTTTTGAAGTATTTTAATTTATATATTTTTGTAAAGTTTAGAACCATAGTACTGCAAAGACTTGGTCACATCAATAATTTACCTCTTCTGTGGGTGTCTGTACTGACTACAGTAGAATTACTTTACCCTTTACTATAAGGCTGTCTATGGATGCACACTTAGTACTTCTAAGTTGTTGTGTTTTTACTGTATGTGGCAAAAACTTGGTGCAGCTTTTTCAAGTACAAAAAATGATTGAGCCTGCATCTGCTTTGAACACTGGTAGTCAAATGTGGTGCCAAGGCAATACTACATTGATTTGCTGTGGTGGAGGCCTGTGTAAACAAACCCCCAGGCAATCTCTGTGATCACATGCTATTCTAAAGCATGTACAGCTGTCTCTTCATTAGTTTTGTTTTGGCTTTATTTTTCTTTTTCTTTTTTTTTTTTTCCCTGTTTTTTTTTTTTTTTTTTTGTTTGTTTGGTTTTTTTCAGGTAGCTGAAATTGTAAGCCCTCCTGTAACTTAGTATCTAGCCTGTTGAAAAAACTGGTCATATTCAGAAATATTTAATACATGGTAATTGTAGGTTGATGAGTACTGTGAATCTGGAACATGTCATACTTGTTCTAAAGAAGGTGAAAATTTTGTGTTGCATCTGACAAACCAATAGCTTGGAAAGGTAGACCAAGTCAAAGTGACCCTCTTCCTCTTTTACAAAAAATTGAACTGGTTTTGCTTCTCAACCAAACCATTGGCACTTCTTAGACACCCAGGAATTCTAATACTGGACCATGCCTATCTCAAAATGAGGGCTGTGGCCAAGCACATGTCTTTTCATTGGAGTGTGGGTAGCACTGGAGCCACATATCATAGAATCATAGAATTGTTAAGGTTGGAAGAGACCCTTAAGATCATCCAGTCCAACCATTAACCTACCGCCACCAAGTCTACCCTTAGACCATGTCCTCAAGCACCGCATCTACCTGTATTTTAAACACCTCAAGAGATGGGGACGCAACCACCTCCCTGGGTAGACTGTTCCAATGCTTGATGACTCTTTGAGTAAAGAAGTTCTTCCTAATATCTAACCTAAATTTTCCCTGGTGCAGCTTGAGGCCATTTCCTCTAGTTCTGTCACCAAATATGGAGCTCCTGGTCTGTGTATGGTGGACCTTGTGAGCAAACATAACTCTGCTGTTTTACATTTGATCTCTGAATTTACTCAGATAAATACAAGCCGTGCTTTCATTCTAAGCAGAGTAGCATTGTGCATGGTAGTAGAGAAGGAGAAACATTGTGGCTGTTAAGCAGAAGCTGTCAGAAGGATCAGTCTGCGGTCAGCAGTATTGAGCTCTTGGGCTCTGTAGTCTCAGAGCTGCTGCTGAAGCATAGCTGGTGCAGAACATTGCATTCACATTTTAAATAAACAAAGTACTGTGGGTTTCTTTTGGTGTTGCACAGGGAAAGCAAAATAATAACTTTCTTGATGAAACAGTGACAGCACAGCATGTTCCTTCCTTCCTTAGAATCCTGAACAATATTATCCAGTAACCTAAAAATAAAAAGGAATTAACCCTCTGTATCACTGAAAATGTTTTTTAAAAAATGAAGTAAAAATGATATTTTTGTCTATTGGGTTACTTTGACCACCATCGTTAATAGTAAATTCCTTACATTTCAAAGTAGGAAGACAATTTTTTCTCCTCTGTGCACTATATAAAATACAGAGCTGCCTATAAAAGAAGAAGCGTGAGCTGGATTGCATAGCACTTTTAAAGTAATTTCTCTTGTGAGTCCAGCTGTCCTTGATGAATAACAGAATGGAAAAGATTTAAGCAGTGTACTTCAAGAGTGTGGTGCTATATTCCCCATTCTGGCATACTACTAACAAGAGTTATAGGGAACAGTAATACTCCCTAGCTCACTTCACTGTTGACTCCACTCTGTTGTCCTGGGTACGCAGGGAAGCTACCAGAGAATACTTCTCACTTGGAAAACTGTCCTTCTGCTTTGTAAATACATTTATGTATAAATCCAAGGAATGTGGAGTGTTTCTCAATCCCTGTGTGCAAAGGTATGCTCTGATTCTCTCTTGACCAAACTATTGAGGCGTACAGATGGGAATAGAATTTTGATGAGTACCTTTAGGATAGTGTTTAAGTCCTACAGAATTAGAGCTGCTGTCTACCACATTATTTCTTCTCCCTGGGCTTGGCAGCCTGGGCTAAGGGCCAGCATCAGTAATAGTGAACAGTGTGTGTCCAGCCTCAAAGAGAGCTGTTTCAAAAAAGTCTGCTGAGGTTTCCTGGCAGAGCAACTTCCTAGTGATGTGTCTAATAGGTGTCAGTGTGGACTCACTCCACCTTCAACTCAGGAGTGTTTTCTTAGCTGAGATTCTCATCCTCATTCCCTGCCTGTACTATCTTGTAACAGTGTGGAGGCCTACTGTCCCATTGATCTGAACCATGACCCACAGATGCAACTTACTTGTTCTGCCTCAGACCTGCTTCGTCCCTGTAGAGCCAGTTGCAGAGTGGTTGTTAGGCTGTGTCTGACCCTGGTTACTGGGTCCGGAGCTGTCCCTGACTCACTGGCTTAACCTTGGACCTTTCTTATCACTGTGGAGAGGATGTGAGTTGTTGGGTGAACCTAGTCAGTATCACTGGACCTTGTCTGCTCATCTTGCTTGGGTATGGAGGACTGCCTGCCCATCCAGTGGCAAGCCTCTGCCTGCCTGGATACCTCACTCAGTTCTTAGCTTCTCATACCTTGTCGAACATCCTGCCCTTGTTGGTCCCTGACAGGTTCTTCATGGAGCACCCATGTTCTGCTTGTCTGCTATAGGAATATTGATGAGCAGTGGCCAGTTTAGTGTTAATTTGGGTAGCGCATGCATTAATGATGGTACCAGTCTTGAATCCCAGTGTTAAATGTTCAGGTTTGCTGGATTAGTGAATAAGGTGTTGCCTTTGCTTCCATGGGGAAGGCTGCTTGTGGCTCCAAAGCTGTTTGGGCCTACCGCAGTCTAGAAGTGAGGTGTATGCAGAAGATCTTGGGAACTAGAATTCCGTTTCTAGCCGAAGATACAAATGCAGAAATGAGGGAGTTAGTGTGTTTCTCATCCTGATTCAGGTATTGCTTTTATTATTCCTAGATGGCATATCAGAAGCCTTTCCATATTCATGGTGGAAAAAGAGAAAAAAGTTTAGAAATGTCTGTTTAGACATTGAAAAGAGAAAAAAGTTGGAAAAATCTGTGCAGTCATTGAACTTCATTATCATTAAAAGTGGCAATTACTGCCATTTGTGATGAAGATTTCTGTGTGATGGCATTTGAACATAGTCTGTTTACTTATTTTCTTTAAGCCATTAGCAGTCATGAGAAAGGTGACCTTCAGGTTCTGCATACATAAGCCAGACTCGAATAAACAGCTTTCATGAAAGCATTAAATCATGCCCCCCCCCTTTTCTTTTTTTATTTTCTTCCAAATAGGTGTACATAAATTGTCTTGAAACCACTTTAATTGATGTAGCTGATATTTTGGCAAGGATTGCTGCTGTTGAAGATGGTCTTTCTTTTCTTCTTTATGGAAATGCAGAAAATGAGAAAACTGCCAAAGAAGATAGGTAAGATTGCATTGATGAGTAGCGTTAGTGAGTACAGTGAATTAAGTTAGTCTTACGAGACTCATTTTCTCTTTTTTTCATTTATCTATAGTGTGTTATGCTTTGTTTGTGTGGAGTAAAAGATCTGATTATCAAGTAGTGTTTTAGAGAATAATTAGGGAGACGTGTATAACCGGGTGAAATGGCAATTTAAAAATACTTTTATTAATTGAGAATTCCATGGTTTACTTGGTTTTCTTATTTGAGAGCTTTTTCTGAGTGTAGTTTCATTATATTCATGGTGGTGCCGTTTGGGCAAAAAGTTCTCTTTGTTTTCTTGTTTGTTTTTAGAATAATCATTAAAAATCATTAAAAATCAACCTAATTTGTTGAACGAATAAATTTAATGTGCCGTTCCCTTTTCATTGCATCTAGTAGACAGATTTTTCTATCAGAGACTGACACTCGTAACACTGTACCTAACTTAGGATCTGTGTGATCCTGTGGATAGTGTTATTGTTAGCTGCTGCTTAAACTCAAAACAGGGTAGTATAATTGAAACTAGCCTTTAAAAATATCTAAGCTGCAGGTCATGAAAATGTATGGAGTGTATGTCTTCTAAGTGGAGGAATCTGAGAAGTTGAGTGTGTTTTTAAGGGCGTTGGAAGTAAAAGTATTTTGGAGAAAGAGTTGTCCTTTGCATTGCAAGACTAGAAGGCTTCAGAAGGCAATCTCTAGAAAAAGGAAGGGTGAGGACAAATTTTGCCTTTATAGTGATATATTTAACACTGATTAAGCAGAAGCTAAAATGTTTTTCTTGTTAATCTTCCTAACCAGGCTCCTGTAAAACACATAGCCTGTGTAGTTCATGCCTCTATGGGCTGGCTGGAAGGCAAAGAACGCATCTTTGTTTTATGTAGACCTGTAGCCAAAGTAAAATCACTTGCTGTATATAACATTTCTTCTAACTGCTGTTACAAGTTATAATACAGTTGGTCCCTCGACAGTGGCTTATAGTTTCTTTCCATAACGTTTTTTCCCCCCCTCCCTAGAAAAATGTAAATACTTTTAGTCAGAGGATTTGTTTCAAGACTTATTGATGACTACATACCAACATTTAAAAAGTGTTATTTTATTTCTAGTCCTACAGCTGTTCATGTAATTGTTCAGTTTACAAAGAAACTTCTTCATGACGACATTTCTCTTTTATCTGGAGCTGAGATTTTGCCAGTTGTTAAAGGAGCTTTCATTTTTGTATGTCGTCAGATGTACAGAACTTGTGAAGGCCTGCAGATGTTAATTCCTTATGGCTTGCATGAATCTATTGGAGAGGCCTGGAAAAAGGTAAATCTTGTTTTGGGTTGGAAAAAAATTTCACTGTAACAGGTTCAGCTTATATTAGCTGTTCTTTGCTTCAGGTTGCTTTTATTTAAAAGGTGAGATAATGCTTGGAATTGTTCTAAAATTCCATAATACTTTTTCTTCTCTATGTGAACCTAGCAGAAGCTTAGTTTGAGACTTCTGTGCCTTAAGATTAAACCAGGAACTCTAAAGTTGCATGAATAGACCTGTTATTCATAAATTAACTCCTTTCTAAACATTGTCCTTGATGCTAGAGGTCATCTGATGTCATAGTAGTCAGCATCCACTGCAGATATGGTCTTCATTCTTTGGTATATTTTAAAAGGGAAAAACTTCTGACATAAGGTCTTGAGATTATGTTTTTTAGGTTAAACTACACATCTCCTGGGGTCTGGAAACCAATAGAGAAACAATTTCTTTCTTGGCCACTAATGGGACAAAATTTGTACAGAGTGTAATAAAAGAGGAACTTAAAGGATTCAGGACAACTGACTAGCTTCATAGAGGATTCTTTTATGGATATGTTAGATCTTGTTTATAAGAGAGTAAATTAATGTCTACTCCCTTTCATTTGAATGGTGCAATTTGCTTTTTATCCCTAGAAACATAAACCATCTTAAATCATTCATCTTACATAGTGTTTCGCACACCAATTAAAGTATCATTTAAATTAGGAATTACATGAAATATAAAAACATGTAAATTTATCTGACTGTAGTTCCAATGATATCCATACCAATATAAATTTCTAGAGTTTATAAATAAAATTTGTCAGAATTACTGAATAAATTTTGTACTGAATTGTTGGCTCTACAGGCTGTTATTTCCATTTTACATCCCTGTGACAGAAGTGAAATAAAGAATTGTTTACTAATATTTTTTTTTAAAGTACTTTTTTTTTTCTAATGCTGATTTTGATTTGGGCGTATCCAGTTGAAAAGTAAAAAGAAAGATTTTTTTATTTTAAGAATCTTAATAAAAAAATAAAAATGTAGTAGCTTTAAAATGGTTTATACCCAAGGAAGAAATAAAAAAAAAGGATAAAAAAAATTTAGTGCCATAGTGTATTTTGTGCCAAGGGCTAGACTGCAACCTGATCCTTGTTATTTTTTAAATATATAACAAGAGAATGAGCAAGGTCTGGAGTTTAAAAATGGTGTAAATAAACAGTGATAAGGTACTTATTTATTTTTATTTCACAGACAAGTTTCCTTTCTGAACGAGTACCTACTCCTGTAACTGGTGCAGACTCAACTTCATCGATAAGTCTAGAGTCAAAAAACATGTAAGTTGATATTTAATTTTTGCATGTGCACAAGTATGAATGCACACTGGTACTTTATCCATCACTGATGCATCTTACGACCTTGTGGATGTTTTTGCCAAAAGCATAGGGATAGGTGGATGGAGTGAAGTCATCCCTGAGTATAGAGCTCAGTAGAGTTATAAAATTGTTCTTGACTTTCTTGGCTTACAGAGTTGTGTCTAATCTATGTAAAATTGACTTATAGTTGATTCTCTGTGAGTACAGAAATTGATTTGAGGAAAATGTGAATTAGAAAGCATAAAACAAAATAGCTGTCAGAGTTTATCTTACAGCTTTGATGTGGTGTTAATTTAAAATGCTGTTTTACTGAATAGCATCTACAACTTCAGAATATTATGTGGCAATATTTGGAGCATTCTGGCTGAAAGACTGGTAAATAGTGAGAGAAAGGCATCCTTCCTTTTATACTAACATTTAATGTCCTTTTATAGATGTTGGCATGCATTAAGATGAGAAATGTACAGTTACTTGTGAGCCTGAAAATTCAGAGTGATGTTGATGTTAGTGCAAACCCTAATTAATTCAGTAGATTTTTTTTTTATACTTTATCACAGATTCCATGCATAATATGCAATACTGAGACGGTTATTTGAAGTAGCCTGTAGTTAGTGGAAGCGTGTGAACTGGTTATAGCAGTTCAGATCCAAAGGTAAAGAGAAATCTAGGGGTGCAGAGCTCTGACTGAGGCGGCTGTTACTAATCACTGCCGTTGTCATAAGCTACAGTTTCCTCATAGCACCTAGATTTTTCATATAACTATGAAACAAGAAATGCTGACATATTTCTGGGTGAAGTTTTTACTTCTGAGCATGACATGGCAGGGATTCTGCAGAAGTGATTAAAGTTTGGGGTACCGGTTGACTGCTACAAGAAAAGCTGAACAATGCTGGTTGGTGATAGGAGTCAAAATTGGAAATGGGAACTAGAGATGAGAATCCAGTAAGCACATGCTTTTAGAGAAAAAGAATCGACAAGAGTCTAGTGGTACTGGCAAGGATGGTACCTAGTCAAAGGTGATGTAATTCTTCACTTTTCTTTTTAGAGCGTAGAATATATAGTAGGCAGAGAGCATCATCATAGTTTATTCTTGCAATTGCTGTTCTTCCTGCTATGTTTGTAGAAAATATTTTCCATTAACTCTTGTTACTACATGAAACTGTTGTGTATGTACAGTCTTTTATTTTCATAATTCTGTACTAATTTGTACAGAATTTGTACAGCCTCTATCTCCTCAAATGTGTTTTCGTAAGTTCCTTATAGTGTTTTCGCTTCAGTGAAAAGTTGTGTGCCTGCTTGGCTAATTTCTGACACGTAAATACTTTGCCTAAAGCCAGATACTACGTTTAAAGTAAATTTAATGATGGCTTAGGTCTTCTGGGTTCTCCATTACATCATATTTCTGTTCTATGTTTCTGCCTAACCTTAGTTTTGCCAGAATAAATTGAACTGTTTGTACAACATACAGCGTAATGCATACGATAACTTTTCCAAATGCTTTTTTTTTTTTTAAAAAAAAAAAGAAAACACCTAAAGCTATAAACATAAAGTCCAGTGTATGAAGTGGCATTGTTTTTAGAACAGTAATTGTAGTTTTTCTGTCTTTCCTTGCTTTTGCTCCATGCTTTTTTCCATTTTTTTTTTGTTGTTTTGTTTTTTGTTTTTTGGTAATTATTTTACTACTCTTGCAGTTTATTATGGGAAGAGACTTTATTAGACGCCTTGCTGCATTTTTCTGCCACACCCAAAGGACTATTTCTGCTGCATAGTACAGGTGCCATGAATGACTGTGTAAACTTTATGTTCAGCAGTTTATCGAAAAAATTCCAGGTAAGCATTTCAGAGTCTATACGGCTTTGCTTTCTTTTTATGGTTATAATAAAATAAAGAAGAAAGAAAATAATCGAGAAATAAATCCAGACACTGTTGTTTCACTTCAATTTTGCAAAAATGATTTAAAAATGGAGCTTGTCCTCTTTAGTATTGGTGATATGCTGACCTAATTTGTTGTTACTCATCTTCACAGTGTCAGGAAAATATTTGATTTTTCTGGATTTTTACAGTGAAGTTTGAAATGCTAAGCAAATTAGTTTTTCTTTTTTTCTTCTAAGTGCAGATTCTTCTAGTGTTATTCTCCTTCAATATAGTGTTGAAATCTAGCTATACTAGAGAATACTTGAAATGTAATCAAAAACAGGATTGTGGGAGAAAGCATGTTGTTATAGACATCTTAATGAATGCGTGAAAAAATTATGATATTAATATTTTTATTCTTTGCTGATGTTTCATGTCATAACCATAGTATTTTACATTTATATTTTGATAAGATACTTTATAAAAATATTTGCTTAGGAATCTGACCCTGGTAAGTTTGTTAGATTCTAAGCATGTAGTGGATTAAATTCTGTAAACAAGTGTAGGAAAAATCAATATTTAACAGATCATTTGAGAGTTTCATGACCTCTGAATAAATAACACTGTCCTTTTATATCTATTACTAACAGACAAATGAGTATGAAGACGTTGGTAATGGGGTGATGGTTGCACAAATGGCAACAACACCAACAGGTGTGGTAGCCCTACAGAGTTCAGGTAAATTTAAGAATACTGCTTTAATGATTATTTACATACTGTAGTCTTGCATATTAGAAAAAGATGCTGAGAAAGATCAACTGAGTGGAATAATTACCCAGTATTAACAAAGACTGCTTAAATGTTTACTGATTTCTTGTTGATGGAAATGCATTCTTTCCAGTTTTGAAGTCATTCACTTATCTTGATACAAGATTTTTTTTCCCCTCTGACATTATGTAAAATCTTTACTTCATTGGTTTGGTTTTCCAGGAGGCTCTGGTATGTGCATGAATACATTTATGTCTTTCAAAAAATCTGTTGCTGAAAGATTACAAGTTCTTCTTATTGATCTGCAGATCAGAATTAAAACCTGTTGATTTCTGTAATTTGTATGCACTTTTTCATGGCTACTGGCTGCTCAAAGTGTAAGAAACTGCAAAGGCTTGAATGTTACTGCATCTCCTACACGATAGTAAGATGGAATTGGTGTTGTCTGAATTAATGATAGGTCTCATATTTCTGCCTATAACACAGAGTTCCTTCAGATCTATTTTCTGATAACTCAACTGCTGCCATACCACCCAGCGGTCTAGTTAGTCATACTAAAACTGGAATTTTATAAGGAAAGTAAAACTACTGTCTTAAGTTGCTCAGGAGGTCCAAAAGTTACAAATCTCTCTGAGTATCTAGAGGTGGCTGGTGTGTAATAAAAATGACTTGACTGAAAGACTACCAGAAAGGCAGGCAAATTCTGCCAGTCAAGGAAACCTATTGTTAGTTGATTATTATTTATACCTCTGGGATTTTTCAGAAAGCAGGGAACAGATCTACCTGATCAGTAACCTGTCTGTCCTGTTTAAGTTTCTCAGCCCAAGTTGCTTATGGTCTTTGGCCTCAAAGGCATATGGCAGACCAAAAAAAAGTCAGCATTGATTTTACAACTCTGGGAAGTATTTGTATAATGTATGTGAAGTGTATATTAATCCTGTAACTCTTTAACAGAAAAATAGTTTTTTTCTGGTATTCTTGTCATTCTCATGATTAGAACAAAAATTTTTTAGGCTTTATAAAGGCACTTGTAACTGAATTATGGGCTCTTTTGGAGTGTGGAAAAGATGATTTGAGGACAACCCAACCCAAATCTACGCCAGTTGACCCTATTGACCAAAGCTGTCAGAAGGTGAGAAATTACTCAATGTTCTGTATTGGCATCGAAAAAACAGTGCTGTATTTCAGATAGGATGACACATACCTTTCTGTAAATTTTTCTTGTGACTGTACTTGCTTCTTGTCACTCGGGGCAAAATTAGTACAGTATGCTAATGAAATGGTGGCTGATTGAAAGGATTTTTGTGCTGCGTGGGCAGGTCGCAATGCCAAGGATACATTTAAGTCATTGTAAAGCAGTAAATAATGACTGTGACAAAAGTGAAGGTCTTAAAACACTGTCCATAGTTCACATCTCTTGTTATTGTAGGGAGATCTACAAGAGTAATGTGTTATAGAGTGTGCTACATCTCTAAGTTTTAGAATTACACGATAATCATAGAATCATAGAATGATTAGGGTTGGAAGGGACTCCCAGAGGTCATCTAGTCCAACCCCCCTGCAAGAAGCAGGGACACCCCCAACTAGATCAGGTTGCTCAGGGTCTCATCCAACCTGGCCTTGAAGGTCTCCAGGGATGGGGTGTCCACCACCTCCCTGGGCAACCTGTTCCAGTGCTCCACCACTATAGAATCATAGAATAATAATGGAAAAACATAGTTTTTCAAAATTGTTTGTACAGTACAATTTGATAGATGTTATGCTTTTCACGGATAGTACTTTCCTTACAGATTATATAGACACTTGCTAGATTTTGCAATCTTAATTTGGGCAGCTCTGTTTATGTCGAGTTCAGCATACAGAGACAACAAAAACAAGCTTAAAGTAAATGGCAAATATTTTTTAGTTTCCTTGGTTATACTTAAATGATGAACATTATTGTTCTGCCCCCCCTCCCTTTTTTTTTCTCTTTAGTCTTTTCTGTCTCTGATAAACTTGCTCACTTACCCTGCTGTTTTTGAGCTCCTGAGTAAACAACGTATACCGAATAAACCAATGTATTCATTCCGTGAAGTACCTACAGATATTATTGTAAGTATACTTTTTATTTTGAAAGAAAAATACTGCTGTGAAGACATTTTTCCTTAAAAAGTGTTGTTATCATAGACTTAAGTTTTCTCTTACTGATTTAGTAATTTTCTGCATTTTATATTCTATACAGCATGAGGGCAGTATATGCACATATCACTTCATGTTAACCTAAATTTTCACTTTGAAATAGGAAGATAATATAAAATTTAGTGCCTCATGGAAAGATCATCTTTCCTGGCTTGTCTTAGAATCAAATTTTTCCATGGGAAAAGAAAAAAAATGACATACATAAACAGCTCTGTGCATGCAGTTACATACTGGAAAACATCTATTCTTTTATATATCTCTATCCCATTAACTGTAGATTTAAGCAAAAGTTCAGAAAACCAAAAGCAAATAACAAACTGAAAGACAAAATCGCTCAGGCTTCCTTAATAGCACAGATGATTTACGGACAGAAAAAAAATCACTAATTGGAAAGTTACTGATTAAGGCACATTTCAGTCCTGAGGAAAACAGTATTACCATTTCTGTATTTTGTATTAATTCATCCAACTGCAATCCAGTAGCTCATCTACAGGGTACAGGTGAATTTAATCTGTGACCTGGACTGTCAGTTTTGTTTTTTTTTATTTTTCCCTAATGAGCTAGCAGTTGGAATTGCTGTTGTGTTAAAGGATTTGTTTAGTACAAGCTCTAGATTTCTGGTAGTTAAGTTGTTTAGATGGTATATTTTGTAATACTGTTTTGGTGATTTCAAGAGGAAATGAGATGATAAACTTAATTTATCCAATCCAATAAATATGAGCGTGTCCATCGATGTATAGTTCTGTTCAGCCATCAAGTCTTCTGAGGCACTGGGAGCAATGGAGATAAATAAATGTAGAAGGTAACACACGTTTGCGAGCTTTCACATTGAGGTGGATCTTAAGTAATGATTTTTGTGATTTTTGAAAGTCTTACATTGTTTTGGCTTTTGAGGCACTTCAGCATTTTGAGGAATGCTCTGGGTTCCAGAAATAGCAATACTGATAAAATTGTTCAGAGTTCCCAGAAGATTTACAGATGTTTCCGATGTGATAAGTTTCGTTTTACTACTGTGCAAGTGTGTTTTGTAAGCCTAAACTAGACCTGGAAGATGATGTAGTTAATAGAAGGGAAATAGTTCATCTAGTGTTGATTTAACATAAAAAGTCTAAGTGCATTAAGCAGACTTGCTATAAACATGTTTTTGAACAGTGATTGCAGAAAAGTAAAGAGAAAAAATTTGCCCAGAAGTAACCACGGTTAGAAAGCAAAGGCAATTTTGGTGCCGCTAGACGATTTGGTTAGAAGAGCTAATTGCTTTTTGTGCTTTCAGTTTTCTGTATTTCTGAATCATATCACATTGCAATCAGAATCTGATTTGTAATATTTATATTGAACTATATTTGATAATGAACACAATTTAATCTCTCTATGATTCAATTCTTAAATCCCCATAATTAAAACAATTTTTCTTCCTTCGTATTTTTGACTAACTAGTTGCATCATTGAACAGGTTATCAGTTGGGTTTTTACTACTTTAATTGTTGAATAATCAGGTTTTTGTTTTGACCTTAGAAAAATATTCTTAATCCATGCCAGATTTTTTTTTAATCTATGTGCCATATAAAAATGTTACAGAAAATTGAGCAGGTGAATCGGGGTCCTTCTACTTCCCTCCAGTCTGCAAGAGGTTCTACAGCACACGTATCCAAGGGAATCTATGTGGGAAGGTACCCTGCAGATGTGTAGCTTTGGAAGACTTGTTAAAGCAGATAAAATTCCCCACCCGCCCTGTGATTACATAGTATCTTACAATTCAATGGTGTATTTTAGGTATTAAAAGTAATTACATCCTACCTGTTATATTTAAGCTATGCTCTGCAGTTGATCAGTGCAGACCCATCAGGTTTGTCTGATTGGACCTGGCATGGGAGCTTATTTGTGATCTTCCTTCCTAGTATCTGCTTTCTCAGCGGTCCTCTCGCTGTGCCTGCTCTTTCTACTCTTTTGCAGAATCCAAGCTTTGATGACTAGATGAGAGAAAGAGATTGTTACCAGATAAACATCCCTGAGCATTTAGTTCTTTATATGTTTATATATTTAGCAAATAGCTAAAAAGCCATAAACTCTGAACAGATCAATTGCTTGCGTTACAGATTTTATTAACAGCCTTGAGGTCCGAGTTGAAATTTTTTATTTTGAATTTTATTGTAAATGTACTATGTGAAACAAATTCATTCTCTGCAGCCCTGTCTCCTACCACCTAAAAAATCTAACAGAGAAAAAATACGGTTTTGCTGTATTTTAAGTGTATTTTATGAAGACAGTTTACTCTGACAAGTTCTAGATTTTTTCTTTCTTTGTTCATACTACTGGGAATTTTACTTGTGGTGTTTACTTTTCTTTCTGTTGAAAACCAGAGATTTGGTTGATTGCAGGAAGGGATGGAGCTTAACTTTCCTACCGTGTTGAAATTACTCGATCTAACCAGTTGAGTAATAGCTCCCTCTGCTGTCTCTGAGACGATGCTACTTAAATGTGGAGAAAATAAAAGTGGATTTAATCTAGATTAAATAAAACTGTAAGGATATAGTAGTTCGATTCTTCTGACCATAGGGCAGTAATCTGTCTCTGAGACGATAACATCATTGAATATTTTTTATGCATTTCTTAGTCTTTTAATTAAATTATTTCTTCTGAAGCACTTTGAATATGCAGTGAACCAGAGGGAAAGATAATTAGGTTTGATTTCTGAAAAAGTGGGAAGCAGCCACAGGTCGTTGTGTATTATATGAGATGCTGTAGGATGAAAGATGTAAACCTTGACATCAAATCCAAGCCTTGCTACACTGAGAATAAATGTGTTTTGAAGTGTGTAGTACTAACCAGTGCTGGAAAGAGTATTGTATTGAAGGATTTGCTGTTCTTTTCAGTAAAATAGATATATATACATTTCAAACATACAAAAAACCAGTTTAACATTTCTATTGTAGTTTAATACTAAATAAGAGGAGCCTGAGAGGAGACCTTATCACTACCTACAATTACCTGAAATGAGGTTGTAGAGGAGTGGGCAATGGTCTCTTCAGCCAAGTGACAGTTGATACAGGACAAGGGGAATTGGCCTTAAACTGCATCAGGGCAGGTTCAGATTAGACGTTAGGAAAAAGTTCTTCACTGAAAGAGTTGTTAGGATGTGGAACAGGCTGCACAGGGAGGTCACCATTGCCGGATGTGTTTAACAGACAGGTAGATGAGGTGCTTAGGGATATGGTTTAGGAGAGGACTGGTACGGTTGGACTTGAGGATCTTAATGGTCTTTTCCAACCTAGTGATTCTATGGAGAACTAGGATACTTGGTATGCTAGGATCTTTTTGTATGTTTAATAATCTATTTTTTAACAGATTTTTTTTCCTCTAATCTTCTCTATGGTTTCTTTTTTTCCATTGACTTTTATGGTGGAAAACACCTCTTCTTAAAGAAATAATTTAAATGTGCATTCTAATAATAGATTTCATTTTGTAGTAAGCATCCCTGTGGAACTATGACATCCCTAAAATACAAAATCATACATTAGTTATTTTACATTTGTCTTTCTTTGGCAGGATATCATTGACAGGCTTATAATTTTGAATTCAGAAGCTAAAATTCATTCCTTATTCAGTTATGAACAATCACATATCTTTGGTTTGAGGTAAGATGCTAATTTTTTACTCTCTGGTCACATTAACTAAATAGGATAGAACATGCTTGGATGTGTTGCTTCTAATAAGATAACATTGTTTGGTTTTTATTATGCATGAAGGTGAAATTCCCTCTTTTTTAACATAAGAAGATTAAATGAAAAATGGACTACAAAATGAGAATAGCAATGAATCTAATCTTATTACCTGTAAATAGATATATTGTAATATGATAAGCAGTAATAGAAATTGCATGTTGTTATTTTGCCTAGTTGATTGAAAAGAACATGTGGTACATCCATTGCAGTGCATAAAACAAAAGTCATACTAAAATAAACAAAGTATTTTTTACTGTATTCTTAACAGTTTGGTTTACCTATTCTACCTGTACCGATTTTATTATTTAAAATGTTTAATTATCACCAATTTCACAAAAATTTACTTTGAGGACACTACCATTTGATCCCAAATGCTTCTAGAACCTGAAGCAATACTTAAAATATGCTCACACTATCATGCCAGTGTTTTTAATATTAAGGTTTTTTTAATGCTTTAACATGAACATTAGTTTCTGCGATTTTTTTCTGTTTTCCAAAGTTTACTAAATAAATTCTTGAATTCACATTCTTGTTAGGAACATATTTTGTGCAACTGAAATAAAAATCTACTGGATTGTACTTCATAGTATGGAAAATATTGATAACCTTGCTTGGACAAGATATACTCCAGTTGAATAAGTACTGCAACATTAAGCTTTTTGCAGCTGCATTTGTACTTTGATATAACAGTAAAATTATTTCATGCTATGTATGAATAACCATAAGATACAGTATTATTTGCTGATAAGGATTAGCGTGGAGAATATGAACAGTGACAGAGTTTGGACTTGGGATATATATGATTTTGTTATATATATCAGAAGTTATGCTGTTTTAGAGGAAATCACTTGTTGGATAGGAATGAGAAGTCTTAAGATGCAATTTGAAAAATATTATTTCTTGTGCAGGATTATACCAACTCTATAAAATCTTGATAGAACTCCCATTGATTTAATTAGGGATAAGGGAAAGTGAGATGTCTTACAATTTAAAATAATAGCTTGCTTTTAGATTGTTGTGGTGGGCTTACTCTGGCTGAAGGTCAGATGCCCACCAAAACTGCTCTATCATTCCCTTCCTCAGCTGGACAGGGCAGGGAAAACATTAATGAAAGGCTCATGGATCAACGTGAGGACGGAGAGGTCACTCAACTGTTACTGTTACCAGTTACCGCTGTGGGCAAAACAGACTTGACTTGGAGAACATTTATGTAATTTATTGCAAATCAAATCAGAGTAGGATAAAGAAAAATAACATCTTCCCCCCACCCCTACAGTCTTCACAGGCTTAACTTTACTCCCAATTTTTCTATCTCTTCCCTTCCACCAGCAGTGTGGGGGGATAGGGATGGGGGTTTTAGTCAGTTCATCATGCGTTATCTCTGCTGCTCCTTCCTCTTCAGGGGAGGAAGGACTCCTCACACTCTTCCCCTGCTCCAGTATGGGTTCCCTCACAGAGGAGAGGTTTGTGGAGGACTTCTCCGGTGTCAGTCCTTCCCACAGGCTGGAGTTTGTCATGAATTTCTTCAGGACCAGAATGGTCCAGTGTGGGTCCTCCATAGGTTCAGAAGTCCTGCCAGCATGGGCTTCTCACAGGGTAACAGCCTTCTTTAGACATTTACCTCTTCTGGTGTGGAGTCCTCTATAGGCTGCAAGTAGATATCTGCTCCACCATGGACCTCCCTGGGCTGCAGGGGGGAAAATCTGCCTTATCATGGTCATCACCCTTGAGGGAATCTCTGCTCTGGTGCTTGCAGCACCTCTTCCTTCTTCAATGAAACAGTGCCTGCAGTGTTGTTTCTTTCACATATTCTCACTCCTCTCCCTAGCTGCAGTTGCTTTAGGTCTTAGAGCTTTCACAGAGGTGATACCACCAACACTCATGGGCTCAGCTTTGGCCAGTGCTGAGTCTGTCTTGGACCCAGCTGGCATTGGTCCTGTTGAACAGGAGGGAAGTTCCTAAGTTTTTCATAGTGTGTTGTTTCTTAGGGTGTAGTCCACCCCACTACCAAAACCGTGTCGCACAAAGCTAATGGAATTGTTTTCTCCCTTTATGTGATAAACCAACAGATTTCTCCAATAATAATAGTAGGAACACTTGTAAGGTATGGGCAAAAATATGAAATTCAAGCTGTGTAAGCAGTTGACTCCTGTGCTTACAGTATTTTAAACAGGGCCTATACCCAACAAAGCAACAAAACTACCCACAGCTACACGGCAGCAATATAGCAAGATCATCTGTAAACACATAAAGGAAGCTGTATTGTTACATGAGCTTCAGGGTTTGCTGTGGTAATGACATTTTCTGCTTGACACTGACAAAGTAAAAAAAAGAAACCTTAAGTGGAAATTCAGTCAAAATACTGGTTTTCAAGAAAATCAGAGTGTTAAGAGTTCAAAAGGTCATGTATTCCAACCCCCCTGCCTGAGTAAGATCACCTAGATTAAATCATGCAGGAACACATCCAGATTGGCCTTGAATATCTTCAGAGGAGACTCCACAAGCTCTCTGGGCAGCCTCTGCCAGTGCTCTGTCACCCTCACAGTGAAAAAGTTTTTCCTTCCATCCACATGGAACTTCCTGTGTTCCCATTTGAACTCGTTGCCCCTTGTCCTATCACTGGCCTTCACTGAGAAGAGCTGTGAAGGTCTCCTTCAAGGTAAAGAGACCCATCTCCCTCAGCCTTTCCTCATAAGGAAAGTGTTCCACTCCATCGTCTAGGTGGCACTGTGCTGGACTCTTTCAAGGATTTCTATGCCCTTCTGGAACTGAGGGGTCCAGAACTGGACACAGTATTCCAGGTGTGGTCTCATCAGGGCAGAGTAGAGGGGGGAAAAGGACCTCTCTTGACCTACTACCTACCTCCCTTCTAATATACCCCAGGATGCCATTGGCCCTCTTGGACATGAGGGCACGTTACTGGCTCATGGTCATCTTGCTGTCCACCAGGACCCCCAGGTTGTTCTCACCTACACTGCTCTCCAACAGGCCAATCTCCAATCTGTACTGGTACCTGGGGCTGTCCCTCCCCAGATGCAAGACCCTACACTTGCCCTTGTTAAATCTCATTCAATTTCTCCCTGCCCAGCTCTCCAATCTGTCTCAATCTTGTTGAGTGGCAGTACAACCTTATAGTGTGTCAGCCACCCCTCCCAGCTTTGTGTCATCAAACAGCATATTTAATATATCAAATATTTGGGTCAGCAAACTTTCTGACTGTGCTCAGAACTCAGAACTTTCTGACTCTTTCCTCATCCAGATTGTCAATGAAAAGCTTAAATAATGTTTTCAGTTTGGAAACATGCTTATAAAATCAGATAAATGTAATTCCAAAAAAAACCCCACAAATTTAAATACAGTTTTCAGCAGATGCTTTGTGTTCTACAGATACTTCTGGAATCTCAGTGATACCTAGAACTTAACATTTAACTTTATTTTTAACATATTCAGTCTTAGTGTTATTTTTCAGAAGTCCTATTCTGCTTCCCTCTGTCTTTTATTGCCTTTGCTGTAAAAGAAAGGAAGATGCAGTTCTAGGGATTTTCGTATTGGGCTGTGCACACCACAGATAATGTAAGACTGTGTTTTCTTATTGTTTGAATGGCTTTTCCTGAGCCCATGGGGCTCACTGTACAAATATTTTTGCAAATAATAGAGAATTGGCACACACAAGCCTTTTATTATGACTAATTTGACTGCCTACACAAAGGGAATTATTGGATAGTTATTCAAAGTTCCCTATTAAAATGATACCAGAATTCTGGAATTCATCATACTTACTGTGTTATTTTCAGTATTAAGGCTTGCAAGAAACCCAAGGCTATAGTATTTGATTATGAGAGTTACACAGTTTATTGAAAATACCTTTTGAAACCAAGTTCCATGAGTTCCACTTTTCTGTGAGTGCTGCTGACTGCAGACATCTGTGTTCTGTAAAGTGAACCCTGCCTTCCATAGTTGGTTTGCTTCTTGAACAGATTTCTTCAAGAACACCAAATTCAGCAGCACTTAACACCAGTTTCTTAACACATCTGAAAATTCAGAACGTTAACTAGAAAAAGATCTGTTTTTCTCTTTGTTGCTATGTGGAAATAAATGTTTAGGGTAGGTAACGCTGAAAAACCGAACAGTTGTGTGACCACAGGATTTTGGTGAAGCAGTTGTTTCTAGACAACTTTCTGCTTTCTGCTAGCTTTAATACCAACAGTGCAGCCCAACCCACTTTCTTTAATCTTTCACAGTTCTGCACAGCTGTATCCCTTGTTATTTGGTTAGGTGTCATTGTGCATCCGGAGCCATGTAATAATTATTAAAGAGAAACTTTAGGCAAGAAGTTGGAGATAAGAATAGAAAAGTGGAAGTATATAAACAGTTCTGAACTTACATGTAAAGGCATTTTCTAACTGTCAATTCAACTTTTCCTAGCAGATTTGTACTTATTTAGAAGAAGGAAGTCTCTCAAACAGCCAGTAATGGTTGACAAAAGAACACTGAAGTCTGTTTCAACCATTTTAGTACAGACTGAAAATCTCTGCACAGGAAATGATGCAAATATTCTTAATAGTTTTTCTATTATAGAAGATTCTGAATTTAAATTGCTATCAGAGCAAAAATCCTAGAGAAAGGGAATTCACAGCAGTAATCAAAGTAATGAATTTATAACATCCTAAACACAGAGAATCAGCATTATTTCTCTGATACCCATTGATCTGATTTTAATGAGTTATTGGATGGGACACTAGTTTTCATAAAGGTGTGACACTGGAGATCTTAAACACCTTCCTGTCAAGACTAAGCACCTTCAATCTATATAATATATATTAACAAAGGAATTAAGTAAACAGTAGCAACATTTTCTGTCAGACCAATGAATTATATGACATCAAGGTAACATACATAGTATATTCAATATAGTGAAAACATCTGTGAGCTGTTGAGTTTTAACAGTCTGCCAAGAAAATATATGCATAATATGTATTTTTCAAAGTCTCTTCCTAAAACATTATTCAGACATTCACATATTGCTGTTCTCTCTATTCAGAAGCTGATTTTTTCTGTGAATGTTAGTGATACTTCATTACTAGATGGATTAAAGTGTGGCAAAATGCCAATTTTCTTACCTTGAAAACCAACACCCTTGTCCCAAATAGTATCAGTAATCCAAAATAAATTCAAAGGGAGTCAGTGTTCACTTGCATTAAAAAACAGGAGAAACAGTGTTACTCAAAACAGGTATAGACTATAAGCAGTGGAAGGGAATTGGAGTTGGTTTACAAAGAGCATTAAAAAAATTCCCCTTATTAAATAAAGTAGTTCTATAAAATATACTGTGTGTGGAAAAATTTGATGTGGTTTGGGTGTGGTGGCTTTGGGGTTGGTGTGTGCGCATATATGATAATAATGGTAGCAATAGGCATCTGAACACATGTGCTACTATGGCTTTACCCCCCCAAACCCCACCCCAAATGGCTTATTTTGGCCATTAGACAGCAAAACTCCTGAACACTGTAAGGTAAAAGATCTTTCGTATGCACATTCTGAATCAGAAGGATCTTTGATAGTCCCACTGTTGTTCACTGAAACGCCTCTCATTGGTGGGCATTAAGCAGCAAGGGCAGCACTCTTGAACAGAGCTTGGCTTTCGGCAGGAAAATACCTGGAAAACCAAGAGTAAAATACTATTCCTTCATGTATGCAAATTGGAACTGTTTAATTTTAAAGGCAGTGTGTGCTTGCTTAGCTTTGGAGATAACTGAAGTTAGTCTATTTTGTAGAATAGTAATTTGTACTGCATTGAAAAATACCTTTATTTGGCCTGTGTAAGGTAAAGTTGAAAAAATGTATGTATTATAATGCTCTGTGTGAATTTTCTAAATGCATTTATATTTCTGTGTAATTAACTGAAAATTGTAAATACTAGTCCAAATCACATGTTTGTCAATAATGGCCTCAGCATTATAGAGCTACAGAGCCTGCTACAGATGAAAAAAAGAGTATTGGCTTGTTATTTTCACATTTCTTTAATAGATATTTTAACATTAACTCAGTTCTTTTGGTCACATAAAATACCATGGTGAATATGGGTTTTTTTACTTATAATTTTTATTACTTACTGAATGAGTGCAGAAAATGATAAAAAATGCATTGTATCTATTTTTGTTGGCTTAGAAAACTAGTAAGAAAAAGGCTTAGGAAGAAGAACTTTAAATGGCTTATACTATATTGACATCAAAATCAATCAGTGAATTACGATTTGCCTCAAAGCAGTATGTATTAATCAAAATTTCACCTAATGCACTCCAGTGAAATCCAGGTGAGTCAATTAAATCCTATAGGAGCTAGGAGATGAACAAACATGTGATAGGTAAGACACAACTTTGTGTGTTTAGGAAATACAGATAATAAACAACCATGCATTCTTTTCTATTGTATTTTAATTTGCATTGTAAACACACCCTCTTGTATATAATTGCTTTTTAATTATGAAGTAGCTTAAGCACATGAAATGACTTGTTCCATTACTTTTACTTATGTCCATTGTTAATTAAGAGAATGTGTGATTTTAATGATTGCAACACAATGGAAGGAGCATTAATTATCTTGTTTTGTAAAGGTAGAAGGATGAATCTTGATCACTTTGTTTCTTCACGTCAATACGCTATTTAGATTTATCCCCTTTTCTCTTTATTAAAAAGCATTATGAGTAGCAGAAGCTTTTTGAAAGTGTATATTGTTCTTTAAAATCTCATTCATTATAAATTGAAGGCAGACTTTTTGTTTAAAACTGGTATAAAACAAATTCAGTTTCCGTTTTAGAAAACGTGTCATTCTTTTACTACTTTCATGATTTCTTTTCCATCTTCCTTGCAGAGCCAGAAGCAAGGCTGTACCACTTGCTTTCCACATTTTAATTTTATTTATTTTTTTACAATTATATTGTTGTAGCTCATTAACATTGTTATCATTGATGAACTGTTTTGATCACTAACTTTTGACTGACTACTCTTGCAAAAACATTTTTGGTGCTATTGGCTGAATGTACTGAAGAAACTGTTCTCATGCCACATCCTGTGTCATTCAACATCCTTATGTGTTAGTGAATGGAAGAGTGCCATCTTCATAGAGTTCCTTCTCTTGAGAGGTGGAAGGAGTATGGGGAGAGAGGGGAGGAATTTAACCTGTGTTGTGTTTTTGCGTGGCAAGGTTCTGGTGGAGGAGTCGTGTTGGTTGCAGTGTTGGTTTCTTCCTCCAAATCTATGATTTCAATTTTTATGATGGAAGCAAGGACGACTATGTAGTCCTTCAGTTATTTTCTACCAGACTTTTTTCAAGTAAACAAGGACAACTTATTTTTAGTTAAAAATTAATTAATGATCCATTGTCTATTAAGTGTGTTTTCTGTTTGATAAGAGATACAGAGTTCTTTAGAAACTAACCTCTTCTTTCTAAGTGTGCATCCTGGATGTGCTTGAGGGGAGAAGACATCTGCAGTAGTGATCACTGGAGAATTCTTCTATCCTGTAAATCTCTGACTCCAATTTAATAATCCCAAGGTAAAAGAGGACAGAGTTTACATTAGTACCGATGGGGATTTGCACCAGGATTGTGTTGGCATGCTTCCACATTATGTAGTTATGCAGTTAATTCATTTTTTTGTTGGTGGAAGTTTGTTGGGTTTATTAATTTAAAACAATTTATAATTAATAAAATAGGAATAGCAGATTCTGTGATAGAATTATGTTGCTTATTTGCTGATTCTATTTTTTCTTCACCGAGGGAAACTTCAACGCTTCACTTCCTGCAATTTAAAATCTGCTTCACTTCTGAGTCCTCTAGGCTGGCAAGTGATGCTCATGAAAAGCATTTTTGTTTAGCTAGGGAAATTCTTTTAGCAATCACATTACATGTGATTTGTAACTACATTGGGTAGCTGGAGTGCTATAGGTGCTTTTTAAAAAATCTTCTCATATGGAAAACATGGTAAAGAATACATTAGGCCCTGAGTTTTTCTTACTGGGAGAAACATGACTAGCCTGAGGTGGTAGCTTCTAGTGCCCCAGGCATCAGAGGTGGAACTCAGGGTATTGATAAATACTCTGTATCCAGAAGATCTTACCTTTTTCAAAACCGCTGTGAGCATTGCCTTCAGTGGGACAATTAAAAACCTTGATTCTTTAGAAAGACTACATACAGAGGCACCTTCTCTGCTCATTACTTATGCCCTTTGTTCAGTCTGCAAAGGCAGCTCTCAAAGCTTTGCTGGCTGAAGCTTCAAGTGTTCTAAGGCTGACTAGGTAATGTCTGACTGCTTTTTTTTTCTTTTCTTTTTTTTTTTTTTTCGTGGTAGCCATTTATTTGCCTTTGCTACTGCTCTGGCACTCTTGACAGTAATTGTCATTCGCTTTTGAATTGGTGTTCTCCTTGAAGCTCAGGCCATTACCTAAAGCAGAATAAGAATAAATCGAATTTGTAATGTAGTCTCTGATGTTAAATGTTTTGAGGCTGTACCCTGCAGTGATGACACGGGAATTATTTAATGAAGATTTGGCTTTGGGTTTCTCTGTCGGTATGCATATTAATTTACAAGGAAGGAGGGCCTGCTACTGCAAAGAGACTCCAGTCTTTTTTTTTTTTTTATTTAAGCTTATATTTTAAATATTAATTGTTGGAAAAGAAAGACAGGCTTTACCTTCTCCTGTAGCTGGGCTCTTCAGAAGCATTGTGCTGTATGTTTTGCACTGGCCTGAATCAGCCATATGTGTATAGAAGGCAGTAGCTGCAAGCCAAAAGAGAACTTTCTACTACCAGTCGCATCACTTTGGGATCACATGGATGGAACACCTTATAGATAGCATAGATGCAAGCATTTCAGGTTTGGTTAGCCATTGCACTCTGCCTAAACACATATGTTGCTCAGATTGCAATAAAGGTTGCTTTGAATGTACCAGTTTCACTTTCCCAATGCTGGATGGACTTCTGCTTAAGTGCGAAATTTTATCTGGTTTTGCTAGGACTGTGAACTGGCTGGGGTGGAGTTAATTTTCCTCATAGCAGCCCACATCATGCTGTGTTTCGGGTGTGTGACTAAACCAGTATTGATAGCACACCCATGTTTTGGCCTGCACCGTGCAAGCACAGCTCAGCAACAGGGCTTTGTGTTCTGCTGCTGCTCCTCAGCGGGTAGGCCAGGGCTGTGCGAGGGCAGGGAGTGGATGCAGGTAGGGCAGTTGACCTGCGTTGGTATGAAACATCCCTCCAGTTATGTAAATGCCTGCTCAGCAATCCATCTGTGGGGTTAGGGGGTGGGTTTTGCAGGTAGCCATTGCTCAGAGACTGGGTATGCATTGGCCTGCTTCAGGGTGTGGAGTGAGGGAGCAACTGGGTGAGTACTTAGTTGCTGACTGGTGTCAGCCCACCACAGACTGTTACAACAGCCCTACCTGAGAATCGGATCTGGCCTCTTTCAGTGCCAGATGAGCAGTTGCAGGTCTCCCTGAAAGGAGGACAGAACATCAGATTGGCTTTGGAAAGAACATGTTAATGTGTGTAAGGAACAATAGTGTAGAGGGAACGCGGAAAACTAGAATTGGATTTACCGTAATACAGGCGGTGTTTTGATAGAGGTATGATTTGAAGTAGGAGAAAAAAACCCAAAGCTCTGAGAAAATAGTAGTGCAGGTGCCATCACATTACTTTGTGTTCTTAAAAAGAACATGTAGAAAAAGTATTGAGAAATATGATAATAAGATATACTTATAACGGGTGTGTTAGCAATTTGGAGAAATTCATGTGTGGTTTAATTATGTTATTTTTCAGGCAAAAACTTAGGCAACATAAAAAAATGACAGGGTGTTTTTAGTGGCTAGAATTATATACCAGTTGTTATATCCCACCAATACCGTCTGTTCTACTGTAATTAAAGTCATTATGATTCCACTTACCAAAACCAAGGAGATAGCTTACATAGGTACACAAGTCTTAGTTAGCATGCTGTCTTTAAGACTAGAAATTTCTAGAGTAAAGTAATAGTAACAAAATTATAGTTGGAAGTGTGAGAATCCAGGGAGCACCCTTCAGGAAAGAAGGGGATGATCTGATGCAGAATTCAGAAACAAAATTGCTTATGACTATCGTGTTTACGTATATGTAAACTATCCTGTAACTGTCATGTTTTCATACTATTATAACTATGATATGTGTTTTAATTTTTCCAAATTTCTTTAAAATTACTGTTCTGGTAAAGACTGCCTTCAGAAATCCTTGTATTTATCTGTGTTTCAGTTAGTTCCTGGGAATATGGTGTGTCGTACTAGGAGTTTTTATAGAATTGTAGAATTGGGATTGAAAGGGAGATTGAAGATTCTGTAGTCCAACTGCTCTGCTCAAAGTGGTTTAGTCTAGAGATCATTATTCAGGGATGTGTCCAGTCTGGTTTGGAATATCTCCAAGGCTGGAGATCCTGCAGTATCTCTGGGAAGCCCATTCAGCTGTTTCACCACCTCACAGTTTGTTAAAAAGTAATTTGTGTGTTTTGATTGATGCCTGTTGCCTTGTGTCCTTTCCCCTGAACCTTCTTTTCTTGAAAACCAAAATTGTTGGTTGAAAAAAGTTTACAGCCATATTCAATGCTTCATTTCAATTAAAAAATTGAAAAAGTCTACATCCATATTCTGAAATGCTCACAAATATACACGCTATAAAATGATTTGATTTTTTTTTAACTTTTAAACTTTATACATTTATGACTTGGAAAGATAAAAGGAGTTTTTAAATGAATTTTTCCATGTACATGGAAATTTCACTTAAATGCCACAGCAGAGAATGCTCATGGTAAATCTTGTATATGTTGTAATTTACCTACCACTATATTTTCTATCTAATTTTTATTTGCTTGTGGTTTGCTTTATTTTTTACTCTGTCTTGCGTACCAGAGGAGGTGGTATAAGTGTTCTCAGCAATCAAGTCTTCTCCCAAATAGTTTTTAACTGCCGGAAACAGGTTCTTTTGCCATTTAAGGCATCATACTTAACAGAGGAAATGGTCCATCTTCATAATCACTCTACTGCTCTTTTTGTGGATTTTTCTTCTATATAATAATAAAAATATAGTTGAACTGTAATTTCTTCTGTGATTTAGAGAAGTACTGAGAACCAGTAAATGTCAGGAAATTTTTGAAATAAAATAATAAATTGAAGAGGATTGAAGCTGAATACATCAAGTTGCATTAAAAAAGCAACAGGAGAAAAAATATAAGAAAAAACATATTATCACCTTGACTATTTAATCCTTGTCCACAGTTGTGCGAATTTGCAGGTGTTAAATTATCCAGAGAATGGCTTGTGAATTTTGCTAATGTCACTAGAAATGTGTTGGGAATTACATATCAAGTTCATATCAAGTCTTATGTGGATGCAAAATGTAATGCTGTTCAGACTTAATTTATGTTGTGTTTTATGGCTGTGATAAAACAGAAAATAAAAATAGCAACAAGAATGTTTAGTCATTATATTTTCCATGAGCAGGAAATCTTTAATGAAATTATTCTGTTGCTGGGTTAGAGTGTATAGATTAGGGTTTTGTGGGGATTTTTCTTTTGCTGCTTGGGGCTTTTTGTTTGTCTTTTTGTTCGTAGAAAAATAATATGATTTGTATTGCCCTACAATGATTTGAATGAAATATACTGGAGTACTTTAAGTATTAATTTGCCCTGGGATTCTAAAAGAAAATTGTATGCTATGTGCTGACATGTGCTCTTCATTTCCCATTGGTTTATGTTTCTCCGAAATACTGCCCCCCCCCCCCCGCAAACCCCAA
>VXBZ01000677.1:95385-125925 GCA_013399135.1 Heliornis fulica | reverse complement strand
CCCCTCCCCAAAAGCCTGGTGATTTCCTCCTCTGACAAGAGGAAAGACCTTATAGTTGTTAAAAAAATAAAGGGGGGGGGATTTTTCTATATCTTAACTTTAACTTCACTATTCCAGGCTTCCAAGCCCATTTTCATAAGAGAACAAATAACTGCAAAGTGGGTGCACAGTAGTTTTAAATATGTCTTTAAGGAAGCAATCAAAAGTACTGCTTTTGGATTGGAAAAGCATATTTTATTGTATCTCTCTTTTCTTTTGTTCAAAGCAATTCTGTGGGATAATGGAATGGAGATTGTAGTTGATGCTTTAGTGGATGACAATCAGCTAGGCAAGCTAGGGTAAAACTTTCTGATTAACAGTAAGTTTGCTGAAATTAATTTTCAAAAGTTTGCAAATGTGTTTGCTGAAGTATTGAAATATTTCTATTTGAAATGGCATTTTTTATATTAAAGGTTTCTGAAGTAACTGATTATATAACTGAAAAATGAAAAGAACATTTATTTTCATGGTCAGTATATTTTTTTGGTTTTGTTCTTTAAAAAAAAACAAACAAAACAACCCCAAACCAAAACACTGAAAGTGTTCAATTTCAGTTCCCATTTACAAAAAAAAAAGTTTCTTCCACCAAACTGTGAATTTCTGATTTGCCAGACTGAAGCTTTCAGGATGTGTAAAGAAGGGTGGTGAGTCCTTGGGTGGACTACTTCTAGCGTGAGCACAACAGTTTATGGAAACCAGATACTATTGAGGGTTTTTTTAGCACAGATACAGATCGTGACTTAGAGATCTGATGTGTGAATATAGCTTGAAATGGTTGGAACTGGCTGATGCTGAAATGACAGGGGTCATGCAGGTCTCTTGGTACATTAAAAGAACTTACAAGGAGAAATTATTTGATTGTTTTCTGTGTCCCTGTGCAGAAAAAAGGAATAGTTGGCTTAGTTGGCAATAAAGATTTGTTACAAATTAATAAAATAAAAATGTAGTAGGATACATCTGGAAAACATGAAATCATCATTGGAGTTTTGGAGAATATAATCTTTGATGTAAACATTCAGAATTCATATTAGGTGTTACTTGCACAACTTGCTCAGAGGTTTTAAAAACAGTTTAGATGAACACTTGCTAAATTTTAATTCTGCTTCAGTGTAAGGAGATGGACAGGATTCGCACAGACTTGCTGAGTGTTCTGTAGCCATGCAAGCACCTGCACTTTGTGTGAGTGGAGATGATGATGTCTGTGTTACACCAGGGATTGAAGCCCAGCACAATGTTTCTGTGATTCCCTGAAGCCATCTGTGTTCACATTTCATGTGGCATTGTGTCACATATGCCACACTATTCCTGTCCTCTTTTTGGGATCCTTCTCTTAACTGAGTAATTAAGACTACTAGGTCCTTAGTGCTGTTACAAAATGTCCAGTTTCTTTGGCTCAATATGCTGTATCTGGGTTTGTTTTTTGTTTCTGTTTGTCCTGAGCTCTTCTTTACCTCCTCCCTTATTTCCCAGGTGACATGGACACCTGAAGAGAAGCTTACCTTTTCTTTTGTCTTTGAAACTTGTTCCTGTTGTATCATGTAATTGTGATGTCAGCTATAAAAACGTAACCTGAGTTGTGGGTTTTTTTTTTTAAATATATCTATAGAACATATATTGGAAATGACTGGGGAGGGAGGAAGAACAAAAGGGTTATGGATGTGCACTCAGATGTGATATTGCTGTCTCTGAACATGTTTTGCTTCTGACCCTCTCTTCAGATGGAGTTGAAGGACAGATGCAATAACAAAACCTTTGTTTCCCAGGGGTGTCTCTCAGCTAATGGAAGTTGCCTTTCTGAGTGCAAGCTGAAATTACTTGCTGAATGTTTTGGAACTAGTGTGACTGTTGCTTACTGAAAAGATCATGTAGCACTGAGGTCAGAGAACAAGAAGCTTCATTTCCACAGCTCTAGACCTCATGTAGTCTGTGAATTTATCTAGTGTAATGGAAACCATAGAAAAAGCTTAAAGTGCCATGTGGAGGGTGGTCAGCGAGAATGATTTATTTACACTGAGTTTTCAATAAAGAAAACCCAAGAAATAGGGCAGTGAGGTTTTTTTCCTTCCCTCTGAATTCTTTTGAAGGACAATGGTGAACATGATGGGCATCTTTTTGATTGTTCAGTTTGGGGAGGAAAGCAAGGAGAGGACAAATCAGCTGTAAGAAAAAGCATAGTAGTGCTAACTCTGCAGTGTCCAGCACACATGTTTCCCAGCATCAGGACCTGAAGGCTGAAACTTAAAGAACCTTTTTGTGTTTTTAACACTTGCTATTAATCTGTGCTGATGTTGTGCTCACAAACACTGGCAAAAATCAGTAGCTACATTGGAGTAGTGGAGTAGTTCCTCCATTTCATGGTGACACCTCAAAAGTATAGTTGTATTTGAGGAAAATCTGCAGTGCATCACTACAAATATCTGCCCTGGTTTTGCTGATGTTAGGCACTATTCTGTCTGTAGGAAAGGATATATGGAAAAATAAATTTGCTGCATTGTGTATTAATATGCATTAATTATTTCAGCCAGTGTTTAGAGTTGGAATACTATTGGATAGCAGTAGATTAATTAATTTTCTGTCAAAGATAATTTATAGTGAAGCTTCAAATGATTTATGCAGATCATTATTTACATGTGGAAATTAATTATGCCATTTCCACCTGTTTACACTGCAGCAAGATACCCTATTGCTTTTGTCTTAATTGTTCAATTATTGTTTCAGTAGGATAATTTGAGGAAGAACTATTAAGTGGTTTTCAAAGAGTGATATATTCCTTTGTTATTCAGGATACAACTATTAAAAACAACAATTTTTTATTTTTTTGAACTTGTAATATTAACTACACTGTAGGTGTTATTAAAAGAGTTTTTAGAACTGTATTAAATTGTAATAATCACTCCTCTGTTTGGACAGATCTATTTTCTTCTTCTTCTATAATTCTGCTGTTGTGATAGTAGATATATGTGACTGAAGAGCAGGTTCCATGTTGTCCTGTGATGATGCATTTATTGCTTAGCATTTCCATGTATCTAGGTATCCCATCATTTAACATGCTCTCATACTGACTCATACAGTCCTGAATTTCTACCAAAAAACTATTCTGTGATGTTTTTTAAGGCTTTTGATGCTTTATTGCACGTGCTGCTCTCTTGAGTTTTTTTTGCTTTGTACTGTAACGTGAATGGGAACATGCTGCCACGTTGTTTTTTTGTTTTAATCACGTCCCTTCTGAGCCACTTTTTTTGTATCTGCCTGGAACTGGCAGTCTCTCTTTTTAATTTTCTTTTTTAAACTTTCAACAAACCAGCTATGTTGGCTTTCCTGTTATCTCTTAGAACTTCACATAGATGTCTGCATCATCCGCACTTCTTAGACTTGTGCTCATTTTTCTGTTGGCTCAGTATACATGCAGGAGCCTGTTGTCTTTCACTCTTTAAGTCCATTCAGGTAATGAAAGGTGAAAGAGAAATAAGTGGACAGCTCTATCAGAAATATACATAGGCTTTGCTAAAATATATATCCTTATATAGATTTGTTCTCCAGTAGTCAAATAGTCATTATCTGTAAATTTAAATTTTGAATAAGATGCACATGTATTTACAGACCGTAGTTTCTTAGTCACACAAGACCACTATTTATCACAAAACACAATCAGATAAGAATAGGATTCTGGAATTTCAGATTTTACTAGGTCTTACCTGCTTTAGATGCACAGCTAGATGAAAAATTATTTGAAGAATTTTAAAGCAATAGCTTTTAGTGAATGAGATCAGTTTAAAGTTGTAAAATTATTTTTTTTTTTCTTTCCTTCCTTCACCTGTCCTTCACTTCCTTCAGCTGTTCTGGCATTTCTTCCAGGAAAAAAAAAATCAAGTTATTAATCTAGGGTAACTAGTAAACCCAATTAGTGACATACCAGAAAAGAGAGAAAAGAAGAGCTTTCTCTCCTTTGACACTGGCATGTGTTTAGAACACCTCTAGTGATAGTATGGTAGTTGGAGCTCTAGTTACATGGTAATATTTTTGAGAAGTTATAGTTGCCTACTAACTTGTGAAAGCAAGCTGGCATTTATTTGAAATTATGAGTTTTTTGGAAGCAATTTTCATTCAACATCCCTTCTGTCCCCCCTTCTCCTTTTATTTATTTCTTTTTTTTACTGTGATGACCTGCCTGAGGCAGTGATAATCCATATTTAATGACATACTATTAAGAGAAGCAAGTGGTTTAGCTGGAAGAAAATAAGATAATGTGAGTTAGCACAATATGAAACAAGTATGCAGTGGATGTATTAAATACATATTTATACTATAGTTTCTTGTTTGCATGGATCCATGGATCATTTGAGTTTTGAATGTTGCTGTGTGCTCTCTTAGGATTCTAAGAAAAAACTACTGGTTATAGAAAAATGAGGTTTTTTTTATTTAGTAGGTTGCTTGCCTGTCACCTATTCTGATGACAGAACACCTATCTGCATTAGTTCTGTTTGGTACAGGTGTGAAGTGTTAATTAAATACTGCCTTCCCAGAGGAACCTTGAGGCAAACACAGAGGCCTCTAGCAAAATTTCAGAAAGGACTTGTAATACTGTAATCTTCCTTATCCTCTTGTTGGAGCATAAATTAACACTGTAAAACATTACATGTTTAGCAGTGATGCATCCAAAATTGTAGTTTAGAAACAAGCACGTGCATGTTTCAGCAATCACAAGAAGAGTATTAGAGTCAAATTGCAAAGAAAAATAGAGGTCAAATCAAGAAGTTAGAAGGAGGCAACGGAGATTGATGGGATCATGTCCTGAAATCCTGCTTTCTTGAAATTACTGGGGGGATTTTTATTTTTTATTTTTATTTTTTTATTTAGTAGTTTTAGTTCCTTCAGAGGATAGAAGTTTAAACCTAGTCTCTGTTTGGTAAATTGTGTGATTAAGTCTCAGTTTATAATCTCTGATCCTTGTCTGCCAAACTGAATTACTACAATGTTTTAGAAAGTTAAATAACTATTTAACTTGTAGAGGAGTCTTGCTTTGCAGTTGTAAGATTTTCTTCAATCTTCACCTGATACGGAAATAGCAGAAAAGGGCAGAGAAAGAATTAAAAAACCTACTGATATTACTATAAGACTAAACCCTTCTTCAAAAATTTTCATACTCATATAAAATGTTCTAAGTAGTGATTGCCATTTGGTCAGTTTGATCAATTTTATATCAAATTACTGGATAAAAATGACTTGATATTTGAACGTGAAATTTGTTCTGCCTTCAGAGGAATATAATTTGGATAGTCAGTCCTTCCTGATACTTTTTTTTTTCTTGTAACAAATGTTGACTATGGGAAGAAATTATTTCCTATTTTATTTACCAAAGCTTATGTGTGCATTATTTAAACTGCTATCTTGCATATACAGTTTTCCTGTGTCATCATGCATCATGCTAATCTTAGTTTTTCAGTATGAATTCCAGGAATGGAATTTTGGTTCAAGAAGATGTTTGACTTGAAGGCTTAAGATTTTTTTTTTTCTATAAATACAGCTGTCATATTGTTGAAAGCCAACTTAACATTTTTATGTATTATTACACATGCTGGTTCTGCTTTTGTCGCTATGGTTCTTTGGTTTCCAAACCTCTTTGACACTCAGCTAGTTGTGAAATTTACTGCCTCGGCCTGTGATATTTTATTCTAGAAAATTGGTAAAGTGTGTGTAATTTCCTCTAACTTAGTAGAAAATAAAGGGCTAAAAAAGAAAAATCACTTTTTGCTACAAGAGAACATACTGACTGTTCTTTTGTCATTGCCTAACTGGCAATTTTAATTTTGAAGGCATGTCTCCCTATTATAAAGAGTGTGTCTTTAATAACAAGGTAAGAGCACCAGTAAGGAGCAATCTTTGAAATTCTTTCTTTGTACTTAGAAGTTATCTTTCATAAAGATTCTTTTGTAGTTGTGCAGATTTATTTTATAAGCAAACTGAACATAAAACGAGAAATGTTTTATAAGCAAACTGAACATGAAATGAGAAATGTTATCTGGTACATTGGTGCCTCATATAACAGTTGTAGCAAAAGACTGTGTTTTAATAGTACTCAGGTAAAAAAGTCAAGCATTCAGAAGTTAGAAAAAGACTCAATAGTATACATGTAGCCTTTGACAGCACCAACAAAGAGCCTGTGGTCCTGTGCTGGAGCATGTTGGGTGCATCTGTTATCTTCAGAAAACTCAAAACTCTTAAGTTCCACTATTCATACAAAACTTATGACATTTCAACAACAGTAAAAGCATGCTTTTAATGTAAAGATTTGTCCCAGTTTCAAGTCCTTGTGTTAAATTTGGAAACACTGCAGATTATCAGTGAAGCTACTCTAAGAATTATAGCATGGGCAGCCCAGTATATTTTTGCAAAACTTAACTCAGTAGGTATGCCTAGCAACCTGAAGGCATATGCATGTATGCCATAATATCTGTCCATATGGAAGGAAACCTGCTTACAGAAAGAAGCAGTATTTTGTTATGGAATATTGTGGCTGTCTTATCATGCTTCTCTTCATGTTTTACAAAGTTTTTGGGTTTTTTTTATTAAAGTAATGATATTTAGTGAAGGATCTCTGTCTATCTTTTCAGGTGTTTCAGATGCTGAGAGTGGTGAAATATTAGATCATAGAATATCTTTTAAATAACTTTTTAAAAATATTTTTTAAATAAGTGTCTTTACAATTGTTAGAATTTTAAGACTGGGGAGTAATAACTTCAGGGGAGTTATAAAATGTGCCTCGTTGTCTTAATGTCTTAAATGTTCAAAACCCATCAGTAAGTAGAATGAATATTTCTGTTTTGCATAGAGCAGAACATCATCAGCTTTCGAACTGCTTCTCCAATTTAATTGTTGCAGGATAAGGGATGGTTATTTAGTCTTTTCTTCCCTAAGGTATGAGGTCTGTGATAAGTACCAGACAGTGTCAGGGCTCTCAGTGTCTGACTTTCCTGTTCTTCATTGAAATGGTTGAAAGTTTTAGAATGCCTCTACTTGTCTCTGTGGTACACTGTAAATAGTAGCTTCTTATTACTTACTAGTAAGTTTAAAAGAAGTAAAAAAGGAAGGTGGGCGGGATGAGAAGAAAATGAACCAAGATCTTTGTTACAGAGTGGCACTCATTTTAAATTTCTTCTAGATAAAGATCTTGACAAACTCTTGACACTCTTAAAAAGTACAGAGAAGCAAACTGGATTGACAGAAATGTGTAGAAAACAGTTCTGCAAAGTCATGAAAGCCAGACCGGATGTCATCAGTGGAAAAAGTGAGTATGATTTACTGAGGTAAGGCAAGCAAAGAGAAGGATGCTAGTAAGCAAATTGTTCTTTAAAGTTTCTTTGAGGATTACATTATCTATATAAGTAGTCAACAGCTTTGTGGTGATTATGAAATCTATTGCAATGAGATTTTCCTAAGAAAACAAAGCTAATGCCTCATGTCCTGTTTTTCTCTCTTTGTGGCCTGTGTAGGCTGTTTTCAGTGAAATTTGACACAAAAACAGGGCTCAAACAGAAGCATCTTCTGTGTAGGATCAAAGTAACCCAGCATGTGTGTTTTACATAAGACAGTTGAAATTTATAATAAAATATATAGCAGTATATAAGTTACAGGGCGGTTTCAAAGCCTCAAGGAAGTCAATTATACAGGAACTTATTTAATATTAAAATTGTTAATAATAAATTCATCACTTGTATAATGCAGTTAAAGTCAGTTATTTAGTGTTTTTAAATTCTTAGAGCTTTCTGTTCTTTTTGAAATGAACTTCAGTTTATAGTCTCAGGTGAATTAGTTTGAGCTGCCACCTTCCTTTGGAATAAAACATATGTATATGTATATGTATATGTATATGTATATGTATATGTATATGTATATGTATATGTAATGATTCATAGGTCTTTGGAGGCAATTGGATGTATTTTATATAAGCTTCTACTAAAATAAGGAAAATAAATTGAAGAGATGCAATTAAAAAGCCTCTAGATCTTTCTAACAAAATTATATATTTCCTTTTCTTCTGTGACTCTGCTTTAGTGGTAAAGGCTTTTTATATTATAAATGGTGTGGCACGAATAATTAAGTTTTTGTAAAATCAGTTTTATTTGAATGCAGCATATTTTCTAGACTGATCTCTTCTTGGATTATATGAAGGTTCTGTTGAAAATTGTTAGTCTTTCTTCCTGCATCTAAAAGGAATTCTTTGAAAAAGCATATTTTCACAAAAAAAAAGAGCATACATTTAAAGTAGGTGGCTTGCAAATATAAATAGAAGTCTTTCCTTTTTTGCTTTGTAGTTTTCCGTACACAGCCTCAAAAACCTCTGTAGATTGTTTTCTGTAACTTTGTTGGAGGTACCAGAAGCTAGAATGAGGAATTAAAGAGTCATTAAGATTTGTTAACCCAAAAAAGAAAAAAAGAGCTTGCTTCTGAAAAAACTGTTTCCAGCTGAGATGGAACTGGGAGTCAAAGTCAGAAAGAAAGTATCAGCAAAATTGATGTTTATCCTCATAGGGACTTCTGCAAGTGCTTTTACAAACCACACAAAGGAAGGTATCAAAGTAGAAACAGATCGTGTAGTGAAACTAAATAAATATAAATGCCCTCAAAATAACTATAAACAAAGTGTAAGCACTGGTAAATTAAGGTAGAGGAAGAGAGCTGTTCAAACGTAGCATGTCTGCTTGGAGATATTTCAGAAGCAGCAAAATATCTGCTAGCTGTTCAGTTTGAGACAACATCATGTTCCTTGAAGCTCTTTTATGAGAGACAGCTGTGCTGCTGTGCAGCTCTTGCAGCATGTGAAGCTCTCCCAAATTTCAGAGGACTGAGAAGCTTCAGTCCAGATCCCAAGAAATGAAAACATTTACTTGTTACAGATGGAGCAAACTCCAAGGATTACAGAAGAAAAATGCTTAATTGTGCTTCCTCTACTCCGCCCTTTTTAAGGGAGACAGACTAAAATTAACATCAGTTGAACCAGAACATAATCAGCAGATCTGACAAATGGATTCGACAATAACTGCACAGTGTAGGATGTATTGATTTATTTTTTGGTTTTTTTTTTTTTTCTCTAATATTTTGGGATCTGGTGTCAGGATTGCTAGATGCTAAATCTATAGAATTTCCTTGAACCCCATCAGAAAATTCCTGAGCAAACAGTGTAGTATCAATATCTCTAATTCACTCTGCTGCTGTTGGTTGCCATCATATTGATTCGGGCAGTGATTTTTGTGCTAAACACTAGAGTATCCTATTACTTTGGGCAATTTACATCTTTAGCCCTAGATGGGCATGTTCTCTGCTAAGCATCACCTCTGACTGCAGCTGTTTTAAGTCACTTCTGTTTGGAATGGTGTTATTGAACAGCCACAAGATACAAGCCTGAGGATTGTTTGTATGTCTTTTGGTGTGGGAGGACTGAAAGTCTGTTTTTTCTTGGTCATCTAAAACCCAAGCATATTGTAGACAAACAGCTTCTCCATTGTATTGATCTAAGCACTACAAGCTGAGAGAAAGGCATTCTTCTAGTCATTCCTTCTATAAAGGTGCTGCAGAATTATGGACCATAGGGATATAGCTGCTTGTTGTTGATTGTGCATGTCTTGGCATCTTTTTGACTATTCTTTGCAGTGCTTGTGACCTCCCTGAAGCATCGTTAGTGCATCTAGCGAAGAACTTTCTATGTATTGGCATCTAGGCTTTGGCAGGAAGAGAAACAGGCAAATCAACTCCTCTCCTCTGAGAAACGGTTTAGATTTATGTAGAAAATCACTGGGCTTTGTGAATCTCGGCCTAGTATATTGCATGTTCAAATAATTGATGTGATTTGGAAGCTTTTTTTTTTTTTTAACCAGTGGTGTTGGCATAGCTGTTTCTTCTATGCCTTTTCCAGTTCTCTCCCCCTTTTCATCCTTTAAATTTTGCAGAAGGCATTTCTCTTGTTTTCAGCCCCAGCAAGTCCTAATTTTTTTATTTCTAATCTGCTCCTAGTTAGTGTTGTGTCAGCAGCCGATCTCTTTCCTGTTGGGGCAGATTCAATGCCTTAATCCTTTCCTCTCTTAGGAGACTTTCAGTAACAGAAATTGAGGATGTTACAGAATCATACACTAACATACTTCCCTTCATAATTGAGAGGTAATCACTGCCCAATCTCTAATCATTCTCCTCAAGCTTTACATCCATATGTGGGTATGGATAGGGATAGTAAACTCCACTAACATGACTTGCACTGTGGAGTCATTCAGAATTTTATATACTTTTGAGCCTATTAATTTACCTCCAAAGTGTTCTCTCTTAAGGAGAGAACATCATCTTCAAGCAGTTATTTTTTTAGTTTCAGCAACTAAAAGATATGAAAAACATTGCAGCTTTTGAAATTATTGGTTAGATATTACTGGAAAACAGAAGATTTTTCTTCATTTTTTACACTGCATTATAGTGTTCTGCAACCCATTAATACTTTGCAAGGTCTGCATCATCTGAGGTAGTTCTGTCAAAGCATGCTGACAAAACATACTGCGATCTTTTGAGGCAATGTCATTTTGGTGCTAAAGCCTTTAGCAGTTGCTGCAAAAAACTTGAGAGTAACTGTGGAACTTTCCCCATGGGTTGAAGAACTTTTTGGTTCTTGGATATTTTCAGTAGGTAGAGCTGTTGTGTGTGGGCAGTTGATTTTGTTAATTCATAATAATAAAATGCTAAATTTTGTCAGTTTATCAGCATAGCCTGATCAGGCATTGTAAGTGTAGCTTATAGCAAGGTATACTTTACAGCTACTGGAATCTCGGCATCCCCTTGCGTCCTTGGTGTCTCAGCAGTCGCCATCCTGTATGTAGAAGTAAAGATAAGGACTTCAGTTTTTGTTGAGTAGGAACTTCTGGTTTCAAACACAATAAAATACTGCATTTTTAGAGCAGTTACTAGCATATTGTTACTTCTTTCACAGAGAAAATAATTTAAAATTCCATCTTTGTTACATCCAGCTGAAGAAGATTTGACTAAATTTAGTCTTGCATAGTAGTCTTCCGTAGGTTCTCACTAAATGTGTGAGAAGGAATTCTCTAGGCTGTGATTCCAGAAAGACAAATTAGAGTAACAGTGTTAGAATTCCATTCTGAATTGATCATCAGAGCAGCTTATTCTCTGCAAGAAGGATGTAGGTTCTCTTAGCTCAGCTCGGTCTTTTTAAATATGGAAACCAACTCTTCTGCATTGAAGATTGCTCAGTTAGATGTAGATCTGCCTGTGGTCTGCTCTTGTATGACCAACCTAAAAACACTACTTTCACAAAAGAGGAGAGAGGTTTTTAAGCTAATGCAAAATGTCATTTTTATGTCATTGCTTGGTTGTGCAAGGAGGCTTGTTTCAGAATTCACGTGGAATGATCCATCCTTTATGTTATTTAAGAAGAGCGATTGCAGATCAAAACATCTTTCTTCTGTCCCCCAAACCAGTTTGGAGCAACTTCCAGAGGAATATCCTGTAAGCAGTGTGAATGTGTGTGAGCATGTATGCAAGGGTGTGACGGTAACATCTGACAAGGATTTAAAAGGCTGGTTTATTTTTTTCCCCCACTAATAAAGAGGATGTCAGTGTATTTGTGTAGGATATGTGACCTTTATCTCTAATGGAAGCACTGTCAGAACTTTATTATCATGTTTTTTTTCTTTTCAAAGAAATTGCAGGTTGTTCCTTTGCTGTTTCAATGTACAATACTTTAAAATCTCCCATTATCTTAGGAATTCCCAAAAGTCCTCTTTATTCTTGGCATTAGGAAGGTAATCAGCAACCATTTTTTTTTTTTCACAGATTTATTAAACTGAAGTATGAGTGATGGAGTAGAAAATTTCTAGCACTGCTCTTAGGAAAAAGTTGGCTGGCTGAGGGTTTCACTCTTGAATTTTTAACCTCTAACACAAGTGAAGCGGGACTGCTGTTAACTCTCTTGAGTTCTTTTTCTTTCAAACTCCTCTGAAGCATCTGTGAGTTGGTATAGAATATGATCTAGTGACCTTAGTTACATCAGAAGATCTAAAAAGATCTGACGGCTTTCACAATTTTTTGGCTTAAGCCAAAATTAGAATTAGATAACCTCTCTTGGTGGTTACCTATTAAAACAGTTTTAAGCACATGCAGATCTTTTAATCAGTGTTCTTATACAGTTTAGAAACCAATTTTATTGATTTTTTATATTCTTCAAGGAAAAAAAAACTACCATTCCACAGGAATTCAGATGGTTTATGAGCATGCTGCAATCACTACGGGAATTAAAAACCCCTTTAATTCAGTTTATATATGATTACGCACTCCTAAATTAAAATTACCTCTTTTTTTTTTTTTGATGTGTGGATTAATTTTCATAAGGTAATTGCCAGTCTCTTAAAAACTTCAATGTTAGTACAGCAAAACTACCGCCATTTAAGAAAAGTCAGCATTTTCACAACATTAATCTGTGTCTCCGAATATAACCTCTGCATGAGAATGCAGGCTTTTACAGCAGTGCTGACTGTACTGTACAGTGAGCTTTCCTAAATTCCTTTTGTCTATTTTTCCATTTAAATAAAAAAAATCACTGAGTCAGTTTCCACCTTATATAAAGATTTTCAGGGAGTGTCCAAATGGCAGTTAAATGAAGTATTGAAAAAAACATTGAACCAACTACTTGTCATTTTACATGGATGTTCTTTTGGTAGAGACAGTGTCCTGTGAAAACCCTCTATTTGTGTATTAACCAAATTTGTTTTGATAAAATCTTACGTGTGTCTTCCTCTCTCAAACTTGATTAAAAGCTTTTCACAGATCCTCCTGATAGGCACTTAGATAAATACTCTCAAATGGTGGAAATCAATTTAGTGCTTGAGTTTCAAAAAATTGCTTAACTGTTGAGCTGTCACTTCTCCCATTAACTCAAGCACTGAACCGAAATATTTGTCTGCTAGGTCAAGTGTGTGGGTGCCTTCCAACAAAGTGATGTACGCTGTTCTGACTTGGTTCTAAGCTTTCTGAATTAAGTGGTATCTTAGTCTTTTTAACATCATTCCTGTTTGTAGTTGTAGTATGGCATATTTCAGTAATCACAGTACTGGCAAACACCAAACATCGAGGTAGTTACGGATGTTAAGTTTGATGTCTGCATTTTGCTGTCTACAGCTCCAAGTATAGATACTTTTTCCCATTGTCCACAAAAATTTGTAATATTGTTAGTGAACCAAATTGCACTAAGTGTATTAGTGAAGATTAGTGAAGATTATTCATTTTGTGAGAATAAACAAACTTGCTCTTCTATAAAATAAATGCCTTTTTGCTAGCCCCGTGTGGTTTATTAACCATGATTAGAAATAGCTGTATTACATTTAATTAGCAGTTTATTCTCTTCATAAAAATGCATAAGAATATAAATTACACATGTAATTTTTTGTTTTGATTCAGTAGTCCTTTGCAATGCAAAATTAATTTTTGTTACTGTTGGAGTTAGCTACTCTAACTGTGTTTAGCTGCTGTAGAAGAACTTCTTTCCCCCTTTGTCCTACACATCAACACAGCATTACCAAGACCTCTTAAAAACTTTTTTCTGGACTCATTCAGTGTAAATAAATTTCTGTAAATGTTTTAAGCCAACTAATCAAGAAAAAAAAATCATGATTTAACGCCACTGTATTGGCTTTAAATGGTTGGAAGAAGAGTTAATTGTCTTTATGGTGTCTTTTCCCCATTGTTTTTCTGGCATAACAAGCACCAGGCTGTGGGTGGAGGTTCCATCTTCCTCCTCTGCATGCACAGTAGCTAGCACTACAGTCCATGTTAGTTTTCCTGTCAGCTGGTTTGAGACAAGAACTCCAAGCTTTCTCCATTGCTACCTCTACCACAGATTGTTATCCCTTACTTGTGCTGTTATAACTGTTGGTACAGCTAGACATTGAAAGGGTTTAACGGAATTTTTTTGTTTAAAGCCATCAGAATGACCCATGTGAGCATGGAGTTATGTATAGGGATGGGTGACTAGGGGCCAAAGTGCTATTAAATTGAGGTGCAGCACTTGTTCCTCTTGAAATATACTTCCTTGTTTTGCATTACTATGAAAAGATGGTTGCATCACTGTTCTTTAAATCCTGTTTATCATGACAGGGGCAGCTGGTTTGGGCCAGTATTTACTTACAAAAAAATATTCACTGTTGCATAAGGGTGTAACATATTCCTTGCACCGTAGTTTAAATGTATGAGGTGGCAGTATGCTCAGTTGTTGTAGCCTCAAACATAAAGAACTGAGGCATCGAGAACATTTTTTGCTAATGATTCATCGTTGAGAGTTCTCACTAATTTCCTGGCTAACATCCTGTGAAGGTGGGAGATACGCTTTCCTACGTAGGGACCAGATGTCAGCAAGGACTTATCTATGCGGTATCTGCAGGCTCACAGTTCCATGGCAAGGACCGAGTAAGAACATCATGGTCATTGTAAAACACAGCATCTCCATCATAAAATACAGAATTTCCCAAAGGAAACCCTCCTATTTATTACTTTATTTTAAGTGAATAACTTTTATCTTGTGATAGCATAGGTGGGTTTATATCATATTTGTTTGAAACAGCCCTTAAAACCTTTGCTAACCTTATTGTTAAATATCTTTTTGGGGTGGTGTAGGTTTTTGTTGAGTGTGGGTTGTTTTCTTTTTTTCTTTATTTTCCTGTGTTCACACACAAATACGGTAAGATATTGTAGTTTAATTAAGTTAATTTTCATTTCATATTGAAAGTGTGGAACAAATTCTGAAGTAATCCTCAGAGGATATAAAGATAATATGGAATTCTCTTTCCGTTTACACTGAATATATTCTCAGTAAAGCTATTAAAATTTAATTTCAGTTGGGAATGGTGTTAGGAATGCAAAAGGCAATGTATGCTTTGAAATGTTCCCCCATAAAACCATGAATAAACATGCAGGAATTCATATAGTTTTAGTTTCTCACGTATTGTCACTCTGTTAGGTAATGTAGTTCCACATTTTGTTCATTGCCTCTGATGTTATAACGGGTTTTTACTTTTTGCAGTTTTGGCAGAATTAATTGAAACGTTCGTATTGCATCTTTCTGAAAGCGGATCGGATTGTTATTTCAGCATGGGAAAATATGAAGGTCAGTTTCCTAAGAATGTATTTATTGCCAGCAGCCTCTTCATACTGAAATTACTTTCTTTTAAAATATATCTGTAGCATTTTGGGAGTTGTTTAAAATGTTCTTTTGCAGCTCAGAAATTCATTGCTTAACTGGTGGGAAATACCTTGCTTTGGAACAAGGGATGATGTGCTTGAGTAAACAGCACAGATAATTGTTAGTGATGGGCTTTCACATTTCTGTGTGTGTAATGGAAAGATGGAGTTGCAGAACAGGTGAGGATATGATTCAGAGTATTTATTGACACCTATTATAGAATGATTTGCAAAGCTGGTGGCATAAATATTTAAGATGGTGTAAGCAATCTGGCTCACCTTTTGAAAGCCCCATAATATATAATCAACCCAAAGGCATGCAATTTATATTCCATTAAAGGTTCTGCATTAAAGAACTGCTATTGTTGGCAGAGTAATCCGAGTATTAGTTTTGTACAGATGTGTTTGCAGCCAAGAGTAAAGGATGAATGATAAAGTTAATTTATTCTGAATGTATAGTCATACATTTTAATACTTTGAAGCACTTGCAAAATTAGAAAATTTAGAAGTATTGTTAATATCTGCCGGAAAATGAACTTCCATTTTTTATTGTCTGTCCAGGACTCTTCTCTTAAGTTGTAGTTCATTCATTTAGAATACTTTGCCACTAACTGTGGGGAACCAATCCCGTTTTGGGGGAGATTCTATTATTTAGACTGCTATTTTATTCTCATATCCATGGGATGCAAATAGAGTGTCCTTGGAGGTTTCAGACTTGCCTTTGAAGTTTCAAAGCATTAAAAAACAATACCTTTAGTAATTCAGAGGCATCTCTTTCTTTTATGTAGTGGCCTTTACCTTCTGAAAGCTTGCTGATGGAATACTCTTAATTTTATTTGAGAATCAATGTCTTTGCTTAATGAAGAGAGTTGCTGAAGTGACAGTTCTTTCTGTCACTGTATTATTTTTCCTTAAGAGATCCTTAAAGTGTTTTTTGTTGTCCTGCATTCGTTTGTCATTTACTTTTCAACTCAGAAGGCATAATGAGCAACAGAAATCTTTTCATGGACTCATAGGACTTGCTATTTACATATTTGACACTTTCTGAATTAAATTATGATTTTGATGGTTCCTTTAAAAGCCTACGTAATGTCTTCATGACATAAAGAATTTATTTGCCACCTAGATTGTCCCTCTTGCTCCTCTCTGTACATGTCTTTTAGGTTACAGTTCAAAGTAGCACACATTTTCCAATGGCATGGGAAGTCCAGGTGTATTTTCTTCTCTGCCTTGGGGAATGCCTGTCTTGCATTTCTCTGGAGAACAGCATAGCCCACAGACCTATCTATTCAAGGTTATCTTAGTGTTTCCTGTTAGGAAATGAGGAAAAACCTGCTTGGTTTGAATAAGACAAAAAAACTAACTGGAAGAGGAGCAGAAAACATCTAATGTGCAGCCTCCAAGTGGATGCCTTGCCTAGCGGAGGCAACATCTTGCTGTTTAAGTGCTTTATGCCATATATGTATGTAAAAGTGCTACTTAAGCTAAATGCTGGCGCTGTTACAGTAGAGGCATTTTTCTGAATTAAGTAAAGCTAATGCATTGTTAGGAGGTAAACTATATTCCAGGCGCATCTTTCCAGCCACACATCTAAGAAAGACAAACATGCGCTTGGCAACTGTGTGTGTCCACTGATCTCTGGAATAAATTTGGTTCTGAGGTACTAAAAAAGAGTTTCAAACAGGTGCTTAATTTTAATGAAGAGAAGGCACGGTTTTCATGAAAGAGGATTCAGTACATTGCGTAGATATTCATTGTTTATCATGTTTCTTGAGATGAGAAATTGATTATCCTAAGAAACTACAGCTTTCTAAACCCATAGGTAGTTGTAATTAGAATAGCAGAGTCATCCATCTGCTGTGGAATCCCTCAGGATTTCAGTCGATTATAAAATTTGCAAGTATGGAAAAATCAAATTAGTTTGGGTTGTTATCATTTTCTAGATAAGAGAGAAGGAAAAATATCTGATAAGCACTATGCAGTTGCAGAGTTTAATTATAAACAGTAACGCAAATCTTACTTGAAGTTTACTTTCTGCTAATAGCAATGATACTTCTGTGAAGTAGATAAGTAAAATAACTTAAAGTAAGGACGTTAAATGCTAATGAACTCTATCCCCTTTTCCCAGAATTATTGCTTTCTAGTTACTTTTTATTTTCTTTCTTTCTTAAAAAATTGGAGGCCCAAATGATTGATGCCTAGGTGTAACAGGCGATAGGATGGCAAGAAACTGATGTTTGTTTTCTATAGTAGTAAAATAAGCATTACTCATTAGGGGTATGAAGTTCTTAAAATAGACACTTTCTGTTGTTAGTAAATTCCAATTTATCTGAATATTAATGCTCCGTGAAAATGTATTCATTTTCTCAAGGTTCCAAAAACCACATTTCTCAAATAATTCCACTTGCAGAATCATAGAACTTGCTGGTGTCTAAATTTCTTAATCAGTCTGCACCATGTGTTGCAAGCTGCCCAAAATTTGGAATGCTATGACCTTTCAGGATCAACTGGATTTTTTTGGTAGCTCTGGCTGAGCAGATGACTTTGCAGAGGAGTACTCTATTTCCACTGAACTCTGTGTCTGAAACAGTTCTACCAGAGAGACAGAACACCTCAGGGATTTCAAGTCTTGGCTGTAAAACTCAAATGTCATGGTGTGTTCCTTCTCCAGATGAGGCTTAGTTCTCCAACTGAACAAAATCTCATAGGAGCTTCCTACCACTTAATGAATGGTTAATCTTCTAAGGGTCACGAAGATCAGGTAATGAACTGAGAAATTTTAAAAACACCAGTGGGAAGTTATCAATAATGAACTGATTAGGAGGAGTAGCAGCAGAGAAGTGCAGCACTAAAACACCAAATTAGGCTAGAAGGGAAGGAGGAGGAAGGGCATTCTTCCCTTCATCCTGCATCATTTGATACATGCATTTTTTTAAAGATGGGTGTCCTCTTTAAAGATGCTGTTAGCAGAAACTGAGCTCTGCCAGTGGATAGGTAACTGGACTGAAAATACAGTTCATTCTTAGTTATGCTGCTGTCAAATCCAGCCTAAATATTTGTGATGACCAATACAAAGAAGTTCTAGTCAAGATAAATAGTGAGAAACATATGACTTCTGCTCTCCCCCAAATCTAAGTAATGTTTTTAAGTGGAAAATTTTCATAAGAATGAGAGGGAGGAGGAGTACCAACAAAATATAAAGTTCTGTACTGACTTCTTGGGCACCTGCACACTGCCAGTGTTTAGTTACCCATTGAAGCGTAAGTAGAAAACCTGGGGTTTTGTTTTAACAACAACAAAAAAATAAAAAAAATAAATTGTGAGCTCTACAGCTTCAGTTTATATGGACAAAGCCAAAGACAAGAATCTGATAGTGAATGTAATTACATATTTCAAAGGTTCTTGAAACATCTGTAGGAGTTATGCAGGTGGCTTTGGCCATCATGGGATTTTAACAACTGTTTGCAGTATTGTTACTTGCATGGCTCCTTTGAATCAAAAGTATTTTACATCTATAAAAAGAAAACTAATATTTCTAACCATTACTGAAATTAAAATTTAACATTTATTAACATTTTAAGAAGATTATTTATACAACCATAGCAACATTTGGCCTGGGCACCAGGGAAAGAAAAAAAACCAAAATCAATAATGTGAGAAACAGCTTTAGTCATTTCCTCTACTTGAAGCCAGTAGTTTCTTTGGGAGTACAGCAGTTAAATAGGAAAATAAAAGTAATTATTATCTAAAGACCATACAAATTGTATGAAATATGCCGTAAAACTTGTTTGGTTTGTCAGCCTGTCATTTCAGCGTGAATGCAGCGTTAGCCCATTTGCTGACTTAGCACATAAAAGCCTGTTCATACTAAGAGGGCAAATGAATGAGGAAACAATCTTTCAGATGACTTGTAAAGCTGATTGAAGTCTGGTCTGATCACGGAGAATGCTGCTGGACTGTGTGTGCCAGCTAACTGACTCTGAAGTGTTTGCAGCTATAGATGTAGTTAACTAATAATATGTAATAATACCTTTGCAAACCAATCTCTATGGGATGTACATTTTTTGTGCTCCTGAATGCTGCAGAATGTTTTTTGAGAAGTACTGCTGATTAAGGGGGGTGAAATGGGTATGATCGTGGTTAGTACAAGAGATCAGTCATGACCAAGCAAGAAAACACTGAAATTGCTTAAGGAATTGCTCCGTCTTCTCTTTAACCTGTTCTTCCCATTCCCCCTAATCCATTTTGACATTTATGATCGCTCAGAGCTTTTCAGGAAAACCTGGAAAATAAAAAACACAGAAGGCAAACAGACTTTTCCTGTTGATGCAAGATGAAAACATTCCAGTTCCTTTCTGTCACAAGGCTTGTTCTGCACTAATTAAATAAATAAATATATGGTAAGCAGAAGTCAATCCCCACCTTTCCTCAGGAAACACCTTATTTGCATCTGTAACTATCCAGGATGACCAGGGTTGCTTTTCTTTAAAGACGAAGATAAGCAGTAGGGGGTGAAGCTGACTTTACTGGGGGATCCCAGATTTGGGCTCACTGAAGCAGGTAGGACAAGATGCTCAGTGAGCCCCCTTTGCCCTTTTTTGCCCTGTCCCTACCCTCACTGTTCCCCAAACCCAAGAAACAGGGATCCTGGTTATCTTTGGCTGTCTGTGGAATACTGAGACTGATTTAGAGGTAGAAAGGTTAGAAATGAGAAGGTGATTACCAAATGATAAAAGTTAATACTTCTTTATTATATAAAAAATAAGATTCAACAATTTTTCATGTGTAGTGTTCTTGTGGGTTTTTTTTTTTTGTTTTAAGTAATCAATGGCAATTAATAGTTTGCAAGCCTAGTCCTACGGATTTCTGACGTTCTTTAAGTCACTGATACAATTTTGACTTAATTTCAGTTTTACAGTGTTTAAGATGTTTCAAAGATAGAACTGTAATATACCTCCTGTTCAACATAGAATTTTTGTTTTATTAGATAAAAAGAAAGTTTTACAAAGTGCATCATTCCTTCCATTTTAATAATAGCTGTAATGCTGTATCATGCTGTTATCTAATTCACAGCTTGGATAGGTGTCATGTCCTCTGTTTGGAGATAAACATTATTACCTGGAAAATTGATCTGTCAGTCAGTGCTTTTTGATATGAAACCTGTTCTGTTTCAAGTCAGTTAGTTATATCAGATATATTGATAAATATCTGTCAAATGAGTCTTGTAGAAAATTAAATTCGGTATATTAAATCGGAAGTATCATGAACATCATTACAAAAGTAGAGCCACAACATATGCCTGCAAGCTTACTCATCAATTTTAAACCTATGGATTGCAATATGCAGTATTTCAATATTCCACTTAGTGATAATAACAATTTTTATAAGCTTAATGGTGCATTTAAGGGTTCCAGGTTCACTTTTTAATCAGTGGGAAGTGATCCTTTGTGCATTCTAAATATCTTTTTAGTTTTCTAAAGCCTAGTCTTCCCATTCTACTAATTGCTTAAAAAAAATTTAAAAAATAGGAAAATCAGAACTTTTTCTTGTCCCAGGAGAAGAACCACAGTTTATGTCTTCTCACTGTGAGTTGTGGAGGGTTATATAAAATACACTGGTGTACAAAATCAAAAGGTTTTGCCTTCATGAGGTACAGTGTAATACGAAATTATTACTCACTCCAAAGTCTGTGTTAATTGTATCTTTTTTTTTTTTTTCTTTTTCAAAATACGGGGGTAAATATCAAAAAGAAAGCAGATAAGGAGTAAACTCTTTTCAGCATCTAAGAAATTCTTACAACGGAGAAGAAAAAGGATTGAGAAACAATTAAATCACTTATGTTGTTTTAATGTTAATGGAAAATAAGCGTTCGGTGCTTGCTGTAAACTTACAGAATGGAAACTGGGCCCAGCTTGTGTGATGTGATACTGCTATTCTTCATTCAACCCTTGCTGGACTGGGATACCAGCTCCTGCAATACCACTTACAAGAGAAGCCACCTTGGAATGAAGACAAGGCTTGATTGTTGTACTGCTTGCCTCTCCCCTCCCATCTGGTTGGTCATAGCCAGCTCAGTTAGATCCCCTGTTTCATCTTCCGTCATAGATTCTAGGGTGTAAGTGTGCCTCTTGCCTTCCCAGTGGCAAACAGGAACCTGAAAATTAATTGATTCCTGGTATGGTAATGGCATCTTAAGTAAACAGGCAACATGGAACAGGAGCTGTAAAGAGATAGGAACTGTTTCACTCATCTCTGTAGGTTTTTAACTGAAAAGCCCTGTGATTTTGTGTGTATTCTTCCAAATGCAGTGTTGCAGATATGCTATGCAAAAGATATTTGGGTAAAAAAAGAATCTGTAATGTGGGATTATATTTCAGTCCTGTCAGATTATTGAATACATTTGTTTTACTCAAAGACCAGTTGATTTTTCTTATGTGTACAAGTATTTGTGGCAAGGACAAAGTTAATTTCTAATGAGCCTTGCACTTAAATCATTGTCATTTATCAAAGCTACAATATAAAGTGGGATTTTTTTCTTATCATACTTTTGCTGTATTTTATTGCTTCATTGTCAAGCAAAACTTTGCTTTATTGGTTTCTTGAAGAAAATTTCATCCTGCTACATCTCATCTGAGCAGAGTCCTTCTTAATTATGTTTTTCTTTAGCTCTCTTCCTAACAAGACACATTTCCTGTTTTCACCTGTAGGTATTTCATCTTTAATAACCTAGTCTCCATTTGCTTACCTGGAGCACAGGATGTTTACCTGAATGGGTAGCCAGGGAGTCCTTCAGTTTGATTTCTCTGTCTGAGAAGGATATAGAAAAAATACAATCTACTCAATCAGTTTTTTATGTTTATCACTTGCATGATTATATTTTAACTTCTGCTTCCCTGTCTGTTATTTACATTTCTAACAAAGAATTGTGGTTGTTAGAAGACTTTTTATAAACTGTATTGGGGTTTTCTTGGTTTTCTAATTAACACTTTGTCTGAAAGAAACATATTAAAGGTTTGCTTTAGTTCTCGGCTTTGTAACTCATTGGACTGTAGCTTTTCTGAGGTAGAGTTATCTTAGATGCTATATGTACATGAAAGAAACAGCGCTCTATTTTTAGTTACATTTAGAATTTTAAATTTTGAGAAAATATTGCGGCAGAGGTTGCTTTACTTCATGATTTATTAATATTTCTAATTTGGATTACTAATTTAAACAAATGCAGAGTATGGAGTCTGTATTACTCTGTGAAAGAACCATGCATAGGAGTACCGGACTCTTTAAATCCATCAGTTATAAAAGTTTCTGACATTGATATCAAAGTAGAACTTCTGTTAATAAGGCTGTGTTTACAGCTTGGAGACTTCAAGGCCACTGGAATGGAAAAAGAAGATTAGAAAATGATTCTTTGTCTTGTTTCTTGACCAGAAGGAACAAAGCACTAATAAGAAATGGGTCTGGAAAAGATATTCTTTGTTTACATCGTGTTGTAAAGCTAATGATACTCATACTACAAGTCAAGATTTCCTTATAAAGTGATTTTAATTTAAAAAAATCCACTGAAGTGTACAAGGAACGTGGGTTCTTCATGCATCCTTTGCAGACTACTAAACTCTGCTAGTAAGAAACAGTTTTCCAAAATTGATGTTCATAGATAAAACAAAAAGCTTTACATTAGTGTTCAGTTAAAATTATATTTTTCATAACACATTTTTTTTCTTTTGCTTTAGCTATGGATGCAGATGTAAAGAATGAAAGTCTTTCATCTGTGCAGCAGCTTGGTGTTGAAATGACAGTCAGGTACGTAGTATTAAAATATTTCCCTAGAGTATTTCTAGAATTTGTTTGATTTTCATGGAAGGACTTTAATGATATTTAATCCATCAACTCAGTGCTTTATACCATTTAAATCTAAAGATCATCTTTAAGAAAATTAATTTTAACTTTGAAAATGAAAAAGATATTAGTACATAATTAAATTATCTTTACAGATTACATAGGTTATTATCCTTTATTGTTATAAAGGCTAATTGTAACTTGTTCGTAAGATTTACCATAAAACTACATTATCATGAGTTATGTGGCTTTTTTCCCCTCACATTATTTCTCTAAATGGTTCTGTTTAGCTAAGCTTAGTTATATGCCATTTAAACATTTTATTTGGCTGGTAATTTTCAGGGCCGTGATGTAGGAAAAGATAATGTGTCTGCACTTCCACAGATTGTTTTCTTTCGTGTTAATATTTGAATTCTGATGTTGATAATTACACATACAATATACTTAGATGGAATTCTAAATATGTATGCGAACAAAAAATGAATAATGTGTAATAGTACTTGCTCTTGCCCACAACCACCTCTCTAAAACAAAACTAAAAGCAATTTAGATGAGGAATCACGACACTAGCAGATCGTAGCAGATGTTTGGTGTGTAAGCTTCCTAGATGAATCACTGCAGGTTTTATTAAATCCATTTATGTGTTTGATGAACAGCATAACAACAGCTTAACTTTCACAGGCCTGTTAAATATGAATTCTTGCCTTTTAGGAATTTAAAAAAAACTCTTAATCTTTAAACAATTTTGATCTTTAATTTTTTGTGCTAGATATGGAAAATATCTAAACTTGCTAAAAGAAAATGCTGAAAATGGGCTGTGCTTCGTGTTAATAAATTGTGAGAAATTTCTGAAACAACAGCAAAGAACTGTGTCATCTTCACTTCGTATCCTTTCTTGATGGCAGAGATGGTACTGCCTGAAAATGCCAGTAGAACAGGAATAGGTGGCGCAGTATGTGAGTATAAAAAAAAGACACTTTTACTTTGAAATTTTCTTAAGTTAACTGCACATGCTCAAGATAAGTTTCACTCTTTCGTTCCCATACTTTTTAAAAGGTCATCTCATTCGTTTTAGTCACTGGAGTAGAATCACATCTTTTTGTACGAGAAAGAGAGTCTAGAGCAGTGCTCCTTTGAGCATTAGTGAGTATTTGGGGTACTCCTGCCTTACCAACACTACTGGTGGTGGTGCCTGTGTAACAATGTGTGTGGCTGCAACCTGACCAACGGGAACGTTTTGACTTCTGACCATTTTAGATCTACGATGGAGCTTTTTTTTTTTAAAAAAAAAAAAGTATAAACTTTACAAGTCCTCTTCTCTTCCTCCACCATTCTCCTTTCTTGCTGTAGAGGCACACATTTTTCTGTGGGGTTTCTTCAGTTGTTTTTTGCTTGATTTGGTTTGACTGCTTATGGATTTGGGAAAATAAGTGTTTCGTTGGGAAAACAGCTTAAATCACTTCTCTTCATTCAGTTTGAGGGGCAGCTGAGCTTCAAGAAGCAGCCTTCTGCACAGCAATATTCCCCTTGCCCCATCTCTTACAAACCAGTGCCTGCCTCTGTGTGCATGGCTGTGTGTGGAAGGGTGGAGGACAGCAAGGAGATACCTGGCCGAGTTCCTTAACCTTCTCACGCAGGCTGCTTGCAGGAGTGCTGCGCTGGCTACGACTGGTTTGCGTCTTCTGCCTTCCTCATCATGTCAGGGGATGGGGAGAAGACACTGACATTTCTGCAGAGATTTTCACGTCTTCTTGTTTCAGCATTTCTCTGGCTACCAAGACTGCACAGATCTGTAAGAATCTGAAAGCGGCTTCTTTCTGAAATGCAACTTTGAGAGCTTCTAAAGGAGGCTTTACCAATTTCCTCAGTTTTGGGTGGAGGCTTTAATGCATTAAGTTTTCATTAAAGCCCTTTAACTCAATAATAAGTGACTCTGAAAAATTCTTTAAGAAAATGACAGGTTTGGCTTTTTTGCACATATGGTTATTTAAAAGGAGTGAAATAAATGGTGGACGGATACTAAAGGTGATGCTATTGAATTTTAAAGCTGGCAAAAAAATAAACTTTGTTAGTGGCATTAAACTCTTGTGTGAAGGCTGTGATACTGTTAACTGACCTTTTCTTCATTTTTACAGTGTGAAAATCCATCTTTTTGAATTTTTTTTAGTAAAACTATCAGCTTCAAAATTTACTAAATATGTAAACACTGAATGCTTGGCCCACTTTTAGTAGATGTTTCCATTTATTTAAAATACAACCCTTTCAGTTTGATTCTGGTACACTGCCATGAAGTCTTGAATATTTTCAACATAAACAGCTGTAGTCTTTACTAGAGACATCTCTTACTAAAGACAGACAGACTAGATTCTGTACCTCTTCTGCAGGCAAGCCTCTGCATTAGCATGAATTGGTTTTTCTTTTCACCAGAAGTGACCACAGCACTGAGCCCATTCCTGAGACTGTTCTGGCTGGATAACGTGTCGTTGGATTATGTGAGCGTAATTATGATAAACATCCTCAGTGATGAGAACCTAAGTGGTGTTTCTGTACAAGAACTAGACAGCACTGAAGTGCCGCAGTGCCAATGCTTGTTCTCAATATCCAAATGATTTGTTTTATAGTGTATTTTGAAGAAAAAAAAAGAAGAGAAAATTCAATAATCTGATTATTAAATTAACTGACAGAAGGTAAACTAAAATAAAATGTCCAAACACGAATGAGGAGTTATCCAGCCATTGGATTGTGATCCAGCCTACCTGAGGAAGGAGGAAAATGCTGAAGGATGTACTTTGACCTTCTAGCACGAAGCCAAGGTTCCTTACCGAGAACCAAAGGACTGACATCCCGAGCTGCACTTACTGGTCCTTATGCTGCACAAAGAAAACGTTCAGTCATACCAGCCACACATACTGCAAAGAAACAAGCATATGGAAAACAACTTCAGATACCATGGAGGTTCATTCCCCTTCTTACACCAGTGAAAGGGGAAAAAAAAAAACAAATCCAACAGAAATTAGCCTTTGTTTTTTCTTTTGTTCAAAATGTAACAATGGTTTCTCCATCCCTACTTTGACAATTAAATCTTACATGCAGAAACCTAGATTGCTATTGCAAAGGATTAGTCAGGTTATGTGTTTTATATATAATAACAGCTTCCTACTTTTAATATACTTTATCTACATGTTTCTCCTGATGGTAGAGCCATCTTTTTTGTTTATTTGACTATTTTCCTGGCCTTAAAATAATTTGGATTACTTATCTTACAAATAAATGTGTACAATTTTATATATTAGTCTCAGCAAAGTATTTTAAAATAACACATTTTTGTGGTCTGTAATCCTTTTCCTCAAAGCTGTTGTTGTTGTTGTTGATCAGATGCACCTACCTACTACCACAGTGGAATCTGGCATCCATCCTGTCTATTTCTACAGTGCTCACCACGTTGAGATGTTGCTGAAAGCAGAGTTGCCGCTTGTCTTTTCAGCTTTTCACATGTCTGGCTTCACTCCATCCCAGGTAACTGATGACAGCGTGTCAAAGTATCATCAGCTTTTTTACTTAAATCCACAAAATCGAGGATGTTCAGGAGCTACTGTGCTTTTTTCTATAAAAGCACTTGTGTGGTCATTGTGACGCGGATGAAGAGATGTTATTGAACACATAGTGACTTAGAGTGTCACGGAATAGAAAGCAGCTGACAGTGCACTGCTGCGTACTGGTGACCTTCCATTACATGTTCATGCAGAAAACTTGATGAAAATAATATATACTTAAACCTCAGATTTATCATTAAAATAAATAGAATAACTTATTCCCTGTAATAATTTTCTAAATTTTCTGTAGGAGGGACATGAATAATTTGGGATATATGTGTAATAGGAAGCAGTTAGGTGATATTAGAGCAAAATTAATTTTATATGAGCTGCCATAAATATTACAAGCCATTAATATAGAAGAATAGCAAAGAGATGTTACTAAAGAAGAATATTTATACATAATGTTTTTACATACTTGGTACAGTTCTTTGGTAATATGGAATGCTATGTATAGAGCATTGTTTCTAAAGACTGCAGGCCTGGTGAAGATTAGCTTCAGGCAGGTTGATGCATATGACCTCTCACCATATTTACGAAAGTGGCTGTTTACAAGAAATGCTGCTGGTGGGTACCACTGTGTCGTTGTGCAGTTCTGCTGTTCAACCCAAACAAGCCCTGAACTGTGAAAACAGCTGTGATGTATTTCAGTGCTTGCATGCATCAATACCTGAAAACAGATCTAATGCCAGAGTACACTCTAGCCCACTTTTTAACAAATATTTTTTAAAAATTACCTTCGGTGTTAACTGGAATATGAGTTTTATGTCTTGTGCTCAGTCGCTGCCAGAGCTTGCAAGATGCACATATGTGGAGGTTATGGCTAGTAGTACTCACTGGGGTCTGCTCAGAGGCTGCGATTCAGAAATGGTGATTCTTGGCTTCCTTGGGGATTCATCCCTTCTGCTTTCATAAGTAGGGTAATGCCATAGGAAAAGGGTCTGTACTGTAGAAAAGTTAAGAGATTATGTTCATCAATCATGAATGAATGTCTACAGCGTTTTAATTATAAATAATTTCATTTTCTCCTAGATTTGTTTGCAGTGGATAACTCAGTGTTTCTGGAATTACATGAACTGGAGTGACATCTGTCACTATATTGCTGTATGTGTTTTCATGGGTCCCGATTATCAGATATATATGTGTATTTCTGTGTTCAGACACCTACAACAAGACATCCTGAAGCACACTGAGGCCCAAGATCTCCAGGTTTTTCTTAAAGTAAGGAATTAAAAAAAAAAATCTCAATTAGGGAAGGGAAGTAAATCTCTCAATACTGAAAATACGTACGTTACTTAATCTGAAGCTCTTGCTGAGTTTCCAATCCATGGTGGGGTGGGGGAGGGAATCAGGAAAGTGAGAGAACTCGTGGGTTGAGATAAAAAAAGGTTTAATAGAACAAACAAAAAAAGGATGATGATGATGATGATAATAATGATGATAATGTTATATACAAAGCAAGTAATAAACAGCAGAGTTTCTCAGCACCCAAAGTTGATGCTGTTTAAGGCCCCCAGCTGCCACACCCCTCAGCCCACACCCAGTTATAAATGAAATATGAAATATATTGGAATAAATGGAATTGAAATAAATTAAATATAAATATGGAATAAATCATATGGTATGGAATATCTCTTTGGGCAGTTCGGGTCAGTTGTCTTTGCTGGGTCCCCTCCCTGTTTCTTGGATGCCCCACAACCTGCTCATTAGCAGGGCAGTATGGGAAGCTGTAAAGACCCTGACTGTTGGCAACAACTGAAATCATCACTGTGTTATCGACATTAATCTCATCCTAACTCCCAAACACAGCACTACACCAGCTGCTGAAACCAGGATCTCATTAAACTACATGTATGTTCTCTGGAAAGGTGGGTTTGTGCAGCGGTGTCCTTCTGAAGCTTGAAGACATTGCGGGACAAAGTTCAGTGAGATGTTATTTTGGACAGATTCCAATTACTATATAACCAGCCTCATAACTGCATTTTTTTTTTTTTGCCATACTATAAGTTAAACTTGGTTTCTGGATTTTTTTTTTTTTTTTTGTGCAGAGTACTGCTTAGGTATAGTTGCAGTCATGAATAGATGCAAATACTTGACTATTCTGTAAGGCATTTTTGCTTTTTTTCTGGTCTTTTTTTTTTTTTTCCCTTCCACTCAAAATTCTTTTGCGAGTTGTGTATCTGTGTCTTAGTCTTCTGTCCTAACAAAACTAATTTTCTGACTAGTTTGCATCCAACTAACATATTCTTAAATAGGAATAACACATAATGTCCATATCTTTCCTTGAATATATTTGGTACATAGTCTAAGTAATGAATTGTTTTGACTTGTTTTTAAGGTACTTTGACTAAAACTTACTTCATCCCGATGGGATTATTCATATAATTCACGTAAATTTATACCGGAGAGAATTTATATATTGTCACCTATGGTATGAACAGGCTAAAGATTTTACATGGTATTGTGAATTAACAAGAAATACTGTATATTCATGCTCTGCTGCAGTATTTACAGTTCATTGAGTGACCATGCAGAGAGAGAGTTGATGGCATACTTTAACTGTTACCTTGCTTTTGATACTCAGTTCAGTCACTGGGTTTCAGGTATACCATGGGTTTGGTGTGAGATTACTCGGGTTCAGTACTTTCAGAAACGCTAGTCAGCTGCCCTTTTATTGAAACAACCAAGTCTGGTTTCAAGATTTAGCTTATATCTTAGCACAACATTCACAAGTTTATACTGCTGTAACGGAGTGATTCTCTTAAAAGTGAAAGTATAAGCTATTCTAAGAACATAATCCAAGTTAAGAAAAAGACATCAATGACCTTCGAATATTCATGTTATATTTTAAAAATGTAATTTCATATTTTTAAGTTCATCCAAGCTATGGTCATTTACTATACGAACAAGTCTTATAGAATCATAGAATCATTTGGGTTGGGAGAGACCTTTAAGATCATTGAGTCCAATCACAGTCTAACCCTGCCCAGTCCACCTCTAGATCATGTTCTTCAGCACATCAGCTTTTAAATACCTCCAGAGATGGTGACATCACCACTTCCCTGGGCAACCTCTTGCTTGCTGCCTTTTTTCCTATAGGTCTTGCTACCTATTTTCTTTCCAAGAGCCAATAGTAAGTACTTTCTCCTTCTAGGCTTCTAATGTGCATTATCTGTCATGAAAAGATGATGATTTTACAGTAATCTACCTTTGACAGTAATGTACCTTTGCTAGTATTGTCTAGTTAGCTGTTAATACATATAATACAAAAATTTATCTTTATATATTTATGTATATATATTTCTATATACACACACTATATGTTTCTATATATATTCAGAAGAATTCTACTTGACCTGTTCTCCAAACAGGAGATGACTAACATCCATCTGAAAAAACTGTTTGTTAAGAAGCCTTTAATTAGGAAGAGCTGTGTGGAAGCAGAGATTACCAATCCTTTATTTCTAAATGAAATGTAATAAAGTGTGTCTATTTTAAGTACCCAGGCTATGACAGGCAGAACCAAATAAGCTATATTTAGTAGCTTGGAATAAATTAAATTTTAGTTGTGCACCTTGATTTTCCTAACTAATAAATATTTTCTGCATTTTTGCAGGAAGAAGCACTCCATGGATTTCGAGTGAGTGACTATTTAGAATATATGGAAAGCCTGGAGATGATCTACAGACCTATGCTGCTGAAAGAGATGAGAAACATAGGATTGCAGAATACATAGTTGAAGCCAACAAGCACCTTATTGTCCAGTTCTGGTTCCATCCTTTACAAAGGTGCTGATTGATCGATACATCAGTCTCACCTGGAATAAGTCAGACTGTCTAATTCTACGTACTGT
>VXBZ01000677.1:58136-95351 GCA_013399135.1 Heliornis fulica | reverse complement strand
AAAAAGAGGGGTTTTCAGAATATAGTTTTTGCAGAAGGACTTTACCTAAATTTGATGAGCTAAAAAGCCACATTTTCCTTGACAGTCTTTTGTGCACGGCCTTGTTTTTGGTTGACAGAAAGAAGCTTGGAAACCCACCTGGAGGATGCTGCATTGTCTTCCTTAGAACATAAGTCTTCCTTATAAAGACTTGAATCTGCTTCCAAATCATCACCTTATTGTCAAGTCTTGTAGCACAGTCCTGAAACCTTCATATTTTTCTAGGGTCGGACAAAGTGATTTTTCTTAGAAACAACTGTTAGTGTGTATTCGTATGCATGAAAAAACAGCTGCTGAGGAGCAAATCACCTGTACACAATTGTACTGGTTTTGTGGATAAGGTTGAGAAAATGGGGTGTTAAAATACATGCAGTGAAAAAAGACTGATATTCCTGTCTTCTTTTTTTTTTTTTCAATGAGTAATTTAATATCATAAAAGATCTATTTGTAACATACACTCTGTGTACGTAAGTGAATGAGGAGTCTTTGAGTGGTCTGCTTTTCATCCCTCTGGAAAATGGTGGGGTTTAAATGTGGTTTCATTCAGTCAGGAAAACCAGCAAGGAGCATCATCTGTCCTTGCCTTTCATCACCAGTAAGAAGCAAGAATTGAGGCTGCTAGGTTCACCTACACTGCTGGTGTTAGAAAGTAGCTTCATTGTTGTTGAAGTTGAATGAAGTGCCCAGTTTCAAAAGAACTGTGGTTTCCATTAGAAATGCTGCATCCCATTTATTGTATGGACAGGTTTAGGTAATGGTCAGGGGCAGCTGAAGGAAAACTTCAGTGTCTGTCTTCTGCACATGGTACCACTGTTAAATGTTATTTAAGAAATTAATATGAAATATATTTCATAACTGTGTATAGTTCTGCACAAATACTTTGCTTTCATTTAGTATCTTAATATCCTGTGTGGGAACATAGTGTCACTAACAGCATGTTCAGTGATGGCATCAAAACAGACTTTCTAACTGGGTTCTATTCCACAGAAAACAGAAAATAGTAGCTTATTCTTTACTTTATAAGAGTCTCCAGTGTCATCTAGTTCCTAAACAGCTTTTTAAAAACACAAGATCATTTTTGGCTTAGTCTTAAACTTACAGTCATTTTCCCTGAGTAAATTCACATCACCAGTTCTGAAGATCCTTGAGATTCTGTTACACAGTGAAAGTTTGGTTAAAGTAGCAAGGAAAAAACTATATTTTATCAACAACTGCCATAACATTTTCTTTCCAGACTGTCTGGAGTCTCAAGATACTGTCACTAGAATATGTGATGTAATAAATGTTTTCAAAGTCCATCAGAAACTACAAGTGTTGACCTTAAACTTACCCAATACCATTACCACACTTTCCTGTGAGAAAAAAAATAACAGTACTGTGGAGTTCTTGGAAAAAAACTAGATAAAATTAATGTATGAGCACATACACAAATTCAAGTGATAGAACCTGCAGTTGAAATTTCTGAAATTATGCACAACCTCAGAGTGAGCAGCACTGGCAAAGGTTTTGCCACTAATTTCTATTTTTCTGACAGTGCATTTCATAAGTTCATGGGTTTGTGGGTTTCATTTTTTTCTTTCCTGTCTAGAAAAAAAAAAAATCTTTTAAATATTTTTGGACTTCTGTGAACTGTGTGGGCTTACTTAAATTAATTAAAGAGGCTGGTAAGCATGAGGAAAGAATTATGACCACAACTGATAGAACTAAGTATTTGCTTGACACGAGGGTCAAAGAATGGCAAGACTGTCCTAGAATCTGTTCTTTTAATCTTAATAGCAGTCTCCTTTTTTTTTTTTTTAAATAACTTTTTTTTTTGCATATAGCCAAATGACAAACACTCTGAGGGTAAATAAAACTAGTATATATATATTTCTAAGGTTCTATACATTTTTAATGAGACTATGGATGATTAAGCTACCAAAGTCATAAGAACATAAAGAATAATGTCAAAGATCATAAAGGAAATAAGGCTATAAAGGATAATAAGAAGGGGTTGAAATATGTGAACATCAAGAGAAAGACTAGGGATAATGTGGGTCCCCTACTGAACAAGGGGGTGGTCCTGGTAACGGGAGATGCTGAGAAGGTGGAGATACTGAATGCCTTCTTTGCTTCAGTCTTCAAAGATTTCCCCTCAGGTGCCCTGGGCCCTGGAAGGAAGAGAGTTTTGGAAATGGAGAACTTCCCTCTGGTCGAGGAGGAGGTGGTCTGGGAGCGTCTAGGTGGGATCAGTGCCCACAAATCCATAGGCCCTGATGGGATGCATCCACGGGTACTGAGGGAGCTGGTGGAGGTGACTGCTGAGCCACTTTCTATCACCTTGAGAAGTCTTGGAGAACAGGAGAGGTGCCTGAGGACTGGAGGTTATTCAATGTCACTCCAGTCTTCAAAAAGGTCAAGAAGGAGGACCCAGGTGATTACAGGCCAGTCAGTCTCACCTCTGTCCCTGGAAAGGTGGTGGGACAGCTTGTTCTGGATGCTATCTCCAAGCAATTGGATGAAAGGAAGGTTATGAACAACCTTGATGACATTCTACAATGTCGTCACCAGTTGTGTGGATGAAGGGAGAGCAGTGGATGTCATCTACCTTGACTTCAGCAAGGGTTTTGATACTGTCTCCCATGACATCCTGCTAACAAAGCTGAGAAAGTGTGGGATACATGAGTGGACAGGGAGGTGGGTTGAGAACTGGCTGATGGGCTCAGAGGGTGGTGATCAGTGGAGCAGAGTCTGGCTGGAGACCTGTCTCCAGGAGTGTCTGACCCACAGGAATGCTACACTGCCATTTAGTGAGACCTGGACAGGCTGGAGAGCTAGGCAGTGAGGAACCAGATGAGGTTCAATAAAAACAAGTGTAGGGTCTTGCACCTGGGAAGGAACAACCACGGGTATCAGTACAGGCTGGGGGATGACTCAGGCTTTTTCTCATATTTTTAGCTGTCTCATTGTTCCAAATGCCCAAGCACTAAGAGATACAAGGAGTATCCTTGCTTGCACCTGAAACATATAACATGACTTATAACAAACATAATGGGACAAAACCAAACCAAAACCTACTAAATAACACCCCCCACACTCACTTGAAAAAAATTAGGAAACCAATTTTCCACTGTTTTAAAGATGCCTAACTCAATCACTGGGTCAGCACATAAACAGGCTCAGCTTCTCTAAACAGTTTTGTGTGGTCTTAAAGAAACTTCTAGCTAGCCCATCGCAATATTCCACTGATTTCAAAAGGAGCTAAGTTTGAGTAGCACTAAAAGACCCCAGTAAACAGACTGATTTTCATTATAACATTAGTGATGTGAAATCACCACACAGGGCAAAAGCAGAGGCACTGCTCAGAAAGAAGAAAGCCACAGGAAAAGCTGTGATGTAATACAGTAGTGACAGAAGGTTTCATTGCCAATCTCTTTGCATTTGTCATCTCCAGCATGAGGATCATCCTCAATTGCTTGTCCAGGTAGCAGTGGTGAACATGTATTTGGTTCAAAGAATCATTTGCATTTTTGATACAGGGATGATGTTTAAAGCATGGCAGGAAGAATGGAGTTAGCTCTCACAGAGTTCGAGAATACCTGTGTTCTCTGGCCCTACTGAGAGCAATTCTGGTAGGTCCCTTAGTCACTAGTGAGGTAGAGATGCAACTTCCCAGGGAACCTGTCAACATTTGAGAAAAAATGTGCATTATTTGACACCATCACTAAAAAAACCCACTAAAAGCAATTATTTTAGGCTGCATCTCCCAAGGAAACAGGCAGATTTCATCAGGCTTATCCACACACCAGGGCAAGGACTTGTACTTGCAGAAACCACAACAAAACCAGTGATGTAGGAGAAATTGTAAGACCCCCCTGAGAATGTTCCAGATGACTACAGAGCTGATGGAGAGGTTAAAAAAAGACCAAGACAGGACAACCGAGATGGATACTGACCTGGGTCAGTTGGTGAAGGAGGCTATTTAAAACTCATACATTTTAATACAGCCAACAGCAATATCATACATGTCAACAGGGACCAGACTTTGTGTTTACAGCATGAAGGACTTTGTTATGAAAGAGCAGTGACAAGGAGAAGTAAGTTTGCTACCCAAAAAGATCCCATACTGTTGAAATGTATGAGTTGTGGCTAAGAAAGAAATCCTAATTTCTATTATGCATAATTCAAAAGAATATTATTAGGTTGAATTGTTAGAAGATTTGCTCATTCTCTGTGATTGCTGATGTGGAGAAGAAATTTCCAGTAACATCTTTTTTATCTAACTGAACATCTTCCCTCCACCCCACAAACAGGAAAAGCACATCACCAACACGAACGTGTGAGATCAAGGAACAAGGACCTGTGGAAATACACTACTGTACAGTGACAGCCTCTATCAAAGATAACTATCCAGTAGAACTAAGTTACTTTTTAGATAATAAATCATCAGATCAGTATTTTCTGTCATGATCTGACTTTTTGAGATATCTGCTATTCTAGGAAACAATCACTGTAAAATATATAACTTATTCCAATTTCCACAGCTCAAGTCACACAGTGAGTCATTTGTGTCACCCTAACCGTTTCTGCACCTTATATATTAAGAAAATTTAAAATTGACTTAGTATTAATGGCATATGATCTCTTCCACTTCTCTTTGATGCATTTTAAGCAAATAAAAAAAAAACCAAACCCAAAGCACCAGGAACAAACAAAACCAACAGAGTTACAGATGAACAAATCTGAGGTAGAACTGCACAGAATTTATATCAAGAATTTAAGAATAGATGGTGATGACAGCACATTCTCTTTCAAACTATAATATATACCTATATGCCACATTGGACTAGAACCGAAGATACAATTTTAACTACTCTGATTGGATAGAAAATCAAAACTTGTTTTGATTACTGTCAGAAGTAGTAACTAGCATTTATTTATTTTAAGGAAGTAATTTAGAGAGCTGCAATGTTTGTACTGTTTCTACAAATCAGTGGAGTATATTCATGACACTTCTGGCCTTTTGTTTATTAACTGATCAAACACAAGTAGACAGAGATATGACTTACTTCAAAGCTAGATTAGTCAAACTATATTAAAATGCTGTTTAGAGATACACAAAACCACATCCTTTCAGATTTCCATTTTGTTCAGAAACTAAGCCAAAGCAGAACAAATCTTTTAAATTCAGGTCATGAATGAGGTACCAGTCTTATTACATCACCTAACAAGAACTGGTTCAAAATGTTGTATACACAGCAGAGTATAGGGCAAAAAACACCTTCCCTGTTTCTCTGATACCAAACCACAAGAAAATTAGAAAAGCCCCGCAGCTCCAGAGCATAATACTGTTTGATTCTGTTCCATCAGAGAAAAAAAAGGTCTTAAAGCATAACGGACAACTACATTTGTGCATAGGGATGTATCAACACGGTTTGAAAAATTAGTTTAGATGGGGTTAAATTGGGAACTGACACTTGACTAATATTTCATCAGGTCACTTTCCTGCTCAGATATAGAATGTGACAAGGAAAATACATGAAATTCTCTTAGAATGATGAACGGGGAAGGCAGGCTTTTTTGGTGGTACATTTTTAAAGAAAGAAACACAACAAAAATAAAAACTCCAAGGCAAATTAACCATTTGAAAGAAATCAGTGTTTACTCTCTCAAAAGGTTTCATCTGCTCTTGGTATTTCCTGTGCTCTGACCTGAAGCCAATCATGGTGCCAGATTCACCATTGATGTGGGAATTAGCTGCTTTTAAAATGGACCCAACTTTTAAATGTTGTTTTAAATGAATACAGACCTTTGGGAGCCCACACAGTACATGTACACTGCAGCAGTCCTTTGCACCATGGCAGCAGGTAAGGTCACTGCTGAAAGAAAGCAATATTCCTAATAAAACCAGGAGGCTGAGGGTCTCACCATACTGATAAAATGAACATTAATTGAAAAGGGAAGGAGCCTAACAACAAAATCCATTTGTCGGCTGTTCTCTAGAGCAGAAGATTAAATCTTAAAAAAAGCAGTAAAAGCGATGGAAAAAAAAATATCACTGTGGCCATTTTGTCATATTTGCATTCATCTACTTGAACTTTCCTTCCTCCATTTCTGGAGATTACCTCTTGCAGCACAATTTTCATGTAGTTGTTGGTTCATACATGTTGTTGTCTTCTTTTATATCATGCTTTGCTTGGTTTTTACAACCTACTGTTGTGATGTAGGCCATATACTATCACAATTTGTGTCGTGGACCTTCAAGGCAAAGCTTTCAGGCCCAAAAGAACTTGTTTCCCCTTTTGATTCAAGATAGCATTTAGTTATAATGGGATTTTTGTTCGGGTATTTTCCCCCCCCCAGCTCTAAATCAAACAAGAAAAGGCTCCTGCTAGAAAATAGGAAACCAAAGTTTGGAAAAAATACCATTTTGGCAAGGAATTCCTTCTGAGAAAAACTACAGAGCCATGAAGCCTGTTAGGCCATCTGCCTAAATCACTTCAGACTCACTCAAATACTCATGGGGAAATTAATTTTTTACAGATCCTGGAGATGAGGGGAAACCACGGCTTTTAGATAACCCAACCCTTTCAGACTCCCACGAAAACTAAGTTAAATGAATTTTCAGTCATATCAGTTGGAGCCAAACAGCTTTCTTCCTTAAAAAGAAAACAATTAATTTTTTTTTTTTATCTTGAATTATTGTCTCCACCTTCAACATGCAAGAGACTTGAAGCTTCCAAGACAGCCTGAACCACCGGAGCAGGAGAAGCTCAGTGCAGGGCTTAACAGTCCCTGTACTGGATTTATTCTGCAGTACTGCTCCAGGCTACCACTATGGCTACGCTTAGCACCAGCTCCTTTTCACCTGTAATGTTAGAACTTGAAACAGCTACTGACAACACCATGCAAAACTAACATGCTATGCTGAAGACAACAGAGTCATCTGCCACCTGTGAGCTGCTAGCTCATTCTCTATTGTGACTAATAATGGAATTACTAGTCACATACTGCCACAACAGAATGTTGACATCATATTTCATGAAATATTTTCCAAAAGCATAGTGACTCCCTTTAGGGAAAATGTCTTCCATAAAAAAATAGCCCCCATATCCATCAGCACTGCCCTTCAAAAACAACAAGGAATTATTTAGAATGTAATATTCCTTCGAGAAAGAGTGTAAAGAACTCCAAGCATACACTCTTAAATGCAGCTAAAGCAAACTAACAAGCCCCTGTCTTCCATAACCCCCTCTTCTATTGGAAATACTCCCACCACTTGCAGCACTTTGATCCTTACCAGATTTTCCCACTAGCTGGTTTACATCATTAAAAGACCAGAATGACATCATTTAATTTTGTGGGAGTTGTTTTCTAGGTGCTCAGGTGGGAAGTGGAAGCCCCATCAGGGCTGCAGGCTGACCCTGCAACGTGAGTAATAGTGCACACATGGAAAAAATATTTCCTCCACTCGTGTCATGCACAGTTAAACTACCATTTGTTACTGTAGGGAAGATGAAACTGTCATAACTCCAATGTAACATTAGTTTGTGTTCCCCCCACATGAATGTATTCCTACTATAAATTTTCACTACTGACAAAGTTTGAAAGATTTAAACAAATACATTAACATACTTTATGGTGTAGCTTGGTCTGGGTTGTAAGCAGCCATTTTGACTTGGTTTTAAGGAACAGAAGAGGTAAGTGTCAGAAAGGGGTCTTCCAAATAGCTTTTTGGAAGATATAAACTAGAAAATACCAAGCGTTCTCTCCTATACTAACCAAGAAAACAAGCTAAAAATCTACAACACAGCAGATGTTTTCCACAGGGAAAGGTCCAGCTGCAACCCACAGTAATATTTCTTTGGGACATAGCTTTTATTTCAGCTTGCTGATTGAACTGCCCTTTGCCTCCCCCTATCTACCACAGTTGTCACATCTATCCCTAAGGTCGATGCAGTACTTATTTATATTTCTTGAAAAAACAATAGCAAAGTTATACACTGACTGCAATAGTGTAAGATCAGGGATTAATTTAAAGGGCTTGTGAAAGCAGAAGTTTGAATTAGTAACTGCAAAGGAGCATTTGAACCATCACTTGCAAATTCCAGTTGAAGACAATATAGTTGACTCATGGTAGTTTTGGGATCTCACAATGCGTGTTGTGGATCAGCCACACTTTATTTTCTCCACCTTCCCCGACTGCAGCCACAGGCTCCTTGAACAAGGCTTTGCTCAGTCTGCTACTGTTTAAAGGTTGCCACAGCTCCTCACATAAATCTATGTGGAATTTTAGTACAAACTCAGCTCTAAAGATAGCCCCTGAGTTTTACTTAAAGTCAGGAGCAATATGAAAAACTCCACACACATGTCTACAAAGGTCTTCTGTCAGCAGACACTCAAACAAAGAGTTTCATTTAGTTCCTGGGCAATGGTACACAAATCATAAGGTCTCTGTGCAGCAGATCCACAGCTGTACAACATGGAGAATACTACTTGCTCCTTCTTCACCTCGACTCCTGCAAGATCTTTAGGAAAGAGCTTCCTTCTCATTATTTATATGAGCAATTTATGTCGTGATTTCAAAACATTTCAGAACACGGGACAGGAAGCCAAGAAGAATTTTTTGAATTACAGTTACAGTCTCATGGGTTTTATTATGAAAAAGTCAAAGTCAGAGAAAGAATGTGTTACTGACAAAGAAACAAGGAACCTAGCTGCACTTTATATGTTTAGAAAAACTTGTCACTCTGCCACATAGTAGAGGCCAATGTTGATATATGTGTTTAATTTAATCCTAGTGATATTTTCAATGAGATTATGTTAGGCTTCTTGTAAATTCAAGTTCATAACTTTTGTCTGTGAACACAGAAATCCGTGCTAAGACTTGCTACAACTTTTCTGCAAAGAGCTGGTTTCAGGAATTTAGGGTAGGTGATGATTAAGTTAATGTGCAACTTTAGAATTTAATTTGTCATAAGAAATTAAAACTTTAGGTGTTCTGCTTGCAAAGAAAATCTTAGAACGATAAACTCCAGGAGCAACAGGCAGGGCCTGTTTTAATTTAAACAATAACTTGGTAAAGTACATGTTTTTTCTGTTGGCCTAAAACATATCAACATACATCACTACTTTTAACAAAGAACCTGAGTTGGGATTGTTTGTTTTTGTGGTTTTTTTTACAAATCTCTTGTTTTTATTTATTCAAGACCCAGTAAGGCTTTCTTCTTCTGGAGCTGAGTGTTAGAGTACTAAGTCAATATGGACAGGGACAGATCCTAAAATTCCACAGAAGTTTTAGCCAACATACTGTGATAATTTGTGAGGTGACTGTGGAGTTTGATAGATTGCAATTATTATCAGTTAAATGTTCAATTCTTTCCACAAAGTAATCAGCCAACAAAGATTAGCTCATTATGCAAATGCAGACAGTGAACACTGTGTGCACAGTGGTGTAGCAAAGATGCTGCACTAGCAGAAAGCTACTTAAGGTACAGAGAGAAACCAGAATTTTAAACAGTAAATGTAATAATAAAAAACAATTAGAGGGAGTGTAAACATTAGGTCTGAGACTAAGAAATTAGAAAAGAAATAACTATCAAATTAGTATGCCAGCATGGAGTTGGAAAGCAAGGCCCTTCATAAAATAATCAGAGCACAACAGAGACCATCTGAATTTAAAATTGAAATTTCAATGGATATGAAAGTATCATACACTTGCAACGAAAATCGGTCCCAATGGGTATATGAAAACAACAGAGTTCTCACCCTACTGTAGAATGGTGTCTTCTGTGCAACACCATCCTGTGTTTACACAGATGACAATTTTTTGACAGAACCTTTTTGTTAAAACTGCCAGTGTTTTGGCCTCAGGCAGCTCTTTTGAAACATCTTACAGTAAAGAGGTTCCATAAATGCTGAGCATGTATTTAAAAAAAAAACCCTGCTCGGCTTACCTGAGATCAAGCTCTTCCAACCCTCCCAACCTACTCTAAAAGTGATGGCAACCTCACAATAAGCAAACAAGAAAGTACTCACTTTATAACACCAGAGACATTACCCAGGCTGCACGCTAACAAGGCACCACCTAGTCCAGCATGGGAAACCTTGTAGAGGTGGGAGTAAACATGTGCCCATGTAATGACCTTACAACAGAATTACAGAATGTCAGGAGTTGGATGGGAGTCCAACCCTCCTGCCCAAGCAGGATCACCTAGATTAAACCACACAGGAACATGTCCAGATTGGTCTTGAATGTCTCCAGAGAAGGAGACTCCACAACCTCTCTGGGCAGCCTGTGCCAGTGATCTGTCACCATCAAATGCAAGAGAGATTAGCTGTGAGTTAGCACATCATTGTACATCTCCATGTCAGCCTAGCCAGTTCCAATGCCATTGTGAAACTGCAGGCTCTGAACAACTTCTTATATGGAAGTGGAAAACAGTTCCAGGTTTTTGAATAAAAAAAACCCCAAACACAATTAAAAACTATCATCCAGAAGTCTCAACTCAACAATTGTTTAGGCAAAGGTACTCCAACAGCACTACAACAGTTAGTTAACTAATCCTGGAAACAAGCTTAAAGAAATATACTTCTTTCAAAGTTTGGGGCACTTAATACTTGGCATCCAATTCTTTGTATGAGCTTTCACACTGTTTTATGTACTGAGGTTCTAAAGCTTTGAAACCAGTGTTTGGCTATTCCATGGTCAACTATGGGTGCACCCCTAAGACATTCCTCAATGTCTTTCAAATATTTTGGTCATTCATAATCAGTCTCAGATGGACAGAAATTTATCAGGGATGTGCAAAATCCAGCTGCAAATAGTTAACTGGTTTTCAAATTATCTTCTTCAGGCTTTATCTGAAAACCACCAATAATCTATCTCAATGGCTTTTTGCAAAGCAGAACGCAGTAATGGATTTTAATTAGCCACATATAGCAGGCAAGTGTTCATTCAGGAGTCTGCTTTCTTTCTGACTATTTTTAAATTTTGACTAACCCCATCTTCCCACTCTTCTCTCCTGTGAGCCATTTACTTCTCTATGAATAGGGAACACTGTTAGAGAAAATCTGGTCTGAAATACAGCAATGAAGCACTCTACCTGGCCTAGAGATGAAAGGTACAAAAGCTCTTAAGCAACACAGGCCATTCGTCAAAGAGAAGCATTTCAGGCTGGAAAAAACCTGACCTTCACCCACAAAAAAGTAGGGATTATGCCCATGCCTGATTTGATAGGGAACATTATCTTGGTGTATGGTAGACAGAATGCAAGACACTGTTTTAGAACCTGATGTAAATGAGATGTTTGCGAAAAAGGAATTGCAAAGGAATCAATTACAAATTACCTTGGTTTCTCAAATTTTCCATTAATCAGCAAAAGTTAATTTGCTAGGGAAGTAGTGGAAGAAGGAAAAAAAAAAAGTCCTCAAATCACCAAGAATAAATAAAAATGGGGATAGATAGTGATTGTTTTATCACATAACTTTATGTTTCTGTTCTGCACCTCAGTCTAATGCAAATACGAGGAAGTAATTTATACTTTATGATTGTGATGATACTATACTACAGGCCATTTCCCACAATACCAAAAGAATTAGGACCCAACTATTTATGAATCTTTCAGTTAAACTACCACTGATATTGTAAATATCACTGCTTATCCCTGATCTAACCCTGTAAATATTTCAGCTAGGTAGAACTCCAAGCTGAATCCAACCTTTCCAGATTGACTAAAACTCTGAAATTTACACCTGGCTTTTCCATAATTCCTAAATCTTTACCATGTAATACTTAACTCTTGGGTGCAATCTCCACCAGCCTGCATGTCCACAAATAAGGTCAGTAAAAAAAAATTATACCAGCTACTAACACTAAGTGTGCTAAGATTTCTAAGGCAACTCTAAGGGCCTGTTTTTTTTCACACCCTATGGCCACTGGTAACACTCTTCCTGTGTTTAACATGGTTACTTTTTCAACTGCACCTCTTTTTTTTCTTGCTGCTTATGCACGTGACATGACCCTCATTTGTACTGCTTCAGTTTTCCTGTCACACCAGGGCTGCAGTAGACTCATGAAAACCTGTAAACTACAGCAGGCAGGATGGCCTAGGGCTGCAGGCCCTGTGAGGCAGCAGCTTGTGAGGGCCTCCATGACAGCATATGTGGCTTCCAAACATAGGTTTGAGCCTGCTGAATTTCCAGCAGATCATTTGAAACGTAAAAGTCCTTTAAGGTTGGTTTGATTTTTTTTTTTAAAAATGTATTTCTGAACTTTTGCCAAAACTGATCTCAGCATTTTGCGTTCAAAGATAATATTTTAAAAATTGGAAAACACCAAAGCAAAGCATTCCAGCAGCCACACCAACAACAAAGCAGTGAGAACACTTTGACCATCTCTTCCAGATACCCACATAAATTACAGTTTCTTTCTACCTGTGTTTTCCTCCCCTCTACCATCTCAGGTGGAGGGGACACAACCCATGACAATAACCAGTGAGTGATCTCTCAGCCTTTATTTCCACCCAGGAGTTTTTAATGTTATTTCCCCCCTCCACTGTCCAGTTGAAGGGGGGAGCAGTGAGAGCAGCTGGGTGGGGGTCTGGTAGCTGGTCAAGCTCAACCCATCACAATGTATTTTTTTTCTGATATTGCAAATCACCTTTTTTCCAATACTTTGTGAGGAAATCATATACTAACTTTGCCTTTGTTACAGAGTCTTTGCTTTTCTTCCACTCAGGAAAATAAACAACTATATATGGTATTTTTTCCCCTCATCCTTATAAAGCTATGGTGAATAATGTAACTGTTTCTAAAACCAGATATTTACTTCACGCCCTTTCAGATGTTTACTTCCCATGTGTATTGATGAATGGTGCTATGCAATGTACACCATTTTTGCAGGATCATCGATAGACAAACTATAGCCATGTTCATCTTCTGACAATTTAACTCATCTCAGCTTCACCAGTGCCTTCTGTCAGCACAGGTAAAGCAAACAACACTTTTTTTGTTATGCTCTAAACTCAGTTTCTGTCCAGGTTGCATCCAGACTGATCAATAAGTAGCCATCTGTTTATAATCTGAGGGCTTCTCTGTGGTCCTGTGCCTGTACTTTCAGTGCTTTTGTTACTATTATAGGATTGTCATCAGACATCCTTAAGGATTCTAAACTATGTTTCTTCTGAGGTGGCTTCTGACAGCTTCAGCAAACCGTATTGATGATATATGTACTTGTTACAGGGCAGCTGAAAATTCATTCTGTAAAGCAATGATTTATTAAGAGAACATACACACAATATTTCCTCATCTATTCATTACATGTCGACTTCATTAGTATGTGTTTGCATTTGATGCTTTCTAGGTTACAACAATCCTCTCTTCCCAAAATACCCGCCCATACAGACATTACCTGCTTGAACAAACAAAACCAGATTTGGGATGTTTTGGTTAGCAATGTTTGTTGCTATGTCGGCAAAATAAACTTAAATGTACTTTTGCCTCCAGCCCAAGCCCTCTCCTTCTCACCACGTGTGGCTGTAAAACAGGAATTTACAGGGCTGCCTCACACATGCTGGAAGTTCCTTTCTTTTATGCATTTTTTAAAAACAGATTAACCATTCTCTAGGACATCTATTAAGCATGCATTTATTATCATTTATATTGCAACAGAAGTATGTAGATTCCAAATTCTAAACACCTTCTTGGCCTAAGAGCTGTTAACAAAATTCAGCCACACTTGATTTCCCTGACCAAAGACTACCTGGAAAGCAGATGTGCCATTGGTATTTCTGTTTCACAAAATACCCAGCAAGAAACAAAAGTTTAATCCTGACCAAAAAGGTATTTCAAGATGGGCTGCACCCTGTCACTGAGGTTGGTCAGTACTAATATCTGGTCTAGAAAGAACAGGAGTATCTTACTGGATACTGGTTCCTCTGTTTTAAAGGTGTCTTACTGGTACAAACTCTTCTGTATTAAGAAAAACAATACTGAGCATACCACAGCAGACCTTAATGTTGTCTACAAACACAGCTCCAGGGGAGTCATTACCACCATCTATTGCCACAGGCCAGTGATTACGGTTGAGGAAGGATTCATTCTCTGTTGATGCCTCATGCCAGGTTTTGAAATAACACTGAGTTGCTGCAAATTGTGCTACATGCCAGCATGGGAGGCACTTTAATGAGAACAGAAGCTCCTTTGCACTAGCAATACTCTTTTCCCACAGATATCAGAGCAGTAGAAAAACTTCCCCCATTGTATTATTGACTCTTCTGTTAGACCCCATATGGAGTCTACCATCACCCATTAAGCACTTTAAGCCCTAAGGAGGAAGAAAACTTAGAAGGTTTCAATTCATCTATTTTTTTAATTCTGCTTTCCCTTCCCCACTGTCCCCACATAAATAGCAAAGGAGGGGGATACACCTCCCCTGGAGCAGATCCTGTCCAAACTCATTACCCTACCACCATTGTTACCTAAGCTGTGGCTGCAAGTTATAGGCAAGTGAATTAGGCACTAGTGAGATGCGTAGGTATATCAGCCAGCCAGCCATGCTTTCAATATCTACTGCCAGAACTGAACTTGCAGTGATTGAAAGTTCATTCTGAGTTCACAGTGTCGCTTCAACAGCATTGATAGCTCACTTTTTGGTTTTACCGCATTTATTTTTGTGTAAAAGGTGAGATTTAGAGGTGTGTCATTCACTTGCTTTGCAATAAAGTGGAAAGAGTAAGGATGCCTTTCATTTCCCTTTGTTAACTTTTTTTATTATTATTACTGGCAGTACTTGCTGTAGGGAAAATATCGAAAAAATAACAAAAAGGATAATCATCTTACTGTTATCACTATCACATTTTAGCAGCCTGCTAAGAGTTACACACATAAAAGATTAGCAAAAAAAAAAAAACATTTCAAAGCTCTAACTTTACATTTTGCTTCTAACTATCCAAGCAACCTTCACTAATTGCATTGATTGCTGCAAAAATGCAATCCCTAAATTAGCAATGGATCTTTATCAACATTTTTTCACCTTTCCAAGAAAAGCAAAGGACTTGTTCCAATAAATTTAATTAAAGGTGCATTAAGCCTGAATCATCCAAAAGAGGTTATTAACATTCCAGTTGTGCTTTAATGCAACTGGCTTTAGCAGTAGGTCGGGAACAAACCCCAAATTTTTCATTACAAACTAATAAAAAGAAAAAATAAAGAGCTGCTCATGCAATCCTTCCTTATTTAGCACAAATTTCTTTTGCTTTACTTGAATGTCACTTTTGGTTCTCTCTGTCTTGCAATGCTGCCTACAACAATTACTTCTGAATGAGGTATGGGGATGCCATACCTGTGCCCAGACCAAGGTCAGCTTTGTCAAGGGTTAGGTTTTTGAAGGTCACAGACAGTTAGATCATCCCAGACTTCTTAACATCATCCTACTTGAGTTTACTACGCACCACAATGTGGAATAAAATGTTCTGTTCTTCTGTGGAGATGCCTGGTAATCTAATAGCAGCAGTGGGAATGAAGATGGGCTTTGTGAGCAATAAATCAATATTGGATGTGCAGAGTGTCAGGAAAAATTGACATTTGGTTCCTGTTGATTACAAATATTGATCATTCTTCAACTGATAGAGAGTAACTTGGTGCCTTAGCCCCTTTGAGGTACTTAGGATGACTCTCTGTGTTCTCAGAAGTATCTGCTACACAATCCCTTTTAAGAAAGTAACAGTCATCATGAGAAGCTCAGCCTTTCAGATAGAAGTAAAATAGAATATGTCCATTTTGTCTGACACTGTGGTCTCGAACAATGGATTTTTAGTGCGTGACTGATAGGCAATGAGACTCTTCTTACAGAATGTCACTGCTGATGAATTGATTTGGTATTGCAAAACTAACAGAGGCAGCTAAAAAGGCCGATAAGGAAAATAAGGAACTGTTCATATTACTTTCCTGGTCTGTGAAAGAAGGGACGACATTCCTCAAGGTGCTTACATTTACAGGTTGTCTAACACTTGAATATAACTGACTTTTGATAGACCAACCTTCCTCCTTATCATCACTCAGGAAGAAACTGCTCTTTAGCAAATATATAGAAAGATAACATTTATTTAAATAAATGTATATTCTTAACATTATAAGCCTTCACATAGCATGGATAAAAGTCTCAACATTTTTTAAATCCTGCCCCCCCAATTCCAAAAGGAGTTAAAAGATAAAATTTCTATACATTTTTACAACTTAAGGAGGACAAAAAATAATTCATTTATTGCTACATAAGTTTTAGGTATTTTTTTTAATGGCAGTGAAGTTAATTATGGCTCCATTTTTATTTCATGTTCAAGAGCTGATTCTATGCAAAATTAAAAGAACACTAGACATTTAAAAAAGCTTCATGAATCACTATTTCAGGATCCAAAGTTCATAGCTGAGACCTTCTCGATCTTTGTCTGTGAGCAACGTTCACCTCAGAGTACATTACCCATGCAAACGTGATATTCCACCAGAGCACAGGATTACAAGGTAACCATGGGTTTCAAATACTACACTTCTGTGCTCTTAAAAGCTAATCAGAGGCAAAATCAGACCTAATGAAATAGGCTCCTGGCCTGTGCTGCTTTTTCCGAGAAACTGCAGATTTGTACATGCCTCACATAATTCTGTGACTTTCATGATTCTTAACTAAACTACATAAAACTGTTTCATATTTTTTTATTTATTTCCAGAGGCATCACATCTGACTGTTCATCCCCTCACTAATCATTCAACAGAGACTGGAAAGTAAGATATTTATAAGGTCAAATCAGAAAGACCTTTGCTGGGAAGATATTTCTTTAACTTCAGTAAAATCAAGAGCCACCCATAAAACAGAGCCCATTTGGTGTCTTGGAGCCCATTTAAAAGTCTTCCCTGAGGCTGTTTAAGTTTTTGCTTCCTGCTCTAGGCATTACAGTATGCTGACATCTTCAACAACTCCTGTTAGCAAATATCACTATACTAAAACTTCTCCCACTTCCTCAGATATGCACGGGGGAAAAAAGAAAAAGAAACTGAAAGAAACTTGTGGTTCAGCAATCTCCAAGCATCACAACTTTTTATACAGGACAAAGCAGAGATATGAAGTGCTACTTCAATGCAGCCTTTTGGGACAATGTAATTCCTATTCTAGGGCAGTAGACAAGGAATGACTTGCCTATTCTGTCTCCTGGCAGTGGTGGTTATACTACAGCTTTTAGACCTGTTTGCAGCTCATATTGAATACTGATGCCTTTCTGTTCAGGCTAGCAGACTCTGATGAAGAAATCACCCTTTCCTGACTTTAATTCAGCTCATCTGCATTTTCTAGTGCATTGAACTCCCCTTTACTCGCAGGGCCTTATTTTCCATCAGAATACATGTGACAGGTATGCAATTTGTCCCCAAAGTTCCCTCATTCACTGCAGTACATGTGGGCTGGACACATTACAAACACACATAGAAACCAACTTTGTGTGAGGAAGATCTTTCCTGAAAGGAGTGTAGGGTACTGCACTGCAACAAATCCCTATTTCATCTGCCTGTTATGTCCAGATATCTCAACTCCTATAAACCACTATACCTTTGTTTTCCCATCTTCTTCTCCACCCAAAATCAATCCTACAATGATTTACAGTTTTGGATGATATTGTCTCTTTCCGATAACTCCATTTTTCGTTCAAGAGGAGATGAGAAAACTCCCAACAAGATGGATAGAATGGTAAATCTACTCCCAACAAGATGGATGGAATGGTAAATCTAAGCAGAGACAATGCTCTGTAAACAGAGTTGTCAGTGCTTCATCGAAATTTCTGGCAACCACAAAATTAACCCATATGAGGATCTGCTCCCAAAGCTGCAATGAAAATTAAACTTCAATTCTAGTTTTCGCAATAGGCAAAGTGAACATACATAAGCAAATAAATGCCTGGGTGTTCTAATAAAAGATGTGAAGCTTAGGTGAAAAACAAAGCAAAACAAAAATTCCTCTGCCTTCCCCTGAAACATGGGTATATAATGCAGATAGTCTCTGGTTATCAAAATGAGAGTTAGTGTGGAGTAAAGGTAGAAGTGCTAGATAAAAGCTGAAATAGGCTACAATTTGAAAAAAATGCTTGGAACAGGATTTTAAAAAGCCCATTAAGAAGAATAGGCTATTCAAGAAATCCTAAAATGCTGTTCTGCACCTTTGCAAAAGTTCAGACTTCACTTTTCAGTTCCAGAAATGAGTAGCAAAAAGAGCAAAGGGCTTATCTTTTCTGTTCTTATGTCACTACAAGCTTTATTAGTAAAAACCTAGTCTCCATTTTAGAATCACAAATTGAATTCAACTGAAAAGATGTAGTGCATTTGGCCTCTAGTTCCCTTACACTCAATAAATACAGGAGACTTTAACCACCATGAAAATTGTTTCAGCCACATCTAGAAAGCACAGGCCATGTAGCAAATGATATTTCATTATAAAAGCAAGTAGTTTCCTCCTCGTTTTAGAGGATGAGATGTCACGACTTCAGACTTATGGGGCATTTCTGATTTAGCTAACAAGGGTGCTATAAACCCATATTCAAATTTAGCTGGCATTGTAAAGAAGCGAAGCCGACCTACTCATTTCTTCTGGTTTCCTTCAGAACTGATAGTCAGCCTCTGGATGCATAATGCACAAGTCTGCAATAAATTAATCTTACTAGGGTGAGTAAAGATGGCAGACTGTTTTGTTCTTACCACTTCAAAAATTATTCTCCCCTGCTGTTATTTTCTGTCAGAAACAAAGCGAGCAGCTGTCTTCTATTTGAAGTGCAGTCAAAAGATTTTCATCTTGGAATGAAAGGAAAACTGGCCAAGTCTCATCAATCAGGACCTAAACTAAATGATGACAGAGACCATGCCTTTTAACTGTCATTTAATCTGTGGACTGCCAGGTCCCCACTGACTCCACCGATACACACATACTGGCTGTGTATAGAAATGTCCTCGCTAAGATGAGACCCAAGACACTGGGTACACTGCAAACTGACTTCAACCGAAAACTTTGTGTGCTGTCACCTGGTCTCCATTTCTTACCTGCACAGTGAGAAAAGGTTTGCTTACTGCTGCCCACGATCAAAGTAGTAGATGTGACATAAACTACCCTGACTGCAAACATCTAGTCAAGGTAAATATGTTGGTTCTGGACATTCAGACAACTGTTTACACACCCTTTTACTGCTGTAGGGGCCTTTCTTCATTTCTGCCCCCCAAAAAACCCTGCTGCATAGTAAAGAACCACACAAACTGACACAGACCAATCCCAAATCCATCAAGCAATACTCCTACCTTCAAAAGTGTTAATGACATAGATGAATAATTTTAAGGGAATAAGGACATAAGTGTTCAATTGGGAGTAGTCCTAAAAGAACAACATAAATGCTCTGAATAAATACAGCTGCAGATAAATTTAGGATTAAAAGCAAAAGCTGTTTTCCTTGGAAACATGGATTAAAGCACTAGTAAGAAAGCTGCTTTTACAGAAAAGTCCCAAATGTCCAGGCCAAACAAATAGTTTATGATCAAGTACTGATTTCCTTTATATCACAGGTCACAAAACTCACCAAACCAGTAACTTCTATTTGATCTATATATAAATCTTGACACAAGGCTCAAGTATTCAAGGATTGTTGTGCTGCTTGATGGCCATATTTAATTCCCATCCTTAAGAAAAGTAGTACTGTATTCTTTAGTTGAACTCAGCCTTTCTTTAGCGGTTTGCATTTTTCTGCTACTTTAATAAGCTACTCAGTTTCAGAAATCCCAATAGCTATGTACCTCTCTACTGTAATCAATTCATGTTTCTTGTTGCTTTAAATTAAAGTAAACACTAAGTGGACGGGGTTTCTTAGATCTCTCACTGAAGTGGATTCTTTGGTGTTTTTCTTTTTGTTTTGCTAGGTTTTTTCTTTTCTTCTTTCTGTTTTCCTTTTTATTTTATCCTTTTTTTTTACCCAAAGACTAAAATTGCCTGATCTTTTTGGAAACTCTTTCTGAGTTTTCAGTGTGCTCAACTGTGGATATCTCACTATCTTCAGCACTAGATTCCTGCTTTTGCACCCATGGACCCTGTGTATTCTAGCACAGGAGAAAACCACTAGGTCACAGTGAACTGACAACTCACCATCACTCATTTTCATCATGCACAGGTGCATTTTGTTGGTGTAATCCGGGGTTTTTTTTAGATTTTGTTTATAGATACAGGAACTCACAAGATGAAAGCTTCAACATGCAACTGTTACATATAATAGCATAAAATGGAAATCATTACTCAAGCTGCATCCCTTTTTTTAACCCAAACACCAACAGAAATTTTGCATGGGAAGAACACTCATTTTACATGTATCCTATTGTCATTCCTACTTGTGTATCAGAGATGTCGGACTACAGCCCTAAGTTTTTTTCTGTCATTCTTCCATTCTTTTGTTATTTTCTTTCTTTCATGAAAAGAAACTGTCTTGTATGAAAGATCATTGGTTTTAATTAATTGTAGGATTTCTGCTGTGCCAAATGTCTTGTTTATTTGCTCTAAAAGGCAGAAATACCATCTGCCTCTATTCATTTTTCACAATAAAACAAAATGACCCACTCAATACGTGTTTTCAAAATAGTATCTACTACATATTAGAAAACAAAGCTTCCTACTAGTATATCTGTCTCCATTCTCTGATCTGTATGTGAGAGTAGACACAACAGGTTGAGATAATAATACATTCAGCAATCTTGCATCATGGTGACTCTGCAGTGACTCCATATAAGACCTGATACAAGTTACTTAAACCATGTTGTATCCCACTTCGCCTATCAATGAGGAAAAAATTTTCCATCTTGAAATAGAGTTATGAAACAAAATTAAAGGCCTTTCAGATAAGTGCAAAGGTATTACTTCCAGAGAAAAATGAGGTATTAGAAACCTTTGAAGGAAAAATACAACAACCACCAAACAAAAATACTCCAAAGACATATTCCTGTTACAGGACATTGCAGATGAGAGAATTTTTATTTTTTTCTCCCAGAAACTTACCAGAAAGAGGCATTTTATACAGTGCAAGTAAGGATTTCTCTTACGACAAAACTTTCTGGAAGGAGTAATCCTCCCTAATATTTTGGTCTATTAAATAACGCATAAGAATTCTCCCTAGAACATTCCTTACACCAAGGAAAGGAGAGTAGTAGTTAATATTTTACTTCTCTCAGAGATGAGCTGAGACCCTCTCCTCCATTTGCAAGAGATGGATAACAGATATACAGCTAGTTGGACTGCAGAAATAAGAGGGAAGAGTATTTTATAATTTCTAGTTACTACATGATTGTACTTTCTGCTCAGTACTCCAAGTTATCTTCCACTGTTAGTATCTTCACTTCTCATGCTCTAGCACAAAACTGGAAGCAGTACCTGCTTCCAAATGACATAAAAATGACTATGTTCTCACTCATTCTGCATCCTTGCACAGTTATTGGTCAAGTCTACAAAGACCAGAAAGAGAAGATAAAAGTCACAATCTAAATACAACCTTTCTTTTGTAGTCAGATGCTTTCCCCTCTTACATTAGAGGGACCCTTATTAAGGAGCATCATTTTTCAACCTACAAAGATGAACTAGATCAGAAGTTATTTGAAACATCATCAACATTTCTGTAGGACTCAGACCATTTCACATCATCGTTATATGAATTCACTCTGCCATGTATTCTGAATACCACTTTTCATTAGTTCTTAATTCTTTCAAACCCAAGATCCCTTCATAAACATTCCTTCCTAAAACTCAAGATTCCAAAACTTAAGAGCTGCATAAATGCTTTATACATACTAACCTTTTGTACATCAAAAACGTCATTTAGATGAACATTTAGGTAGTAAAAGAGTAATATATGTATTTTTTGCATTTCTAACCCAAGTAAGCCCACAACATTCCTATTCATCTAATCTCTGTGAACACCAGAATAATTTGAAAGTTGTTCTACACCATTTTCACTTTTTTTTTAAAATATGTGGAGTATGGAAAAAAAAAACCAACAAAAAATCCTCCTCAGAAAAAAGAAAAAACGACAAAATTGCTCACAAATATTTTTCCTGAAATAGTAATGACTTTTGAAAAGAAAGTTTGTCTTATATAACTGTTCTTAAAACCCTGAGAAATTTAAGCTAGTTCATTTTTGGGCCTTTCACCCTAGGAGATATAGTCTCCATACCATATAGAAATGCACGGTAATGAATTAGCTAATGAGCAGCTAATGAATTTTCTTTTATATCATTCTATACCTTCAGACTTTGGTGGTTATGGTGTAAATATTGAAGGATGCCGATGGAGTAATATATATCAGCTCATATCTGCATAGACTCTTAAGCCTGTACCGAAACTACATTTCCTCCACAGACCTATGGAAACAAAGTTCAATGTAGCATCCAAGCATTTTCAGAGTCCCTGAGTGATTTATGTAGGTGACCATCACCTGCATAAATAGCGTCCACTCTTTCATCCACTTTCCAGGGGACTGGCTTCAAAATGTTTTATGTTAGTGAGGCCTGGATTTTCGTTTTCCTTAGTGATCGGTGCTAAACATTAAACCCTGCCTCATTAACAGTTCAGTAGGTTCCTGCCCTGCATTTTTTCAGCAGCCAGAGAACTTTATCTTTCTCATGCCCAAGACCTACTCTTCTGTAGAAACCTCTGTTTTGCTTGGGGCAGCTTTCAGTATAAAGTTTGCATCTTCAGACTCCAGGTGTCAAGGAACAGCTTTGAAAACAAGGTCTGGGCAGTGCTGAATCCCTGACTTTATCCTGATGTTCTGTGGGAAATCAATATGCACATAGAAACACCTGTTCTGGTGTGCACTTAAGGACTAACTCCTTAACAGATATAAAGGCTATTAATTCAATTGGTATTCTTGGTGGGAAGAGAAGGGGGCCATTGCAGGAGACTAAAGACAAAAAACATCGAATGTTATTTTACAACATTGAAATAGTTCTGCAAAGCCACCAGTGTGTTGACCACCAGATTCAATTACTATAATTGCTCTGAAACATCCCAGACTGGAAAAACTAACCACACCATCTCTTCTGTTGGAAGGAACAGTCAGGAAGAGAGATACACTGCTGCCTTTATGCTTGTTGTCTATCCAGCCTTTTCATAAGCAGTTTGTCAAGAGGTTTTTATGTGTCCCAGGGTAAGGACTGAGCGCTATGAATGTCAGGATCTACCGACAATGTAGATAATGCAATATCTTTTACTGGGCCAACAAATAAAATATTATGTGCCAGCTTTCAGGCCAAAAAGGGTCTGTCTTTCAAATGTTGTCAGAATTCCCAGAGTATGACATTTAAATGAGGCAGCTGATTTAAAGCATTTTAGCTGTCCAACTTAAATCACCTCTTAGGCTAAATAAAAAATAAAAGCCTCTAGGAGAAAAAGACAGACAGGATGTCTGTAAGCCCCATTTCCCCTGTTTTAGAGGACCTGTCCTGATATGCCTAACTATAAAAATCATCTGTGCTTTTCTTCAAAGATATTTGAAGAACAACGTCCGTTCTGAAAAAAATTGTCAAAATAGGAATCAGGAGTTGGGATGCCCCAGGAGAAATTACACTGCATAATTAATTAGCAAATGGCTTGGGAAACTTTAAAAAGAAGCAGAAGTTTCTTAGAACACCTTCTGATGAAACTGATGATCATGTTCATCATCTACAGATGATGAAACTGATTAAAACGGAAAGAAACAAAGTAGAGACAAAAAGGAGCATTAGCACTCTGTTTAATTTAATATAAACTAGGCTATCCCAGAGGAAAGTCAGAAAATTCCATCATGAAAATAAAGAAAAGCAGACAGCTAAAAATTCTTGCAGTCCAACCTCCCTGGTGAAAGGAATCTGTTATACAAGTGACATAGCAACTTCCTTTGTGCTCGACTATGTTTTTTTGGTAAAGGCAAGTGACAGACCACATCATGTTTTCAGTATAGGTTCAGGGATGGGAAATGCTAAGAGTAAAATATATTTTTTTTTTTTTTTATTTCTGAGATGGTTCTAAAGGCATTGCTTTTGCTACCTTTGATTTAAACTTTGAAAACTATAATCATCACAAGCATAGATGGAGATTTAGCTTGTTTTTATTTGGAAGTGTAATGTAAAACAGTAAAATACATCCTGAAATAGTATGTGAGAACTGCAGAACCTGAGAATAGAGACCTTCTCAGCTCTAAGCCTCTGGCAAGTGGCAAAGCTGGTGAAAAGCATCCAGACAGAAAGCAGACAAGGGCTCCTCTAACCTCTCATCAAAGAAGCTGTAGCTGGCCAGGGAAACTAGAGCGAGGGCACACATTGCTCATTTGCCTGATATTACTCAGCTTGTGACAAAAACAGATTTCCTTAGAAAAGGATTGCTCTTAGACCTTCAGCTAGCAAGATCCTTCAGGACCCTTTTCTGGCTATTGCCTTTCACTGATACACCACTGGGGAGTTAAGGCACCATTTCATTATTAGTATCTCCTGATGCTACATGTGAAAATAACAGATTACCCTCCTTTACAGTGCCCCGTAAGTCTGCTACTGTTGATTGCTTTATGACTCACTTATTGCTTTTAGACCTCTTCCAGAAGTGTCCCCAAATCCCTTTCACTTCTCACAAGAGCTAATTTCACTGCAGACCCCAAGATGATGAAGAATCACTGTGCTTTTTAATCTTTTGAAAATGGCAAATTAATGCTCTCTGTGCTAAAATACAATGGTAAGCATTCTTTAAACAAGCTTCCTTAATCTCGAATTCCCAGTTTAATGGAAGAACTATGGTTAGTGATAAGCAATCACTTTAAAACAGTCATGTAAGGACACTAACTCATCAGCCCTTTGGCTTATAAGATTTATGGAACCCTCAAAACCATGAAACTGTTTAACCTATGCTATACAAAGGGTAATTTTATAGGTTGAATGTATGAGAAGAACATTCTGTTTCCTGCGAGTGAAAGCAGGAGGTGTAGTTTTCTAACATCTGACTGAAAAAGCTGTCACTAAATTTAGACAAAAAATTAATGCATCTTGATCAATAACACTGTTTTTTTTATAATTTATTGATTTATGTTTTCTATTATTTGTAATAAATTACCAAGTGCTTTTCAACCAGTGATCCGGCAGTCAGTTTTGCCTTTTTCCTTATGACAGTCCCTTTGGTATAACTGAAACTTTTTCTAATACATTTATTACTTGTGTTGTCAAAGTGTTGGTAGTAATTAACAATGCAGCATACTAAAAAAAAATAAGCAGCTAGTAATCTAACACCATTTGTGGATTCATACAGCATTTTACATTTTCAGAACTGTGTGTATGATCTGGCTAATTATTTCTCTAAGGAACAATATGAAGAAAGCAAGTATATGTTATATAATTCTCTCATGCTAAGGATGGGTGCAGTGGCAGTTAAATTATTAGCCTAGGGTCATAAAAAACAAGGTGGGCAGAGGCACTGTTACCAAGGTATACCTGCTGCCCAGGTCAATACCTAATTTGCTTTGCAGCTGCAACCATTAGCAATTACAGTTGTTTTGGGTTGTTTTTTTTTTGGTTTTTTTTTGTTTTTTTTTTTTGTGTGGGTTTGGTTTTTTCCCAGTTGGCTTTAGCTGCTTATTTGCGAAACATTATAGTGTATAATACAAGTGTAGGAACTGCAGTCGGGCAGGAAACAGCTTATTTTGAGGCCCAGGTGCAAATCTGTCCTCTCATTCTCATTCACCTGATAGGCAGCAAATGTTTATTGCTCATCTTCAAGAACTATGAAAAACACAAGTGGAAATTTTGAGGTAGAATCTTGGTCTCTGTCACAATTACATCTGAGCTCAACTTTACAGAATAGTTGCCCTATTTCCTTTACCTATCAAGAGCTTAGTAACACTTTTTAATTTTGGTGAAGGTGGAAGTCTTGATAGCATTGTGCTTCATGTATTAGTCAGCACACACAACAGCATGACTTTCTAGACTTGTTCCAAAGACCACTCCACTTGGTGGAAACTGGTACCTGGATTTTGAGGTTGGTGGAGCACATTTCTCTTTCAAATCTGGTTTCAGAAATGTAAATGCCTTACCACTGTTAACATGATGAATTAACCCTCCTATGTTCATCTGCTCTTTTCATAAAATTGTAGGTAATGTGGTGGGAAGACAGGAGCATGGCCCCACATGGTCTTCCAGGATATGTGGTTCATATCTGGAAAATATGGGAATCTGGGAAATGAACAGAACTAGAACTTTATTTATCATCATTATCCTGAATAAGTCAGCAGGTTAGGTTAGAGTTGTGTATAGGGGTGCAGATCCAGGTCTATAAGAATCCTGCTCACAACTGGTTCTCAATTTAAATGAGCGCAAAACAAATGGAGAGTTACAGATGCATATGCATATTCATGGGTACACAGTACAACATGTCAGTGCCAAATAGTAAACTTTCAGTTTTAACAGAGGTCAAAACATTACTATTATTTTTTACTTATATTGACTTTTATTTGTGTAAGGTATAATGATGACTTACACAACTTCCATGAACTTTTCTGATTCTTAGACAGGATATTTATGAAAGGTTGCCTGATTCACTGCGTTAAAAGGGTCCTTTAACACTGCAAAAAAATGTCCTAGAGGCATGTATACTCAATTTTCTGTTAGCAAAAAACCCCAAAAGTTAGTTGTGAAGAATTGATTCTGGATTAAACATCAGACTTTTTATTTCATAACACAACTTCATTGTGCTATTTGCTAGCCTAAACAATAAGGCAATGCAAGAAGTAAACTTTCCAGTGCTACAGTAAATAAGTATTATTTTGAAATTTTTAGCTCCTTATGTTTCCTTTGTTACATTATTAATTACCTAATTAACTTTCTTTGAAGTATTAGCACACTGACAATATTTTATAGATCCAACAGAACACTAGAGCAAAAATGTGTGTCAATAAAATCCCAAAGCCCCAAATGAAACTTGTTCCAGGCAATATATTTAGCATACACAAATAGATCTATGTATGTAGAAGGTAGAAAACATAGAGCAAGAAGTACATACCATATAAAGTAAGCACAACAGTACTTTTTTCTTGATCAGGATTCCTGTATCAACAAAATCATATAAGTATGTATATGATTTAAATATTAGTTTACAAATAAAGCACCTTATAATACTTCATTATTTGACTGTTCACCGAGTAAAACAATAGGCTTTGAATTTCTTTTGAAGGGTGATCTCACATCTCCAATGGATTGCAAATAGTTCATTTGTCAGGGGTCTAAACTGTTAAATACTACTAAGAATTTTCTGACAATAGCTAAGCACATGCTGGGAAAATGACAACACTAGTTGTACACTTTCAAATATTGATTCACACTAGAAAAGCTCATGTCCTTCTGCTGATTCACGTTACAGTTAGGTTTCCTGTCTAAATTCCACAGCATCAATAAAAGCAAAAGACTTTTTCTGCTTAGAAATTTTAATGAAGCCTGGCACCAACACACATTAACTACATTAAAAGAAAAAAGTACTGTTAAGCACTTGTGCCTCCCTTATAGATAGCACTGTCCTATGGGGAGGTTCAACTAAATTAAACTATGTGTTCCCTCTCCCATATAAATAATCATCATGGGAAGTAAAGGACAGTAAGTCAGTCTGGAAGATCAATCTGAACAAAAAAAAGTATTTTTATATAAACACTGTTGTGTTTTTTTCAGAGATCAGTCAGAGAAAAAAGACAGAAACCATAATCCAATAAAAATTGAAGTCTCAAGAAGAAGAAACAACCCACCAAGTTAAACTCGCAGACAGATTTTCATATAGAAAAGTTAGCTCATTGGGATATCAGGCACTTCCAATGATTTTTGGTAAGGCTGCCTTTGATGTAACTGAGAATCTGTCCCACTTTTTAGCACTGATTTAAACATTGGGACACTAAATATTTGGTTAGAACCAAAGGAAAAATATATCTTGGTCCACACATACAGAAAAAAGGTGTATCTTCTTTAAAAGTATAAGTATTTTTAATGTGGTAGCTTCCAAACACTGCATAAGACCATTTCTAAACTCCTTCAGAGAACAACATGATTACGTACCAGTACATGGTTTCATTGGCAGAGTTTAGCATCAGGTTTTGATACCCTGTTCTGCTGTAAAGTTATGCTCTTGAAGTTTCCCACCTTCAACCAAATTTCCTACTGTCTTTTCTCATGATGTCTTTCTTTCTAGTGATGACTTTGGGAAAGACCATTCTCTACTTCATCTGTGCTCCAAGATTGTTGTTATAGTCTGGAAGAACATACCAAAGTATTCCAATTAAAACACAAGCATATTTTAAATCTGAAGATGGATATTGGTTGAGTCAGATAACCAGAGAAGTGGCAAATGTTTATTACTTAACGTCTTCACATCAATATTTATTCTTTCTTGGTCAGACATGCCTATCAAATACTGTTTACTAGGTTTAGTGAATTTCTGTCAGTCAGTGACCTGTCATACATGAATGAACAGACAGGATCCTATTGTCTGATGTTGCACACCACAAATCTCATTATCAGTTACATTTGAAGTTCTAACTTCAGATGTTTTAAAAAAATGGCTTTAAGGCTTACCTTCAGGGCTCATGTTTGAATCTATTTTTTTGGACACACAAAAATATCAGCTGTATTCAGTTACCCTTTCTGATAATCTAACTCACTTTTCATGTAAACACTGCAGCACTGAAATTTAGGAAAAAAAAAAAAACAAACCCAAAACTTAAAGCCAATAAGAAAGTCCTCTAGGATCAATACAGTTTTGCACCAGATGCCATACTTGCTTAAGTTCAAGCCTACTATATTTTGGAGATTAAAGGTTTTAACATTCAGTGATTCAGATTCAGAGTAGAGCAGTCTGTAAAATTCAATAGATGTTACTGTTTCCTGGTAAGCTATTTTAAAACCACACTTTGATTGAATCTAACCCACATATTAAGTGGCAAAAGTTTGCATTTCTTAAAATAAATTTTAGAAATGGTCAGCACCAAAAGCTTTATCTATCATAGTGGGAACACAGAATTTTCTACAAGATATTTGTTAGTTTATTAAAATTACCGAAAGTTTCCTATGGCGCATAGACATTTTTATGTCTGTTCAGTCCCTGACTTATAAAACACTTTAAACAGGAAAAAATAATAGATGCTCTAATCTGTTTCAGGTTTGGCCAAGGACCAGATCTCAGACCTACTAGCACTGTCCTGTACAGCACTTACATAGTTATTAATGATGTTGTAGGATTCTATGTGCAGAATCAAAAAGTTGTGCAAAATTACTTTTATTTATGACGTTCTCTAGATCCTTGATGCTTTGCATCTGTCCTATGTGCATGTCATGCACACTTGTGAACTTTACTTAGCTTTAGCACCTGTTGAACATAGACTATTTAATAAAGGCAAAGACACAGTTCTTGACCTTCATGAGTATGTGTTAGCATGCTTCAGACAATGGAACATGGTTCACGTGACAGACATTAGAGTTGTAGCACCCACTTTCAAAAGTGAAAGAAAAATTTAACAAGAGTGAAGATACCAGCAGCCTTACCTGAATGCTCTTGCCACAGTGGAGGAGATGCTCAAGAGAAGAGAGAGAGAAACATTCTGCCCTGTATCATCAGCTGTACCACTTGGTTATTCTTGAGGCAAGAAAGTCTCTTCAATATTTTAGAGAGATTGTTGCACATAAAGCTGCAACTCTTTTTCAACTAAGTATCCCACCTAAGAGGAGTCTGGAGACCACTCTTCAAGCAACCTTAATGACAACAACATGGGGAGGAGGGTGAGAGCATGTACTACCAGGTAATGAAAACAGTTTTTCAATACTGAAAACCAAGTAAGAAAAATATAAAAATCAAAACAGCTATGGGAAAATATTCACCTGCTTAGTGAATAGGCTCTAGCTGCAGGACGACTTCTGGTTGTCTAAACCACTAGGCTAGTGAAGCTACATTTTTCTTCTGTAGAGACTCACAGTAAACCAACATGTGTGCCAAGTCTATTTCATCATTTTGTGTTACAGATGTTGTAAAAAGCAGATGATGCATGTGTTCCCGAAACGTTCCTTAAAATATCACCGCAGTCACAAGTCTGGTAGTCACAAGTTTCATAGCACACCAACTCTGCTTAGAGTAAATTATTCATAGGTTGGAGTAGTACTCTTACAACATGTTAAAAATAATTGTTAATACTAACAACTAGAATATACAAATCCCATACTTCTAAATATTTGCATTATAAATTTCAAAATACACCATGTTATTCATTTTATCTGTTATGTGCATCTCCATATTGTCATTTTTATACACTTTGCTAAGTTTACATTCTCAATGTTCATTTAAGTAGCACTGAGAACTGACAATGCGAAAGCACTAAAATTAATGAACATACAATACAAACAGAAAAAGCATGCCAGGAAGTTTAGTGTATGCTTCAGACAGTTGTTTATTGTTAAAAGCAGTCAGAAGCAGTAGTGGGGTTTTTTTTTGTTTTTTTTTGTTTGTTTTTGGTTTTTTTTTGTTTGCTTCCTAGCTGTGACATATAAAATTAGTCTTGATTATTCTACTGGTAACAGATGAAAGATGCAAGAATGGTTAAATTTAACTGACATTTTCTACTGCTTGGCTACCTAGTGAGCAGGTCAACAACTTAAATGTGTTTGGAAAAAAGTTGCCATACTATAGCTACCCAGAATTATATAATCTAGCTGTTACATGCTTACCTAAAACAATGTATTGCTGTATACAGTGTGCAGTAGCTGGTGGGGAAGAAGACTAGCCTGGCTGAACAGTGAGCTTTGGCTGGGACTCCGGTAAAAAAATAGACTTTATGACTCCTGGAAGAAGGGGAAGGCAAGTCAGGACTACTCAGTTTTCATGAGGTTATGCAGGGACAAAATTGCCCAACTAGAACTTATTCAGGCTACTACCATTAAAAAAAATAATTGTTCAGCCTGGAGAAGAGGGGTCAGTGTGGAGACACCTCATTGTAGCCTTCTAGTACTTAAAGAGAACACATAGACAGGAGGGGAATCGAATTTTTACAGGGGTAGATAGTAGCTGATGTATTAACACCTTCTTTGCCAGTGTTTGGTAGTAAGACCAGTAACAGTTTCTGTTCAGAACAATACTGGTGAAAGTTGGTGCCAGCTACTAAAGTCACATCAAGGCTGTGGGCACTCCTGGCCTATGGTGCCAGGTACTGGAGTGAGAAGGTTCAGCCATTGTGGTGGGGATTATGTGTGTGTCCCAACAACCAGCTACTGGAGGGACCAGCATGAATGAGGCAAGTGAGGGACTTTGCATCAGCAGGTTCCAGAAGACCACATCTCAAAGCTCATGTGCCTTACACTGTCTGCTGAGGGAGCATCTGCATATTCCCCAATTCTTGTGTGCATGGGGTGTCTACGAGTATTCACTGGCAAATTTTAAGTTGGACTGCAAAGTGAGTAGGAGAGTTTTGAGTTCTGGCTGGGTCACCTTGTCTGTGGCAATCTGGGGGACTGGCCATACCAATGTCTTGTATGTATGTCTGCGCATCTGTCTCTGGGATATGTGCACAGGTTCTCTGCTGGTCCAGCCTGCCATCAAATTGCACATACAGGACAACCAGGTAATTAGGTCCAGTCTGTGGGGGTTCATGAAAGTCAGGTCCTTCTATGACATTATTGATCTATCTCCAATATAGATGGTAAACCATGTTTTTCCTTTGAACATCTACACATTAATACAAACTTTAATTTAAACTTGCATTTTGTTTGGTCATATACAAATTTGTTACAGTGTCCTGCAAGTATAGGGAAATTCTCTACTGCTACTTGGTTCCCACATTTGGATATCTGAACCTGAGCAGGCATAAGAAAAGAGGATTAACTCAGCATTAGTTGTGTGTTTATTACTAACATTTAAACTACTTACTCTTCCCATGCTCATTTCCTTGTCTAGATGTTTCCACTTGTCATATTTAGCTTGGCTGGTTTGATATACAAAGAAATAATTTTAACTATTGATCGACCTCTGATGCAACACAGCATTAGTCAATCCATACTCACATGAAAAGATAACTATATTCCATGCTCAGTGGAAGGACCTTGAACAGTGTCAATTTCTTGGCTGTATAAACTCCTTCTGTACTTGTCATCTGCTCTGCAGTGACTCAAGGCAGCAGAAGGCTGAGAAGAAACTTAATGTGAACTGTGAGGGCATTACAGTAATAACTTCCAAGCTTTCTTCTTGGTCTGTGCATGAGACTCATCATGTTACATTATGAGGACAGAAGTGTGATAAGGATACAAGGAAGGTCTTTCTTCCACCAGAGCTTATGCTGCATCTTAGAAATTCTTGCCAGGGACAAAACCTTCAGTGAAATACTGCAGCAAGTTAACTGAAACTGCAGGTGTGACAGGGAACTGAGGTCATGAATAAAACTCATGCTTTGGAAAAAGAACTTGCTAAGTGTACAAGTTATGACTGTCAATTTTTGAGTGGGAACACTTGATATATTAGGCCTGGTTCAGTCTAAGGAGACTGTTGTTCAGCTTTCTTATCATATGGTACAGTGGCTTTTAAATCAACATGAATTTTAAATTGTTTATATTATATCTTGTTTACACACTAGAAATTAAGCATACTGCATTCATGTATAGAACAAGTATTTTACAAACAGACAAATAATAATAAGATACACCTAACAAGCCAACAGTAAACCTCTGAACTAGAGTTTGTGGAGTCTCCTTCTCTGGAGACATTCAAGACCAATCCAGACATGTTCCTATGTGATCTACCCTAGATGATCCTGCAGGGGGGTTGGACTGGATGATCTTTCAAGGTCTCTTCCAGATCCTAATATTCTGTGAACTACAGAGTTATGAACCAAGAAACTCAAAAGTGCAGATCCACTTGAGCCAAAAAGGTGGCCACTTCAAAGCATTCTCTGTTCTGCCTTGATCAAGTGTTGGGGGATGGCTAGCAGCACAAGGCCACGATGCTGCAGAGTATCTCTGGCCTGAAGCGAGGTGCTGAGTGAGCGGAACAGCATGTATGTTATCAGGTCAGCATGACCTTGTGGCTGAACACTAGATGAAAACAGGAGGCTGAACACCTGGGCCTGGACCCTCAGATAGGTTGTACCCAAGCCATAACAGAAGATACTAACCTACGTAATGCTTAACCAATCACTACTTGCAAAACCAAGATGTTATCCAATCCTGTATGATTACGCTTAAGAACAAACCTATATAAATGAACTACTAACTAGCAATAAATCGGAACAGACACGATAACTCTATGAGTAAATGTCTCTGATTCTGGCTCACCGCGACAATCAAGAGGAGAAATATGGCCAAGAAGTAAAGTTTTCAATTAAAAATAAAAGTATAGATATAGTTGATTCTGTAGCATGATGAATTTTGATGCTTATGATGCACACATACGTAACATTACAAGTGTTTTACACATACAAAGTGCTTGCAAAATATACATCATTATAATTTACTTTTTTTTTTTTTTTAAATTAAGACAGTCACAGTAGAATTTGAACTCAGAGCTTTATAAACATACGGTGTTGCTATATTAGCCAGTAGGGTACTTTCTCATTAGTTAATACTTGTGGGAGTTCACAGATACTATATTACCTCTAGGGACATATATTCTTATTCCATGACTTCAGCACGGATTAAGAATTGCAAAGGATTACTAATACAGATGCTGAATGTGAACACTCACAGATTTTAAAGCTAGTACCTTAGCTAGTTAACTTCTTTAAATGTTTAGATGCCAGAGTTTTGTTATGAGACACCCTGTACTACTCAGGAAGAAAAACAAGGATTAAAAATCAGTTTTATAAATGCAGGTTTTTCTGCTTAAGTTAGATTTATTAGGCTTGTGTAAAATGATTAAAAAGATCCAACCACCTCACCTGTTAATATGCTTGAGATAGTACTGCAGCTTTCCTCATACTTGACCTGATAATGATTTCCTGAAAGGTAAATATCAAAATTCACATTGACCTCAAAGATAGGCTGAAAAATAACTCAATTTACAATTTAGCTTAGAGTTATAGAAACATGTGATATATGCATGGAAAAATAAGAAGTCTAAAAAGATCCTTGAGTTGCAGGTTAGTGTGAAGTGGCAGGGTCAATCAAGAGGGTCAAAACTGTTTCTTTATAGAAGAGTGTGGTATTTTCCCAATCATTGAAGTATTTTTAGCCTCCTAATTTAAGATAGCAGCATAGGGAAAACTACTTAACAACAAAGTCTACCACTAAAGGAGAAAAACAGATGAAAAGGAGTCATAGATTCTTCTAGAAAGTAGAAGGAAATGGCACCTTTTCTAATCTGTGCTCAGGAATTCACAACAAGTTCTTAAGTGGCAGCCTAATAAAATATAAATGCAGCTAGCATTTGAACATGCCAAACTGATAGAGCACTTAAACTACAATACAATTGTGGGGTTTTTTGTTTACATTACCATTACATTGCTATTGGTTTCTAACACTGAAATAAGTTCTTTAAAACACCCAAGCAGAATATTAATGAGCAGAGGAGACTTCTACTTCAAAATAAACACTTGAAATTGATGTGTCAACAACTGGAGTGGCATCATAATCACCAGCTGTGTCATAGCTCCTTCCTTCCCTCTTAAGCCTTCTGACAAGGAAAAAACTGAAGTATTACAACCCACTACCACAACAGAACACCATCACTGAACCAAAACAAAAACCAGCCATCACCTAACTTCAAAACCTTTGCCTTCTAGACAGCGCAGAAGGAAAATATGGTTCCTATTTTTAAACTGCACACAGTCCTAAATCTTAAAATCACAATATATATTTCTGTCTGAGAGTGGTATCTAAGTCAAAATAATTTCTATCTCCATCTCTTCCAAAACCTGGAATCTCTTCTATTCAAGTGTTTCATTACTCCCAAGATCAGAATTTCCAATCTCAGCTGTATCTCCTGGGACTGACAGGAGTCTGTCAGGAGCACAAGGTCTCATGTTCCAGACACCTCTCAGTTTTAAAATCTAAACTTCCCATCCAAGGACTGTCATCAGAGATTGCGCCAGCAAATGAGGTTTGAGAGAATTTAAAATTATCATGAAGTTTTAAATTACTCACTCCAACACTAAAAAGAGTACACTTTAAATTCACTGGTAGGATTCCTTTCCTTCCCTCAGTTTTGAAATATGTATTAAAAAGAGGATTTCTTTCATATACTTGTGTGAGCAATGATGTCTGAATGTAAACAAAGGCTTTTTGTTTGTAACTGCTTTTATCTTCCAAATCATTTGGTTGCTGCAAAGCAACAAAACACATTGATTCCTCTTCAAAGAAAACTTTTTGATAAAATGTCTCATACACCTGTCAGAGAAATAGAGGGCTTTTTGTTAAACAAAACCACAAAACCCCTAGCAATACCAGTGTTAATTGCTGTATTGTCTCAAGAAACAAAACCAGAAGAGATAGCAACTGCCTGCACTGCATTGTGTATCTAAAAATTGTTGGGAGCTATTTGCATTAAGCCTAAGACACAATCACACCAGCATTCATATTTCACAGCACAAAGGTTTCAGGAAAAACTAATTCTTTTGGTTTTCTGGTTTCTGAATCTTTGGTTTTCTGACAAGTTTACTTTGTATATAGTAGTTGCTGCAGCAGAAACCGTTATGTGAATTAGGAGAATCACTGCTTCAGGCAGAAAAGCATTTCTTAGAGAAACCAATGGTGCAAAAGCCACCCTCCCATCCTTTGGTTCAGACCACAGCCCCTCACCTGTGGTTTATACAAGCCACTGGGTTAAACTTCTCTTCCTTTATCAGTGGGGTGGAGGTGCGTCTGGGACATGATACCACAGGGAACAGGACATGGACACATGACCAGGCAAAAAAACCAAAACCAACAACCAAAGCTGAAGTCCACCAACACTAAAAGCAGCCCCCAAATTACTATTCTAGGAGATCACACTCATTAGCAGAAAGGCAGAGTTGGCAACTATTTTATTTGCACATAATGTTATTGCTGCAAATTAATGATTATTCCCATAAGAAGTGAAATAGCACCATAACTTTATAGCCTGTTTATTTTTATTTTTATTTAGTTATTTTTAAGTCCTGCATTTTCAAAACAAGAAACTATAACTGAACTGTAAATTACAAGTAACTCCTCACGGTCACAGACATCTCTAGTTTACATCAGATGTAAAAAGAAAAAGGCATTGTTTTTTATCTTTTTTTTTTCCAAATAGCTTATTCTGTCATATAATTTGGTTTTATCAAAACACAGACCTAAACAGTTACATGGAAATTTCACAATGACAGGTTTCCTTAATCTTGATAATTCAGTGCTGTCTCTCTAAGCAGCAGGGAATAAGGCACAACAGATACTTTCAAGTCTCCTCTCACCATTCAGAGTGTTCTGAAAACACAAGAAATAAAACCGAATTAGAGGAGTAGAGAAGAAGCACAATCATAGCACATGAGGTAAAACTATCTTTGTGTGTACCTAAAACAAGTAAAACAGATTAACCACTCATGCTGCCTGACAATCTGCGATAGAATCAATTTTTCAAGGGGGTCAAGAGAAGTCCTTTTGCCCCTCTGTTCTGCCCTGGTGAGACCGCACCTGGATATTGTGTCCAGTTCTGGGCCCCTCAGTTCCAGAAGGACACGCAACTCCTTGAGAGAGTCCAGTTCAGGGTCACCGAGATGATGGAGTGGAACATCTTCCTTACGAGGAAAGGCTGAAGCAGCTGGGTGTCTTCAGCTTGGAGGAGACTGAGGGGTGATTGCATTAACATTTGTAAACATGTAAAAGGTGAGTGTCAGGAGGATGGATCCAGGCTCTTCTCAGTGATGGCCAGTGATAGGACAAAGGGAAATGGTTCCAAACTGGAACATAGAAAGTTCCATCTTAATATAAGGAGAAAGTTTTTCACTGTGAGGGTGACGGAGCACTGGGACAGGCTGCCCAGAGAGGTCGTGGAGTCTCCTTCTCTGGGGACACTCAAGACTAATCTGGACACGTTCCTGTGTGATCTAATCTGGGTCACCCTGCTCAGGCGGGGGGATTGGACTAGATGATCTTTCAAGGTCTCTTCTGTCCTAGTTCAGCAAGAGGCTATCACTGTGTGTGGGGGGGTGGGGGATCAAGGCTGTG
>VXBZ01000677.1:42762-58071 GCA_013399135.1 Heliornis fulica | reverse complement strand
ATGACTCACCGTTAATTACCCATTGTGTGGGTCCCCGCCCTGGGGGAGGGACTGGGTGCTCCCTGAGGATATACAAACAGGGTGCAGAAGAGCTTTAGACTCTCTCTTCGTTGGATCGGGAGGAGCAGCGGGACCTCGTCAGGAGGAAGCCATCGCTCTCGACCGGACTACAAGCATCGCTTCTGGCCAGGCCACAGCCGTCACCTGCAGCAACGGACTCTTCACTTCTTTTTGCTTTGGACTTGGGAGAGCCACGTGGATCTCGGCACCGGGGCTAACAAACCCCTTTGGGCTTGTGCCCTGGGACACTGGGTTTATTGCTGGGTCTTGGTGAGTTGAAAGCAGGTTGTTCTCTTTGTGTCAGTGTTTGTATGGTAATATCTTTCATTAAATTGTAACTCTGACTTATCATCTCTTGTGGTGGGTCCATTTCTCCTGCCGGTTTACCTCTAAACCAGCACATCTTCCAACTCCTGACTCCTGGATTTTTTTGAAAGAATCAGACATTGACATCTACTCAGCACAGACCCCTTTGAAGTCAGAAGAGAACTAGTCAGAGACAATTTCATCCCTAAGCAAGTGTTCAGCAACATTAAAAACATCTGACTTGAACTGCCTCCTAAAGCACCCAATTCTCTCCACTTGATAATGAACATAAAACCTACACCAAGTTCCATAAAGGTCTAGGATTTTTTACCTTAGACTTTAAGTGATTCCTCTAATGTTGCATTTCAAAACCGGGTGCTTTGTAAATTTGTTTATTTTACAAAGCATATTGGATTCTAGTGAACTTTCCTAAAAAAATAAAAATCATGTGGTTATAGTGTCACCTAAATAGGTTGATTTAATTCACATTTGAAAGTGGACAAGGTTTTAAGGGTATTAACATCTTTCTTTACCCTCATGGATACTTCTAGAAAGAGAAGAAAGATGCTATTTATCCCCTTAGTAATGGAAAAATCAGAAAGAGCTCAGTCCAAATCTGTTCCAAGAGGTAGCAGCCAACATACATAAAAATAAGAAAAAGCAAAAAAGAAGAAAAATATCTTTTATCCATTAAGCAGGTGCACAGCTCCAGACAACCTGCACTGCACTCTGCAGTCGTTGCATGACAATATACAAATGTGATCTGGTGTTCAAGGACTGATGACAGTAGGAAAGTAAGTTTCATTAGTTGTGCTACTGATGGAACAGTTTGTTTTAGCTTATAAACGTTCTAGGAAAGCTTTAAGGGCCATTAGAGACTTTGAAGATTAAATTTGATCATTACAGTGTGAAATAGAAAAAATTATGTCTGTTTTAATTGAATAGCTTAATGCAACTTTTATGGAAGAGTTACCTCCTGATATATCTGCAAATGTCTGCACAAATTTTCTCACCGTGTATATTTTACATATGTCATGAGTTTCTAACTATGAGAATTAGATGGTGAGAACAGAGACAAGTTAATGGAGATTCAATTAAGAAGTTCATAATTAAAATCTCTGCACTTAAGACTGATCAATTTGTCCTTTCTATCTTTTACAGTTGTATAAAACAAAGGAAAAAGTTGGTGCAACCCTAAAGCAGTCACTTTAGGACTCCTCTAGGGAATACCTCTCCACAGAATGTATACTCAAACTGTAGATTTGATGATGAGGAGGTCAGGACCTCAAATCCTCACTTGCATCGCTCTAGAGTTGAATTGCAGCTAGTCAACTTTGTACTGATGTGAGATAACAATAATGAAGCAGCAAGGCCTGCAAGCTTTAGAAAGACAATCCTGCTCTCCAATGAGTCTGGCCATAGAACGGTGCATACAATCCTAGAATGTTTGCGTTGAAAGGGACCTCAAGTATTATTTGGGTCCAACCCCCTTGCCATGGGCAGGGACACCCTCCACTAGACCAGGTTGCTGACATCACCATCCAATCTGGCCTTGAACCTGTGCCAGACTCCACCACCCTCACAGTAGAGAATTTCTTTCCTACACCTAGTCTAGATCTACCCTTTTCTTGTCACTACAGCCCCTTGTCAACAGCCTACAGGGAATTTGCAGAGGGAATACTGAAAGGCTGCAATAAAGTCTCTCCCTGGTGTTTTCTCCAATCTGAATAAGCCAAACTCTCTCAATCTGTCTCCATGAGAGGTGCTCCGGCCTTCTCATTATATTTGTGGCCCTGCTCTATGCTTGCTCCTACAGATCCATGTGTTTCTTTTACTGGGCACTCCAGAGCTGGACACAGTACTCTAGTCTCACAAGAGCAGAGGGTCAGAATCATCTCCCTTGACCTGCTGGTCACACGGGTTTTGATGTAGCCCAAGATACAGTTGGCTTTCTGGACTGCAAGCATACATTGTCATCTTGTGTTCAGCTTTTCATCCACCAGTACTCCGAAGTCCTTCTCCTCAGGGCTGCTCTCAATCCACTCTCCACCCAGACTGTATTGATACTGGAGCGGTTGCACCAACCTAGGTGCAGGACTTTTCTATGCTAATCTCTCTCTATACATACATATCTCTAGGGTGTCACAATTGTTTGTCTGAGCACCATCACACTGGGGCTCTGTGCATAATGTGGGTCAGACTGTTCCCTCAGCATTTCCATAGTAAAATTTATATTCCTCTCCCCTCGGATTAGAGATATGGTCAGGAGCAAAATTCCTGCTTTGGGATTAATGGCAGAAGTTGATCAGAAAGCCATAACCTGTTAAAAAACACCAAATACTGCCAATACACACAACTTCATTTGAACTGGCAAACTGGTATTCAAATAAGTACCAAAAGCCCTTTTCACATTCTTTGAGATCTAGAAAAATCTAGTTCTAGTTGGTTAGACTTAACTCCTCTTTCAGTAGTGACAGGGTATCATATAGAAAACCAAATGTAACATGGAGATGTTTCATAGAAATCAAAGATTTAAGCAAATTGCAAGATTGAGGTCTTCCATGTCAGTAAGGGATGGGATTTAGCAAGAACATCATCTGGGGTGGGTCAACCCCACCTCTTCAGATGACTATCATTTCAGTCTTGAGAGGATTGTCTTGAAATAATTAATGATCTTGACTTAGATCCTGACCTGTGAAGAGCATCCAATAGACATGCTCTGAGGAATATCTCCAACATTTCCTTGCACTTCTTGCACCAAAAAGCCATGGAATGAGAAGGGATGGTTAACCTGGAAGCACACGAGCAAATGAAAAGTATCTTAAGTGTCCTAAAAACCAGATTGTAGTCAGGCATCCAGCTGCTGCTGCTCCATTTTCGATCCTGCATGTTTGGTTTAGTTTTGCACAGTTGTCAAATACTGGGTCATTATTGATCTATAACCTATTTCAATGCTCTGGTAACCTGGTTATAATATTGTTGCTACTCTTTTTTTATCAGTCAGGCACCGACAAGTCCATATAACTACACAAAAGTTTCCCTTTGAATCTGGGCTAGATATAGGAGACTATATGATTACTTGCAGTACTTTTTTCTTCCAAATCCCAAAGACAGATATCACAGGAAAGCAAGTTAAATATGAGTGTGTAGATGGCAGCTTATAGGTATGTGTGCCTGAAATCAGTATCAAGCCATTATTTATAAACCCGTTGTTAGCTAGAAGACAACAAAATTATGCATTCTTCCACACAAGATTATGTCTTTGAATGCTGATTTTCCTTGTTTTGGTTTTTTTTTTTTTTTGACAAAAGGCTACATTTGAGTCATTAAGAAGAAAATGTTCCCTTTCAAATCAATGAAGGTTTCAATTCTGATTTCAGTATTTAGGGAATGGTGACACTTTTTGAATTACAGGTTCTTGTATACTTGTCTGACTCAGATTTATCAGCAAGGTCAGACACAGCAGTGTGAGAATGGCATTGTAATTAGAAAGGTGCTTGTTCTGCCAGCTAAGTGTAAAATGCCCCAGCAGTGCACAGTGAAGTCTTTATTTTATGCATAAATTAATTTCAGTAGCTATCAAACTAAAGCTGGTAAGGCAGCCAGCCTGGCATAAATGGGAATTCCAGACTTCCAGAGCATTCCTCCTGGAGAACAGTGTCTCTACAACATGAACTTCAGCTGTTCAAAGGGACAAACAGGAAAGGAAAAACACCAGCTCAAGCACTAGACCTGAAGGTGAGGAACTGAAGAGCAAATACTCCAAATAAAGGTGAAAGAGCAGCATGGGAAAAGCCTCCAAGAGCTGTTACATGATGTAGGATGAAACATTTGAGATTTCATGTTTTTGCAAATTGCACTTGAACAACAAACTCTATACAGTTTCTATGGTTCCTGTATTTGGTTATCCCTTAAACTACTGCCTTCTGCTTTTCCACATGGAGATTAACACTGGTACAAGAGAGCAATTACACAGCAGTAGTGCAGTGCCATGATACAGGGTTTCCAGCAACAGGAACTGAGGTCCTTCCCCTGCATACAGTGATGCCTTTTTCACTTCAAAGACAACCATTTCTGAGGTCATTCTTTGTACAGACTCACTGATCATGAGTGAAAATTAATTTTGAAGAAAAACAAATAAATGTATTACACTCAAAATTTAATGAAGAAGTGATTTCCTCAAGTGAGCATCTTTCTTTATCTGAAGAAACAGCTTGCTTTGGTTTCTTCCACTCTGGACAAAAGTACTTTCCTTCCTGCTTGTATGTTTTGGGAGTGAATGATGGGAGAGTAAGACAACTATGTCAACTAACACAAGATCTGACCAGGAAAGTGCCATAGAAGGCTGGAAGGGGAAGAAACCCTAAAATGCCACAATGGAGAAAGACCAACTTTTCAAATGCCCTCCCATCATTACCTGGAGTAAGTGTACACATTGATGGTTCAATACCTGCAGGGACTGGTTTTTTGTTATTAGCTAACAGGCTTGGTACTCATGCAGAGTTGACAGAGAAGTGAGGAAAGAATGATGCTCAATTGTTCAGCAGAAGGCTAAGACATCCTGAGCACTGTAAAAATGGATGCTTGAATGTGACTTATTAACATACAGGAATATATGGTTCTATTTCCTCCTTATGCTTGTTAAAAAGTGTACTAAAAATAGCCTTCATAATATTCTGCTGTCCTGGTTTCAGCTAGTGTACAGTTAATTTTCTTTCTAGCAGCTGGTGTAGTGCCATGTTTGGGAGTTAGGATGAGAGCAGCACTGATAACACCCTGATGTTTCTAGTTGTCAAGCAGTCAAGGACTTCTCAGGTATTCACATTGCTGGGCACAGAAGAAGGCAGGGGCACCCAGGAACCTGGGAGGGGACACAGCCAGAACCAGTGATCCAAACTAGCCAGAGAGAGTATTCCATGCCAGTTACATCATGTTCACTATACAGGGTTGCCAGTGGGGGAGGAGGACATGTCTTCAGGATGTGCAGTTTTGAGGACGATCCAGTTCTGGGACAACCCTGAACTGTACAACCAGAGTTATGCACTTTGGTGAGAAATTGTATCCTATATCACCAGTTTTGTGTATTTACTATGAAGTAGCATTATTGTTTTATCTCTCTGCTGTCTCAATAAACTATCCTTAGCCAAATCCATGAAGTTTTTCTGTCTTCATTGGAATTCTTTTCTGTCCTTTCCTTCCTCACCCCGCTATTTAGAGGAAGCAGCTGCATGGTGTTCGACTCTCAGCTGGGGCAAAACCAAGGTATCTACAAGGACCAATTTGATAGTATCAACACTCAATTGTCACACATAACTGTCTGGAAATGTGCTGTTTTCATTTGTGGTTTTTGTTGTTTTCTTGTTGTTTTTTTTTTTTAAATTAGCATGACACAAGTAAGATTGGAACTGCACTCTAAAAGGCAGCTTAGAAAGCAGATAACTGAAAAGAATTTTCACATTTCATACCTGTTGGAGTGATCTAGAATTCAAAACTTTACAATCAAAATGCCCCATCCCGGGAGAAGTTCAAGGCCAGGTTGGATGAGGCCCTGAGCAACCTGATCTAGTTGGGGGTGTCCCTGCTTCTTGCAGAGGGGTTGGACTGGATGACCTCTGGGAGTCGCTTCTAACCCTAATCATTCTATGATTCTATGAAAAATAAATGAAATTGATAGCACTACTGAAGCAGGAGCAAACCAGATAACAGGCTGCAGTCCCCCATGAGTGTCCCTAATCCGGCATGCATGTCACCCACAGGCTGCGGTCTCCCACGGGTGTCCCTGCCCTGGTATGGGTAAGACAGTGTGTCTGGCTGTATTTCTTTTGACTTCATCACCCTGTGTCACCCACCCCTGTAGCTATTTCACTTTATTGTTTATTCTGCAAGGTGACATATTCTAGCACGTAGTGGGCTGCTGCCATCCATCGGCAGTCCTGCAGCCTGCTCCAAACCATGCCAGCTCTCCCTGGTATTGATGTCACTGGTGCCTGAAAAATACTGGACATAGTCGATTGCAAGCTACAAAAAAGAAACAGATGAACCAGAGATGACAGGAAGTATCAGAAATGACTGATGAGGAAACCCAACTGTAGCAGTTTTTGACAGTTATTGCTTGAAGCTGAAAAGAGATATGTGTTTTGTCCAGGCAAGATAAAATTGGCTGCAAAATAAGCTGGCAACACCTTGAACAAGTTTGCTTTTTGGTCTATGAAATTAGTAGTAGTTACTTCTCAAAGTCTGTAAAATATATATCTTTTGAAGTCTAAGAAACATTTAAAAAACATATTGTCTGATACAGCTTAAAAATTCATGTTTTTTTTCCTGTATTTGTCAACCTAGTTAGTAGTCAGAAAGAAATTTAAAAAAGCCAATTAAAGATATCATGAATAATGATGAAAAAAGAGTCAGCTTTTCAGAATCCTATGTTTTAATTTACATTTTCTAAGTTAACACACAAAATGGACCTACATCTTTTTGTGTTTTAATAACTTTCTCATGCCAACAAAGCATAGGCTGTGGTCACAGATGCTTTCAGACCTTAAAGTAGGTTTGAAACACAGTTCAACTATGCCCTGTGAACATGTGTTCATGCAGAAGGGGTTGGGTCCTGATTAAATGCACACTGATGAGAACATCTACTGTGTTGCACACCTGTCTCTCTTTCCCTTTTCTTCTTTTAAAGCCCAGAAATCAACTCATACAGGCCCTGCTAGTAGAGTAAGCTCATTTGGAAAGGCATTTTCTAGGCTACTCTGATCACCCCCAAGGTATGAATAATAAATTAAGAATAACCTTTTCCAGAATAAAGCTTTCTTCAATCAAAGAAAGGATGAAACACATCTACTCATTTGTGAACACAGAGGATATAAATCTATTTTTGCTTCTATGCACCTGTTCACTTTTCCATCTGTCACAGAGTAGGGAGGAACGTGGTCAAGACTGGGAATTAAGAGCACAGATCTCATGCTGTCTAATATCTTCAATGGACTTGTCCACCCCCCAAAAAATTGTGTTAATTAAGAACATTAATGCTCAATTTTTCTGATACAATATTGTGCTTGTCTCTGACAGCTATCCATATATCAAGACCATCAATAACTAATTTGAGTGTTCAGAATCATACTTACACTTCAACTAGCCTTGCTGAAATCACACAAGGAAAAAAGCCAACAGCCTCTGGAATTTTTCCCAGGACTGTCTTTTCAAGCTACAAACCCTATCCTCAGAGAAAAATTTTGCCCTTTAAAAATGCCAGGCCTTGAAAATAAGCAAGAAGATGATATCTCCAAATAACTTCTGAAAGAAAAGTGAAGAAAGAACAGAAAAGGAGCCAAGGGCAGAAGAGATTTTTGAAGGAGAAACAGCAAGATACAAACAGATCAGAGGTCTTTGAGCTGCCCGAGAAAGAACTATGCATTCAAACTGCTGTTAACTCACATGTGTAGCTTGTTGAGGTTTTCTGTGTTGGGTTATTTTAGGCAGATGAGCAGAAGTCCTCTCATATGCTTGAAATACAGTTTCTAAAATAGTTGCCTTTTCTTTTTTTTTTTTTCTAAACATTCCATTTGCATTTTGACCACAGAGGAAGAGCATTTGGTTTAGGCAAGATGAATTTTAAAAAGAAAAATGATCAAAATTGTTCATCCTGAGAGGAGGCTGTGATTTGTATGCTTCCAGATCTCCCCTCTAAGCCCAATTTGATCTCGAGTATCAACAGCAGTAGCAAGATGCAATGTAGTCAAGTACATTGAGATTTGAAGACAATTTTCATTTCTTCAGTTGTTCCATTAAAAATCCTAGAGGTTTCCATGGACAGAAGACAATAGCTATGAAATAGTTAATTTAGTCAGAGCCTCACTTTTCCTTTACAATCAGTTTTGGCAAAAGATGACAGGTTAGTCCAACCCAAAAAGCAGAAGAGCAAAATCACAATTATTTGTGCATCAAAACACCTCAAAAACAATGACATAGCATTGCCTTCTGGAACATACTTCCCGTAATGAAAAAACAAGGTTCATATATGATCAAACCAAAAGTGCTGCTATTGTCTGTCTCCCAAGCCACAATTGCATCCTCCCTTCCTTCACCTGCTCTCAAATATTTCATAAAGCATTCACTGGAAACAGCAAATATTTGGTTTTGTGGATCTTTTTAAACACATTTAGTTATCCTTAAACAACCAGTAATGAATTTTTATTTTCTTTATTTCAGTGATACTCTGAGACCTAATTGGATAATAATCAGATAAAACATGTTCTTCATATGCATTTATAGTCTAAAAATTGAAATTATTGGAAACCATGAGACAGATTTTACTACCAAAGAAGCCTATAGAAATTTATGTCTTCTCCAAACTTAAGAATGTCTGAAATGTCATAGACACACTTATTAGTTGTATTACTTTAACAGTTTGCTAGTATGTGCACTTACAGTAAACCATTTCCTCACAGAATCACACAGTAAAGGATATGTTTCTTCATATTATATGTGTGTGTATATATATATACACACACACATTTTGCGTGTATATGAGTTGCATATATGCCTATATACATACCTTTAGACAAAAGCAGTGGTGATTATAGAATAAGCATACAATACGTATGCTACAGTGTGCTCACACTATAATTGCAACAGTTTTCAGTGCATCTCAATTCAGCCCAAAAAGCTCAAAGTATCACCAGAAAAGAGATAACATTTCTCCTATGAGCAGAAGAGCATTGTTTCTACAATCCTAACAACCTCTTGACAATATGTGTGGGCAAATATACCTGTTTAGATTAGTAGAGACATTTAATTGACTAGATGTATTTGAATCACTATTAGGAAAGCAAATTAAAATTTGTTCCACAAGGTTTCTGGAAGACCAAAGCATTTTTGGGAGGTTGTATTACCTAGGAAACAGAATTATCAATAAAAACCCCATGGTTTTCACATATGAACACATTGCTAACAAAGTAAAAAAAAAACAAAAACCCACAAACCACCAAACAGCAAACCCCCAACAAATTCAACAGCTTTCAAGTAGTTGCTACCAAGAGGGACGTAGACATTTTTTGTAATTTTAAAAAATACTGCTTTTAAGATAAGAAAATTTATCTGTCATTTTTACCGGAAAAAAAAAAAAAAAAGCTCACAAGTGAGGTGCTTAGAAGGAAACTGCTAGATTGGTGCTGCGTGGCCAGAAAGGAATAGATATTTTTCTCTCACAGAGAGCGCAATATTTTCGGAAGAGAATCAGATTTTCTTCATGATTGGTTGTTATAAGAGATTTTTAAGCAGCAATGGGAAAAAAACGCCTTCAGAACTTTGTCTTTAACACCTAACTTGAAGTCAGTTTTTGCTAAAGGTGTTTGTTACAGCTGTTGCTGTAGTTAGCAGCTGTAGTAATGAGTTCTACCCTTTTGTGAATCAAGACAAACAACTCTTCACATTATTTGAAGACCATTTCTTATTGCAGCATTCATGACAAGAGAATTGAATCTCTCCCATTCCACAAACTCAAAAAATGTTCATATTTGTATTAAAACAAAACAACAGAAAACTGGTTTTATAAGTTGAGAACTCAATAAACTACTTATTGGAATTAACAATGATTCTACTCTAATGAACACTTTTGGAAAAGACTGTTCATCGCTGCACACATAGAACTAACCAAATGCCCAAGGTTCAAAGATGTTTGTGTTTTACTCTTTGAAGTCACAGAACATAAACAATATTTAAAAAAAATATTAACACTGAAGACACAAAACCTTTTCAATCTATTGCTACGGAGACAGTAATCAAGAAAGCTGTGCTACTGAACCAAACTAATATTTCAGAGTTTGAACAAGCAGACAAATGCACTTGTACATATTTCTTTGGACTTGACTCTGTTTAACTAGGGTCAAAAAATAAAAAAAAAAAGAAAGCATGATTCTTGCAGAGAAGAGTCATTCATCGTGTTTTCATCAGTCTGCATGAATTTGGAGTATTAAATACATTAACAAATACCTTATTAAATTTTGCATTAAATATTTCTCAATGCACACTTTGCTTTATGGCTGAAAGCACATTTCTTTGCATTTACAATGTATTATTGCCCAGGGTGCTCTTCTGTAGTGAACTGTATTATTCTGAAGCAAACTAAACCTCTTCAAGATCTCTTAGAATAAAGACTAATGCTTGGTCAACAGACCCAGATTGCCAACTACAGAGCTAAAATTAACTGTTAGATGGAGTCACTCCCTCTTCTCAAAGGGCTGCTGAGAAGGGTTTTCTGAAAAACATGAGCCCCAAGGAGCTCTGGATCTTCTGTGTCTCAACTTTATAGGAAAGTTGCTTGGAAAACTGTAAGATAACAGGTTAATGGCAATGAAGCCTATAAATGATACTTCTGGAATATCTTTTCAGTCCAATACTGCTTGACAATCTAATGTCTTTCAATTTGGCTCAGGATTAAGATCAATTAAAATAAACTGTGTTCGTTCCAAATTAATTAGGAGTGACATTTGTCATGGGAAAAAGTGGTCAGTGACACTATTGCTAAAATGGTTCAGAGGTGTTACAGGCCTTTGGTTTTTTTTAAAAAAAGGGTCTGGATTCTAAAAGAGCAGCAAAGTCTCATATCCCTTTTTTTTCATGGCTGATCAGAACAAAAGAAAAAAACGCTTTCTATGTTATATTTGACTAAATCACCTAAGGTTACAATAAGAATTGTCTTACCATAGAGTGGAGTAAACTAAGCTAATAAGAACGAGAGAAATGACTCCATCTGTAAGCAGATTTATTATTGATGGAAACTTGATAGACTTCTGGGTCCTAGCATGCCATACAAGACCTTGCTACAGGCAACTATTTGCCTTACTATCTGGTTGCAGCTACGTAATATCTGTAGGAAACTGCAGTGTTGTTATTTACAGTTACAATACATCACTAGAGAACTGAAAATGCATGGACCAGTTTTCAGAAATACTTTAGTAAGCCACATTTAAAACTTCAGACTGGATGTTCCTATTTTGTACATCTTCTAGATGTATAGATAAAATATGACCTCTTGAGAAAGCAAGGCAAAAAACCCTAAGGTGATACTTAGGCCTAAACATTATGCCTTTCCTCATTCAGTAGCAGCTCAGCATTTTCTATCAGTCATGCAGAGCTTTACTTACAGAACCTGTGAGTCAATAACCTCATGTGGTGTTTTGAAAAACCTAAAAGCTAAAATTGAAAGCTATGCATGCAAACCTATTCTGTATTTACTTGATCCATTTTCTTCCACATACCATGCTTCTCTTCATCCATCTCAAAGTACTTCAAAACATGTTCCTCTTAAAATCCCAAGAAAAAGAACTATTAGAAGAACAGACCAGCATCAGGATAAAATCCGAAAGGAAGACACAGCTTTCCGCAGTTTCTAGGAGAGTCAGAACCCCAGGGGAAAGAGCAAAAGATCATAAAATGCACAGCCAACATGACAAAAGTCAAACCTGTGAAAAGGAGATGGCCCTCTTAAGATGTTATTTAATAATAAGATGTCCATCAGCACATCTGTCTAACTCTCAGTAAATATTGGAAGGCATATCTTCTATGAATGCATTTCATTCTGCCACGTCTAGTCAGAGAACTGAATGATTAAATGTGTACTTGTCCCTGAACACCTTAAATGATCATAAAACACCTCCTCAATGTATTATCATCCAGCATCCCTGAGGCAAGAAAAATGAAGAGAGGAACAAATATTCATTGCTCATTTTGTGTATTGAAAAATGGGTTGCCATGTTAGGAAAGCACTCTTTTTCCAGTTGAGACAAAGTTTTCAAGACAAAACATGAAATATATTATTTCTCCTGCTTCACATCCATAACATCAAACACATGATTTCTGAAGGTTTGATTTTTAAAAAAATCAGGTCATCACAAACCAAAAATGCACCCCCCCCCACCCCCAAAAAGCACCAAGGAATACAAATTTATATTTCAGGTGAAGAATACAAAGCTTAATGAAGAACTCTAGGGACAGGTTGCTTTCCAAGAGCTACGTCAGGGAAAGCGTGACAGAGTATTGAAGAGTGACTAATTTCAGTGTGTATGAAGCAAGCAGATTTTAAAGCTAACTCTTTGTTTCTTGATAAAGCTGAAGCATTCTTGCTTTAACTACCAAGCAAAACTATCCACACTTGATCTCATTAGCATGAGTGAATTGTTTAAGAGAAGATTCTCTTTCATTGTAAATTCTCTTTCAAACAGTACTACCCCCACACTTCCACTTTCCCCAGGGGCTTTTAATTGTGCAGACTGCAGACATTTGACAACTGTGACAACTACTTTGAATTAATGCTGCAATATTATTTATGTGCTGTCTTAATTTTAAAGAGCAAGCCTGATTAAAACCAAAACCTTGAGTTCCAGTATTTTATAAACGAGATACAGAATCATCAGTGCAAGATGGGCATTTCCAGCAAAAGAACATTTAACTGAGATATTTCTAAGAAGAGACGTAATAAATCATTGCCCATATCAATCAGTAATATGCATGTACATTCTCCAGCCATAAAGCAAGATCTTCTCAAAGTTTGGAGCCCTGAAATGCACCTCTTCAGGATATCAAGAGAAAAGAGATAATTTTAGTTAGAAGAACCTGTCTGCTTTACACTTGTGTCTAATTTACACTGCACTGATTATGAAGTGAACAAATTCCAGATGGAAATCAGAGTCTTTTGCTTTTTAGGGTGAATTATATGGTTATTACAACACAATCTTAAAAAAAATAATTCTTGGGGTCATTTAAGAGAGGTAGTTATATTAAAGCAATGGATATGAAAAAAAAAAGAAAGCAATTAGTTGGTGGAGAGAAGGTTTTCTTAAGTGCTAATGAAAGCAGTCTTATTTCCATAATGCTGTTCTTGGAGTGTATGAGCAGTTGACCTGAAGCCTGTGAACATGAAGTCCCTCATCTTCCTTACTGAATTTGAACACAATACAGTTGTCCATTTTTTCTTAAGTTTAAGTAGTCAGCTTTGAACATCTGAAGAAGAAATGGTGTAGTGCCAAGTTACACAGTACTTTTACAGTTCCAAAATATTTTACAAGAGCATGCAAAGTGTTACACTATCATGGATATGCAGCTACATCTTGAAGGAAGAAAAGCAATTAGTTAGTAGCACACTGCACCTCAGCACATTTGCTTAGGTCATAAAAAATGTTGAATTAAAACAATAAAATAAGAAACAACGAAGAGACAGAATATAATTTTAACTGAAAACTGCTCAGGAAACTTGTTAATCTTGCTAGTCCTGTAGGCAGTGAATCAGCACTTGAGCTGCAGCACTGTTAAGATGTGTGATAAGAACCTGGTTTACCCAGGCATGGAGGAACAGAGCAGCCCAGCTTTGAATGGGGTGACATATATCCCAAATGACCCAGCCAGGGAAACAAGTTCCTGCCCTGGCCTCCCCATGGCATCCCAGAATGGCATCAGCCCCACTGGTTGGGTGGAATACCCACCTCTGAGTTAGTGGGAGACTCTGTCCTGAGATCACTAACAGATTTAGGGGTCACTTCTGGGGGGGTTTAATGGGCTCATTATGGGGTAAAACACTTGGGGATTGTATAAAATTGATTACAGAATATTTAGGGATAGGATTGAACAGGAAAAGGGAGGCACCTGGGGGATGCAAAGCACCAGACAGCTCCCAGATGGACATCATATAGAGGCAACTACGGGGGGATCCAGTGAATGTACACATGCACATGTATGTGTGCACATGATATGTGTAAGGGTGTTTGGTACAAACAACTGGGGTATGGCTGCAGGGCACAGGGGCTCATGTGCTCTCCTGTAAGCAACTAGGGAGTCCTGGGATCCAAGAGCAGCTACAAGGCAGACATAGCATCTAAGCCTGGTACTGGAGTGATCCATACTATATGTACATATTTCCCCACTGATGAACTTTTATCCTGGTCAACCAGGGAGGGGAAGAGGTTGAGGCCATTGGTGCTGTTTGTGTGAGTGCTGAGTGTGTCTGTGCTGGTCTGTGTGTCTGGCTATGTGTGTGTGTACATATGTTGTGTGTAGCTGTGTGTCTATTATGGGTGGTACATGCTCAGCCTCGCTACTGGCTGGGCCCAGGGCAGCCTTGGTTTTTAGGACTGCTGGATACAAGCAATCCCTACAAAGCCAGAACCCCAACCAACACTGAAGGATATTCAGCACACGCCCTAAGCATTTTTAAAGGAATAGTAAATGATTTTTGGCCAGTTAAAAAGTAAACTGTACTGTTTAGTGTGTGGCTAACACACAGTCATATTCCTTTTTATTAGGACTGCAGATCAGGAACAACAGTGATACTGCCATGTATCCACTTACTGACTGAAGAGAGGAAAAAAAGCATGGTAAAATCTAGAACACAAATGTCCTAACAATGGAAACAAAGTCTCTCCCTAAGACTACATTGTAGCACAATGTGTGTTAATTTTTGCACTGTAAATGTATACAAATATGTATACACATACAAATACACCCCACTCCCCCACCCCCACCCTCCGTGTGGGAGTGTCAATCTGCTGGAAGGAAGGCAGGCCCTGCAGAGGGACTGGCTGGATCAATGGGCAGAGGCCAACCTTATGGGGTTCAACAAGGCCAAGTGCCAGGTCCTCCACTTTGGTCACAATAACCCCAGGCAGCGCTACAGGCTTGGGCAGAGTGGCTGGAGAGCTCCCTGGAGGAGAAGGGCCTTGGGGGTGTTTGTTGACAGCCGGCTGAACATGAGCCAGCTGGCCAGTGTGCCCAGGTGGTCAAGAAGGCCAAGGGCATCCTGGCCTGTATCAGGAACAGTGCAACAGGCAGGGATCGTCCCATTGTCCTCAGCTCTGGTGAGGCTGCACCACGAGTGCTGGGTGCGGTTTTGGGCCCGCCACTACAGGAAGGACATTGAGATGCTGGAGCATGTCCAGAGAAGGACAATGA
>VXBZ01000677.1:0-42588 GCA_013399135.1 Heliornis fulica | reverse complement strand
GATATTTATATATATATATATATATATATATATATATATATAATAAAGGCAAAGTAAATATGAAGAAAGAAACAATGCCATTAGACTGAGCACTGACTGTAAGTCCTCACCAAGGACAGGAAGTTTTCAGGTTTCAGATCAAGGGCAGATTTTTACAGGAAAGCAAGCCCAACAGTGAGGACAAAACAAAGAAAATTAACTCAAACTATATTCTGTTTTCAGTTGCTTATAAATAAAAACTGTACTCAGTCTGAAAAGGGCTTTGCCATGTCAGGCCAGATCACTTCCCAGCGTGATGTGACCTTCCTTCAGGCTGGTCACTCAAGTGAAGTCAGAAAGTTTCTAGGACACTTCATTTTAACGGTAGTAGTTTGAGGCTATTTTAGATGAACATTAGCGACTTTCTCTTGTGTGGGTTGCATAAGCATTTCCCATCACATTGTTCTCTTGAGTTCGATGTTGCATATTTATATGTATATGAGATCCCTTCCAACCCAAAGCATTTTATGACTCTGTAAGACAATCAAGTAACAATTGCAGAGCAGCAGGGGTTGGAAGGGACCTCTGGAGATGATCTAGTCCAATCCCTGTGAAAGAGGAGGATTACCTAGATTAAAGGTATGACTACAGTCAGAGGCAAAGGGAAGGAAAATTATCACATTGAAAGGTGACGAGGGCAACACCGACAATGTGGAAATCTATGACCCTGTTCAATTCAATTGGTCTTTTACAACTGGCTTCGGTGAGGCCAGAGGTTTACATCTTACAGGCTGAACACTGTTGTGAATGAAAAGAAGAACTGGAGAGAGAGATCCATGCTTTACCAAGGTAAGAATTATCTCCCCCTTTACAGACTGGGGAGTCAGAAAAGAGGGAAAGGATTCTTGGAAGCTTCACTATCAGTGGGACATTAATATAAACAAATCATTTTAATCCTTACCACACATGCATTTGCTCAGCATGTTTAACATCTGTAATTTGTAAAAGGGACAGGGACTTCTCAAATACTGAGCACATGGTTATATTCTTTTCTGCCTCTGAAGATTAAAGGTGTTCTTCCTAGCAATTTAACCAGGAGAACAAACACTGAGATTTGAAACAAACAGTAGCAATATACCCAATATCTTTGAAAATAATAACCCTCAGTCTTCTCATAGTTTAAGGCAGTCTTGTTTTCCTCAACCAGAATGATTTCAAATAAACTGTGCATTGTTTAAAAACAAACAAAGGAGTTTGGGCTAAACTGGAGCACAGGGAAGAAATGAGGCATGTCATTTCCATCAAGCCGTGCTCGGCATACAAACAAGGAGCAAACCTTCTACATGTTAGGAGACCTGCTCCCAAATGCCTTTACTTCTATGTGCTATACACATTGCACTTACTTTCTCTTGCCCTTACATGAGATATTCCAGTTACTTTAACCCTGTCTCTTACATAAGAGCAAGTAGGAAAAATAGGAATCTACAATAACTTATGAAAGAATCACTTAAGAGTCATATAAAAGATAATAATCACCTAATAGGTAAAAATCCATCTGTAACACAACTGACTTTCCTCAAATGGAACTTGAGCTTATCTGAAAGGTTTACTGCAGTTTGATTTTAAGAGTCTCTTCATCTCCCTACTTCCCTTTCTTCCCACAATACCTACACATATATTCCTTATGGATAGCTACTGAAATTGTCAACATCACAATGTCAACAATTGTTTACATGTACAAAGCAAGGAATTTTGCTTTTAGTGGAGTCTCCAGTTAAAGTTAGCTCCTAAGTAGAGAACTTTGGTGTGTCTGATTGCTAGTTTCCTTAAAATGCCCATGAAAATTTTCTGGCCTTTAAGGTGAAATTTGACAAGCAGTTCTTTAAGAGTGACAGAAGAAAATAATCAAACTTCTATAAACCTTGAATATTCAGGCAGAATAGATTTATGAAGTTTATTTTTCTTCCAATGTTTGCTATAACTGAGTATCAACACCCACCCACCTCCCACCCCCTTAAAGGGCCACTACGGTTCTTAGATAAGCTCTGGCTAAAATAACATCAGAAAAGAGGGTCTTGATGAGAGTCTGTCTAAAACATCAGGGAATCAGTTCTCAATTCACAGCTACAGAAAGTGCCAATACAGTTACGCAATCCTAGTTCTACAATTCAATTTCAAAAGGATAATAGATTTCATAAGGCCCCCAGAGAACTACAGTGAAAGCTGCTAAATGCTATTTCTATTGAAGTAACATTAAACAACAGATTTGCCACCAACTTTTCATTCACAGAAGTTATATCTCCTCTTTCAGAAAAAGCCTCCTGCATACAGTGCTCAGAACTTCACAACAACAGTAAAAGAAATCAAGTCAGACTCAGTCATTGTTACAGTTAACTAATTAGTCTTCACCTTTAAAACAGGTAAGCATTGATAAGGACATAAACTCTCTTCCCCCACTACTTCTTGTGCTAAGAGCTGGGTAACATTACTGTTTCTGGAGGATAACAGTAGGCAAGCTTCCCCCTTCCCTGCCACCCAACCATTGCTTGGACAGAAAATTCTCCCTTCAGAGCACTCTTTCCAGGCTTTATTTTCCTTTCTCAGCTTTGCTCCAGCTGGGCATTTGGCTTTGCATTTCTCATGAGCCTCACATTTCTTTACTAATGTAATATTTCCTTTCCACTTTCACACACCTTAATTATTTTATTTTTTTTACTATTTTACAAAGCAACCTTTAAATTTTTGATATTAGAGGTTATCAGTACGCAGTGAGGTAAATTATAAGAAAAATACATCCACTATTCATTTTGAAAGAACAGGGAGCCAAATGCCTTTTAAAACCTCTATGTGCTATAGTGAGGCTTAGGAGAGAGCTTTCTGGGCATCTAAATAAACTGGTTAGTTTTCCAAATATTTCTGTAAAGTTTGGAAAATGGAAAGTCCTGTCCATTTCAGCTTACTATCAAAAAGCAGTTCAGATAAATTATCTGCAAACACAGGGTGAGGTTTGGTTTTTTTAATTTTTTTTTTCCTCATTTCAAGTCTTAGCCCATCATGTACTTAATTATTCTGAGACTTTTAACTGCTTCAGCTCTTAGAAATTGTAACTTGGGCAAAACAAGGAGAAATGTGTTCATGGGGGTGGGGGGACCCAGAGTAGAAAATTAATTGACTGCCTTGTTCTCCCCAAATCTCCCAAAACACTGGGATGTTCAATTAAGATCTATAGTTCCCATTCCATCTCAATTTCATTTTTAGTGAGAACTAGAATCATTTGGGTTGGAAGTGACCCTTAAGGTCATTGAGTCCAACCACCAACATAGCACTGCCAAGCCCAGCACTAACCCATGTCCCTAAGCACCACATCTACTGGTCTTTTAATTCCACCAAGGCTGGTGGCTGAACAACTTTCCTGCACAGCCTGTTTCAATGATTGACAACTCTTTTGGTGAAGTAATTTTTCCAAATATCCATTTTCTCTTGTTCTATTGTTTGGCACCTGGGAGAGGAGACCACTCCCCACCTCCCTACAGCCTCCTTTCAAGTATTTATAGAAAGCAGTAAGGTCTCCCCTCAGCTTTGCTTTTCTCCAGGCTAAACCACCCCAGTTCCCTCTGCCACTCCACATAAGACCTGCTCTTTGAACCCTCCACCAGCTTTGTTGCCATGCTTTGGACATGCTTCAGCACCTCAAAGTCTTTCTTGTAGTGAGGGGCCCAAACCTGAACAAAGTGTTCGAGGTGTAGCTTCACCAGTACCAAATACAGGGGTGGTGATCACTTCCCTATTCTTGCTGGTCACAACATTTCTGATACAGATATGGATGTTGCTGGCTTTCTTAGTTACCTGTGCACACAGCTTGCTCCTACTCATCTGGCCTGTCCACCACCAACCCCAGATCCTTTTTCCACCACAAAGCTTTTCAGCCACTCTTCCCCAGGCTTGTAGTGTTGCGTGAGGTTATTGTGACCCAGGGCACTGAACCTTGTAGAATCTCACACAGTTGGCCTTGGGCCATCAACCCAGCCTGTCCAGATCACTCTGTAGAACCTTCCTACCCTCTCAGACAATGCAACACTGGCAGTTAGAAGACATATATATATATATAAAAGCAAGGCTACACTATTTCATACATTTCTGAATATGATTTGACAGTTCTTTAGAAAGAATAAATATGGGAACTCTCAACATCATTTTTATTGCATCTTTCTAAGTCTAGAATCACACCTGAAAATTTAGTAAACAGAAACTGTGCTGAAGCCCTCTTCTGAATGACTGGATATTGCTCAGAAGTGGTGGTCCCATTTATTTTACACTGACTGCCAGGCACCCCATTACTTCTTTTCAAACTACCACTGCAAGAGGCCAGTGACACAAGAAAGGAAGGGAAAACTTTTTACCATGTGCTCATGGCAGAAATGAGTTTCCTTATAAGGTTTGCAAAGAGAGAGAGGCATCCTGTGACACAGTGTTATTGAATGGCTTGGGTGGGATGGGATTCCCTAGCTCTCAGTAGCACCATCTTCATTGCTTTTAGACAAGGATACTGTCCTACATTAGAACAGGAAATCAGTCAGCAATGCAAGGAATTGCTTTTTATCTTCAGGAGGCATTGGCAAAAACTTAATGAAGTTGGTTATATCACAGAATCACAGAATGGTCTGGGTTGGAAGGGACCCCAAGGATCATCGAGTTTCAACCCCCCTGCCACAGGCAGGGCCACCAACCTCCGTATCTAGACAAGGTTGCCCAGAGTCCCATTGAACCTGGCCTTGAACACCTCCAGGGATGGGTCATCCACCATCTCTCTGGGCAGACTGTTCCAGCACCTCACAGCTCTTGCCATGAAGAGCTTTCCCCTGATATCCAATCTAAACCTTCCCTCCTCTAGCTTCAATCCATTCCCCCTTGTCCTACCATTATCTACCCTTGTAAAAATCTGATTCCCCTCCTGTCTATATGCTCCCTGTAAGTACTGGAAGGCTGCAATGAGGGGTCCCTGCAGCCTTCTCTTCTCCAGGCTGAACAAGCCCAGCTCCCTCAGCCTGTCCTCATAGGGGAGGTGCTCCAGCCCCCTCCTCATCTTCATGGCTCTCCTCTGAATCCTCTCAAACAACTCCATATAATTTATATATTTATTCAGTTACACAATACTCATCAGTTAGAATTAGATAAGAGACAAAGCAGGCCTCACTCAACCTTTCTTCAATGTTTATGAATATTAGAACTACCTCTGTAAGGAGACTATTCTATGTTCATCTCTATTTCTCTTCCACTAGGTACAGCTTCAGGAAAAAAATTTGATGAAAATCATGGATCACAGTCAAGCCCTGATCTAATCCAAGTATGAGTTTCTGTCTCTTAACAGACTTACTGTATATTGTTTGCTAGATTTTTGAATACTAACATATCCTATTACTACAAGGAAAAAAAAAGAAATTAAAGTCTTTAAAAAGGTGAGAGTACCGTATCTCTACGCTTTTCCTCAGATTACCATTCACAGCATTTCTGTATCAGAAAGTTACCTATCTACTTTAACATTACTTCTTTATCTCTTTTCCAATTAAACAGGGATTCCTTCTCTCTGTTTTCTGTATTTCCCTTACTTAAGCTGACCTCTCTCCTTTTCAAGAAAACTACTGAAAAAAGAAGGTAAGCTGCCTAAAACTTCATACCAACCCTGTATTTACAAGCAGTCATTAACTATTCACCACTTGGCTCCCAACATGCCAGGATCTGCCTGTTTTTTTTTCTCCATGATTTAGGATTATGCACACTGCCCACTGAGGAAGAGGTATCATTTCAGCTCAAACCTGTATGTTTCTGGCTTGACATGTGCCTCCCTCTGAAGACAGGTTACTATCTGGGCTTTCAGTCATCATTCGCAGAACAACTTGGTGAATGTCTCAGAATCATTATTTACAGATATTCACAAGCAGCTGTCAAGAAAAGATCTTAGGAAAAATCTTAAAAAGCCCCAACACGTCAGTGAGGTAAAGCCAGTATGTTCCTCTTCAGATTTTGAACCAAGACATCCAGTATCCAGTGACAAGCCAAACAGGAAGAGTTGCTGAACAAGCCTGTGTGATGCTTGTATCAAGTCTGTCAGTATGCAGATATACATTAGTACTGGATAGTTCAGTTGTAAGATACCTACAACAGTCATCTAGTGTAAAGCCTGTGTAGTCCAAATATCATCCATCCTAAAAGGAACAGTACAATTGTATTTCCTTTTCTAGAAAGGAGAAAAGCAAGTATGGTCCAGGGCAAAGGGCATTGGCACTATAAAAAAATGTTTCTTGTTTCAGCCAATTATTGACTCCCAGTAAACCAACAGATGAGTTATTCACTCTTTTCCTGCCTTTTAGTTTGCTTATATAGATCCTAATGTGTAGACTGCCTCTTCAGCTCTTCCAGAGCGGTCATTTTTATTTCAGATAAAAACTGTAAGTGTAGTACTAAGTACCATTATAAGCCCCAAACCTGGTACACCTTCCTTTTTGTCTTTGACTCTTCTCAAAGATGTGTCACTAACATCCTGTGGACTTTTCTCTCCTGAGAAAGCATCAGATAAAGCAAACAGCTGTTTTCAGTGCTGTGATTAATATAATTCATACAATGTTACTTTTAGAAGTGATTTGTGGTTTTGTGCTTAAAAACACAAGAATTTTCTTGGATAAATCACTTAACCACTCTGCAGCTCAGCATCCACACATAAGAGATTGCTAATAATAATAATAGCAATAATAATAATAGGGCTGTAATCTCAAAATGAATGACTGCACCCCAGTCCTCACTTCTTGAGCCTATTCTTAAATCACAGGGTCTATTTCTCCCTGGGCCACAACCTAAAGACCTTGAGAATATGTGCTAGCTGCAATGCTTATAAACCACTGAAGAAAATAAATTTTAAAAAAATTACAAAAAATAATAATAAAAAATAAAAATCAAGCCACCAAAGCATAGATAATGCAGGGTTTGCTGCTCCTCTCATTTGTAACTGCACCAGCAGTCACACTGTTGTGTTTAGAGCATCATGTTTCCTTTCTGTTCCTAGGGCAAGACTCAGATTTTTCTCAGTGTGATGTCAGGTTTCCAGAAGCGGGGTTACCCAAGCTGCCAGCCTCAAGGACAAGAAGTTAAACAGAAGCATAAATGTCACTCTACAGGGAGCCTGTAAGTTTTCCAAGCTAGAATTTAAACTGAAGGCTGTAGGAAGCAGACCCCCATCAAGGCCAAAGATTAAAATATAATCACTTCCATACGTGCTCTGGGTATATTACTGCAGTAGTGGCCTGGCATGAAGTTAACTCTCAAATGAGATTTCTTAATTAGCGAAATAGCTTTTCCTGGCAAGCTAAGCATTACTGTGTTCTTTCAGAAGCTTCTGTCTTAGCATGAGCAAAACGATACCTTATCAAAGTAAATTCCTTACTTAACTCCAAACTGAAAATTCCCTTGCAATGCAGCTTTTTTGCAGAAGACTATATGACAGAAAGTGCAATGGAAATACATCGTTTCAGAACTAGGTTTGTAGGCATGCAAGCCTACAAACAAAGCTGAGCTATCACTGGAAACACTTGGACACCAGCACTTCATCTCTAGCAAAAAACAAACAAACAAACAAAAAAAAAGACATCATTAATGAGATTTTGCCATCTTGGAAGTAAGCTTCGCCCTACCTTCCTCACCTTTACCCCCAGTCACCAAGAACCAGCATACATGAGTTTTTTCAGCTGCTGTAAAGGACTCCCACAAAGATCAGCTCCTGTTAGCTGGTAAGGATTTGCATCACCTTTTTACGAAGAGGTTCTCTTTTCTCACCCTTCATTTCCATTTTCTTGCTCATACCTTCTAATGAAGTCTTCTCTCTGTTCAGTGCCAGCCCATGCACATCCTCCGAATTCCCCTCACACATCTTTTTTCTGCTTCCTTAATTCCTCACAGCATATTCTTTTTGGAGACTTCTCATGAATATTTCAGTAGAGGTTTTTTCTGAGTTACTGTGTGATGCATTAGTTAAACTATTCCATTTTCATTAGTTTATAATACCCTTCTTTTCCTATAATTTCTCATGAAATCTTTGCCTGCTCCTCCCCTCCCTGCACATCACACTCATAATGTAAGAAGAGTGGCGGCCAGAGAGACAGCTACATTAATTTCTTTTGATACTGTTTTTTTCTTTACCAGGAAAGTCTACAGTACACCAGCAACACAAGAAAACAATCTGATTTTACCCATGTATTATTTAAAACTGGAAGCTATGTATCTATAAATAATGTGAGATGGAAATGGGCAAGTGGGCCCTCACATACTCCTAGGGCAAAGCTGACTAAGCTTCAGCAAATGAAATAGAAAACACTAAAGCTGTTTTGCTGCTGGCCCCCATGGATAACAGCAGGAACCCCGTGCAAATCAGCTGTCTTGATATAGGAATTACTCTACACAGCACAAGCTTCAATTCTGCACCCTACGGCTTGTGCAGGTGTTGTAGTTTATAGACAGGGAACTTCAGTTCTTTGTTTCTTTGGACATTTGCTCTTCCAGTTCAGCATCTGTCACTGTGATTTCCTGCTTGATACAACTGCAATTTTCCAACTTAATTCAGAAAAAAATAAATAATCTAACAGCTGCAATTCATAAAGCAGGCTCACCTTAAAGAAGCATCTGAACTAAGCAGAATGGTGAACAGGTGTTCATTTCACTCTTATCACCCTCAGCACATGCATTTCCTTATTTTCTTACTCTAGCTGAGGGTCATGAAGAAAAGCAGAACCATCCCCATTTACACAATGCTGTTTAGTTTACGCTGGTTTTTTTTTTTTATTTTATTTTGTTGTTGTTTGTTTGGGGTTTTTTGTTAGTGAAAAATCTTTCTAGCAGATAAAGAATTCTACCAGTGGATTTGAAAGAAGCTGCTGCTGAACTGCTTTTGCAAAAAGAATGTCTTTCCAGTACGAGTAAAAATGCAGTGGTGGAAGGAAGGTGGGAAAAAAATGGCTCTGCACCTTCAAATTTCAGAAGTTAGTAAGAAACATGATTATGTAATCTCAAGGCTACATTTGACCCAATTCTACTCTGAAATCCACTCCATCAAAATGCCCATGGCTTAATTGGCATTCACAGAGTCACCGCACTAACTACAAAGGCAAAAGGTCAGGAATATTTCTATATGGAGAAAAGTGTTGAGCTCAGCTACTCTCATCCCAGGATGTTCCTGAGGAACAGGAGTATCAATAAGTTAATGGGGCCTGAACACTAGTGTCCTGCTGCACATGTGCACAGTGTATGTAAGAGCAGGCAGGAAAAAGAAGCAGCAATGACTCCATGGGGCAAGGACTGATACACTTATTTCAGTGCCAGAACGATCTCATTTTCTTGCTCAACTTAGCAGAAAGTAGGTGTTTAGCATTTGATGCTTTTCAAGCAGCAAAAAGGCTAAATAAAAGCTGGCTCTGAAACAAAGAGCCCAATCTTCTCAGGCAAACAAGATAAAAATAATCAAAATACATCTAAAATTAACAATTTTTGCTGACATAAACTTGGGGTATTCTTCTCTTGAAAGAAAGCTTTACAAGGCTTCCTTGAGCTTCTTTTGTAGTAGGGAAACTAGAAAAAGAATGTAATCTGAAGCTCAGGTGACTGTCAACTATGCATTTCTGTATCTTTACAAACGTTAAATCCTAATCGAACAAGTGTTCCTTGTACCTGTTCTGTAGATGGGGTGCTCGAAACTTGGTGAGCATCAAAACTGGGAATGTGTGTCAGTATCAGAATTTGAGTTTCTCAGCATTCGGTCCCCATCCTCCCACCCTCTGCATCACACACAGGCCCAGGAACAAGAAACCACTCTGCCAACAGCAGCCAAGCCACCACCAAAGTCCCACAAGTTGACATAGAAAGAGACAAAGGCTTTCTTCACCATGAATTTTTAAGACTGTTACATTATGTGGGTTGTCCAGGTGGCTTGTCAGCAGCACTGTGCCTTATCTCCTTCGCCATTAGAAATACTGGGAGCTGGTAAGTCTGACAGACCATAGATATTTCACTGGAATCAGTATAATTTACCTTGGGAAGCTTAGAGCTTCTTTTCATGTTTAGAAATCTCTCAGGTAAAAATCACTGTTTCTGCAGGATCTGTAAAAAACAATTACAAAATTTAATACTTAAATTTTCATCACTGACAGAGACAAAACAACCTCCTCGGTTGCATGTTACGTAAACAGATAGTGCTTGGGTAGCTAGACTTGCATTCTAAAAAGATATGTTCACTTTGACGCTTCTCTATGCCCACACAGGTGTTGCTACTGTGCCTATTCAAGCACTGCTCTATCTTCTACCAGAACATAAAGCCGTCACCAATAAAATAGAGGATCCAACGACAAGGGGTTCTTATCAAGTCCTCCCTCTCCTGTGAGGTGCACTAAAACCAAGGAAGACTGTCTGGAGTAGGAAAAACTCAGTTCTACTTATTAAAAAAAAATCCACTATGCCTGAATAATGATTTATTGTTTTTTCCCTTTGGGACAAAAAGAGGAATGAGAATGATCTTTCAGTCTAAGACCTTAATCTGTTCTTAGCAATATGACGTAGCCTACTCCAATGATAGAAGCAGTTAAACATGCAGGGTTGTGAATCACAGGCTACTATGCTCAACATCTGGGTATCTAAGACCTAGAAAAACATGTCCTAAATCAAACTCGTCTCTAGAGCTCCTTACTGTATAGTTTAGGTGATATCCACCCATTCTTCTACACCACACATTTGAGAGTGAAATCATTGAAAATGAATCCCAGCAACAGATTCTGTAAGTAAGAGGAATGCCAGAGCTCACAGCAAACTCTTTGCTTAGATGATCTTCAATCATTTGGGAAAACTTAAAAGCCAGATATTAACTTTTTAATTAAAAATAATAATTAAAAAAGCCTGCAAACAAAATTTTACTTGATTTTTATGATGTTGTCTATAACCACTACTTTTAGGTTCTTCATTAGCTTCATTTTCTTTTAGTACAGAAAAGGAATAAAATTAGCACTATGACTCAGAATATGAAAAAATAAATTGTTAGCTTGACTTCAGGCAAGTCACTTAACTTCTTATCTTAAAAAATCCCATGGCTTATACTGTCTTTCTGTTTCCTTTTGGACTAAGTTTTACAGGAAAGGAACCAATTTTCAGCCTTAGTATGGACCATACCTTGTTCAGTGGTTCAGGACTTCATTATTAGTGGTTTAAGAAAAAGAATGGCCTAGGTGCTAGTAAGGATCTCAGTACAAACAGCTATTTCAAAACATGTTGTAATTTTGGTGCAGTCTTAGAAAATCGTATGCTTTTAGAGAAGCGTTTAACCTCAGCAACAGAAAGACTTCACTGCTCAAAATGGTTGTGTAGCAAATGATTTTAATTATGCCTACACCCAGAAGTAGACCAGGATTTAAATAGCTGATAAGACTTCAAAGCAACTATTCTAAAACCCGTTGAACTACAAGGAAATCTTTTCAGACATTTTCTCTGCAGACCAAACTGAAACATTTTCCTCCTAGCCATAAAGATGTCACATATATACTTCACTCAGTTCTTAATACTAAAACTGAAACAGTAGAATCAAAGAGACATCAAGCTGTCTAAAGTTAAATCACGATAGCAATTCCAGCTCATAACCTTTCTGTATAAAAGGAAAACTTCAGGCCTACATTGCATGTGAGCTTCTTTCTCTATTATTTCTTCTTATTTTATACAAAAGGCCCTCCAATTCTGCGTAGCTTTGTGCTCCAAGGAGCTTCCTCTAGTCACACAGAGCTCCACCTTGCTTCCTCAGCAGCTAAGCCACAGGAAAGAGAACACCTGGTACCGACTGCAGCTTCTGCTTTTATGCTCTTTTGTGCGTGGGTCTCAAATGGCCTCTATCTGAACTGCAAAAAATATGTAGTTGATTGCAGCATTAGAGGTGAAAGGCTTGACAACAAACTACTTCAGGCTCTCTCCAAAGTGCACTGCAGCAGGATAAGTACGCTCTTTCATTATTTTAAACATTACAGCTAACCTTCGAGACAAGGTTTCCATGTAAGTGATTGAAGTTTTATTATGCTTTGTAGGGAAGTAGACAGTGGGCCCTAGAATGCACTACCATCCCCAGATTATGGTAGTCTGGTTTGTATTAGGTCTTAATTACACTGCTCTCATATTCATGTACTTTCCAACAGCACATGAAGCGAGGCTACTAACATCAGTTATTAGTGAGTCTCTCTGTCACCCTACACTCTGTGGACAACTGTGGGCTCGATGCATTGCTTCTGCAGAATGACGCGTGCTCTGCTGTACCCTGTATGTACACCCATTGTGTTTGGGAGAGGGTTGTGGGAAGTTGGCTGCTATTTCTTTGAGTTTCTCCACACAAGAGCCCCACAGTGCCTTGTAGAAGAGCGTGTAACAGCATTGCCTACTTATGAGCAATGTTAGCCAGCACAACTTTGCCTCTCATATGCTTCCAGTGGCACATAAACTTCATTTCACAGTCCCAGGATAGCTCAGTCTTCTACAAACAACCAGATATCTCCTTAGGGTGGAAAGGAGATAAAACTGATTCTCATGGTTCCTATGGATAACATTTTTGTTATAAGTTGGGAAAAACTCAAAGAGACTTCCTCTCTTCTGAACTTATGGAAGTAAGTGAACTTTTTTCTATTTTTTACATGCTATCTATTCCCTTGGTTGCCTCTCCTTACAGAACCCCTGATAAAAAAATGCAGGATTAATTAACTGCACATCCTGCCTTATTGACGATAAAAGATACCTGATTGGTAAGGAAGAGGAGACCTAGTTCTTCTCTCAACAGAGACACAAAAAACCCCTATGTTGCCTGTAGAGTAAGATTGGTGCAACAGTCAAACTAAACCACTTGGCAGTTTATCCTAAAATGTTCAAGTCTGCAATAATGGAGCTCATGTTACTGAATCTGAAGTTGAATGAAGAAACACTAAACTAATAAGAGTAAGAAAAACCCACAAATTTAATTGTGCCTTGGAAAGGGTTAAGGTTGCATAGTGAGAGCCAGTATCTTTGAGTTCTGTTGAGTTTGGAAGAGACAACTGAAGATCTTCCAGACCTAACTCCTGTTCAGATCAATGTCACCTAGAGCATCACTATGCAACTATGCAGACAAGTTTTGATTATCTCCAGGGATGGAGACTCCTTAACCTTTCTTGGAAACCTGTTCCAGTTTCTGACTACACTGACCATTGTAAAAAGAACGTTGTCTTTTTTAAAGATAGATTCTGCTGTATTTTGATCTGAACCAATTGTCTCACATCCTTTCATTGTGTCACTGAGAAAAGTCTGGCTTTGTCTTCTAAACGACCCCCTCCAGGTATTTATACACACAGATTAGATCACCCTGAAACCTTCCATTCTCCAGGCTAAAAAAAAAAAAAAAAGAAAAAAAACCTAGTTCTTTTAGCCTCTCCTCATATGTCAATTGATCCAAGCCCTTAATCATCCTCATGATACTTTGCTAGATTCACACCAGTATGCCTGTGTTTCTCTTGCACCCAGGAGCCCAGAACTGGACCCAGAGCTCTAGATACATTTCAACAATGCTGAGCAGAAGGGAAAGATTACTGCCCTCAACCTGCTTGGAGATGCTTTTCCTAATGCTGCCCTGGAGGCTGTTGTGTGCCTTGGCTGCAAGGGCACATTGCTGGCTCATGATCATCACCAGAACCCTACTTGTTCTTTTTTGCCAAGATGCTTTCCAGAGTGTCAGAGATACACAGAACTATTACTTTCCTTGAATGCCTTTTTCTTCTCTCTTTGTATATCAATTGGAGGGGTTTTTTTTTTGGTTTTTTTTTTTTTAATTATTCACTGTTAAAGAAGCTACTACCTTCCTTTCACCAGCCTTTGCACATCATGCATCATTCATAGTCAATCCTAATCACTGTCATAATCCGTAATATAGTTGTTTAGACATCTATCATCTCAAAATATTAACCCTGATTCTTGTTTTGATGTATGTTTGGAAAACTGATGCTCATTACCAAATCCTCATCGTACAAAGAAGACTGTTCACACACCACTCTTATGTGATGTATGTGTGTGCTCCTTTAAAAGAAACCACACATCTTGCATTGTTTACCTTTGACCAACCACAAAAATTCCAGTATATATATTCTATTATTACAGGTGTTTTCCACAAGAGATTATAAGAAAAAGAATTCCATCACTAGAAGCATTGTGCAGAATAGAAAGAATATATCTGGAAATGAAGGAAAAAATCAGTTTTAATCTGAAAAATAATATACAAGATGGGGAAGAGTTTATTTCAGCTGGTCTAGAGACATTAATGATGACAGTCTACAGTTTAACTATTCCCTCTGTACAAGTACCTTTGGGATAATTTCATTACCATCCATTCTGCATTGACTCTTCGATACAGGTTTGTTTATGATATCACCCAAACTCTCCAGGATCCACCCCCTACTTTTATTAGTCCACAATTTGGAAAAAAAAAGTTATAGCTACAAAACCATTTAAAGTCTGTAGAAGTGTTATGTGTAGGGGGTTGAGTGCTGCACTAGCCTAAGACTGGAATTTGATTAATAATGCCAAAATAAACCAGGTTTCTTCACCACACAGCAGTGTACCCCATAAACAAACCAAGGCCACATTATCATATTTGTTAGAATCTGGAAAAAAAAATTATCATGTTGAGACACTAGTAGCAGACATGAAAAAAAGACATCAGAAATTCCATTCTACTGCAAGTGACAGAATTATTTACTGCCACTGTGTCATGTTACTCCTAGGTTCCTTAAATTTATACTGAGGGAATATACCTTTCTGACTTCGACACTGAAAAGAAAAATACTCAAAAGGAAATAAATTCTTAGAAATTACTACAGGGTTTAAAGACAGGTAGTCTTTTTACCCACTGCTCAAATGCAGTGAAAATACGAGAAAATTTCACAATACAAACTTTTGTCCCTTCCATCTTTATCTAAACCATTTCATCTTATTTGTTCTGAAGTGTTGAGTAATTTGACAAAGACATTAAATACACAATTAAACCTCTCACTTTCAAGAAAAACTCTTTTCCATTTAAGTCCTACAAACACTACTTTTTTTTTTTAACACTTGGAGTTTATCTCTGTACCCAGTGCAGGATTATTCTCTATTCTTCCAGCTTGTTACTATTAATTGAATACCCCATATTTTACATGGGGCACTTAATATAAAAGAGTCTCTAGTGAGCTTGTACTGCGTGAAGAAGAGGGTAGGGAATTTATGCATCCTTCAAATTTTTTAAAATTTATCTGTACATTTGTGTGGGGAAAAAAAGAGCAGAAGTGCTTTGCAAACAGTGCCTAAGCCAGGGAAGTATACTTTATACTAAGCACACAATGTACATCACAAGCATTAGTTTATTGGCTACCAATAATTTAAATTCAGCCCTTCAGAATTTAACTCACAAGGTAACATTCCACAAAGTAAATTAGCCTACAAGCTTGACTAGTGGGAAATTGGGTCTTCTGATGATCATCAGGTGCTTCTATTTTTGTGTTTTAGTTGTTTTGCTAATTTTTGTTGTCTGTAATGCACATGGAAGGTGAAGATCAGGCAGATAGAAGAACTTTTCAGGGTAGCCTTGACAAGAAAATTACTTTTGTGAGAAATATCTAGCACAGTTACTAAATACACTAAAATAGAGTGAGTTACCAGCTTTTGGTAACTATGGAAGCCTACAGTATGAATGTTTTCACAGCATAACTGCACTGAAAAAGGTGAAGAAGATACCAGGGCAGTGATATCAGCACTGCTAGGGAGTGAAAATGAAGGGAAAACCCCTTGCTAGCTCAGAATTTAAGATGCGTCCTACTCCTCCCTCATGCTTCCCATCTTGGGGAAATCAAGCTACAACAATGTTAGAAACAGTATTTTGCCAAATGACTGTTTTATTACCTATCAATATAATCTGCATGGAGCTTTCTGAGGCATCTGAAAGAGCAAAATATAGTCCAGAGCTACAGAACAGAGGTGAGGAATAAAGGCAGAGTTAAGAGAGTATAAAAATGGATTTTGCAGAAAGAAAAAAAAAAGCTGCAGGGAAGAATGAGATTAACAAGTAAGGAATTAGTTAGTGGCAAAGGTTGTATAAAGGCTTCTTTACTGACATCTGAAGCAAAAAAAAAAAAAATCAAGAGTGAGAAGAATAGTAAATGACACCTGTCTAATTAGTTTGGAGTACTGGATTTCTTCAGGTACACATAAGTAATTTTAAACACAGTTCGGTATCCAAATTGTAGTGTTGGCAGGGAGAAAATAGAGTCTGACAAAGCCTTGGCTGGTTCTACTCAAAGCAGAATGATGGAAGAAGGTAAAGTAAACTTGCCTTCAGTGGTTATATTTTGTATTACTTGAATAATGTACGTAGCCAACCCCCACCCTTTTTAAAAAAAAAAATCCTTAATTTGTATTTTTTTCTATGTTAAACTTCAAAACAAAAAACCTGCTGTCTATTTTAGTTTTTTCTTTGTTATAAAGAAAAATAGAAAAATAGACTTAAGAATCTTTAGCATAACAAGGTTAATATGCTTTAACTTTCTGCAGAAAATCCTTCTAGTCAACACCACTTGCTCAGCTACCTTCAAACTGTAAACACTTTGGGTCCTCATCTACTATGGATAAAAAGATGACAATTACACAGCTATACATTTAAGAACTTATAAAAAAAAAAACCCTTTAGTATTTCAGACACTTGGGTCCTCCCTCTAAAAGGCAACATTCCACAGGGAATCATGAATTAGAGGGCGATACCCTCAGGGGATGCTAATAAGTTGCTAATTTTATATTTTAATAGCTGATCTGTAGAGAACCATAAAACCACTGAAAAAAAAAAATGTGTGAATCACAAAATGTGGTGAAACAGTTAACAATTATGATAAAAGGTCAGTCACAATATTCAATCTGAATTTCCTGGGAAGCGTTACACAGGATTTTGAGGGTCAGGCATGAACCCAGACATATACACTCATTAGGCTTCTGTAACTCATGCTAATGCAACTAAAAATTACATAGCATGACCTCAGTCAGAGCCAGTAGTAGCTTGTCAATGGCTACATGCACACACAACCTTTGTTCCAGTCTGTTAAAAGGGAATTTTATTAATGACAAACTTCCAGCAACATTTTTAAAAATACACCACAGCTATACAAAGGACTGCTGTGGAGAGCAGGGAGTCCCACAAAGGTTTGAACCAACACAACATAACAGAAGCCCCAGACCAGTAGTATAGTTAATGGATCAAGAAGTTTTGGGATCTGTAAACAAACAGCTAGNCACCCCCCCCAAAAAACTGGAACTGAAAGGACAATTTGAGTGTTGTCTGAAATCCATATTGTGTTTCTGTGGCAAGGCTTTGGTAGCAGGGAGGCCTGCAAGAGTGAGTACATGCCAGGATAGTTGTGAACACTGTCTTTCTGTATCTGCTCATAGGTTGGATGTTTTTCTGGTAAATATGCTTGAGCCATATCCACCTAATACTTTACTCAACCAATACGAGGAAGTTTGTGATACAGAGATTAGTTTGGATCATACAATAGATCCTCTTACTGTGTACTCTTTCTCTAAAGATGGTACAAGCAAATAGAAAGACAGGCTGTACTTCAGGGACTCCCAGTCCAGGAGTACATAGGAGTCAAAGAAGCAGAGCTGTGTCAGTGGGGAAGAAGCCCCAGGCTCTGGCTGAGCCTTTCTTAGGTTGCTTTACATCTGTTGAGTGATGTATCTCAGTTGAAGAGCTATATAGTAAACACATCTTTTTGCATCAGTTTTGGTCAGTGGGCTAAGCACCGGGTTTGAAATATTGAGAAACAGCCATCACAAGAGTATCAACAATTTGAGAACACAAGTTGAACATATTTGCTAAATTTAAGAGGATTGTGGGTCTGGTAAAGAAAGCAAATTATACCTAGAGGTTATAACCAGAGATGAAGGTCTGGTTGTAGATGACCTTGGAGGCTATACATGCCATTGGGCATGGACACAAAAGTCACAGTAGAGAGCAATGGCCCTATGAAAAGGGAAGTGCTGGAAACCCAGGGTTCACAAGGCTTGCACAACTAAGGCCTGTGACTTAACGCCTACAGCATCTCTGCAAATAATTCATTCTGGCCTGGGTTTTGGAGGCAGTGCACGTTGTCTTGCCAGATGTCACCTACATGATGCACCACATCTCTATATACTATAGATCTCTATGGATATAATTAATATCTTACTCACCATAACACCATTAAATACATTAAGCTATCCATAATGTAGTTCACAAGTTACCCACCTGGGTACTATTCATCTATAACAATGTTTTCATTTATGGCCTCTGAAAAAAATTCTGCCTTGAAATTGTATAAGAAAAAAATATTTCCTGCACATGTAAATTAAATTTTCACAATGAGAATGTAAAAATATGGAAACTAATTTAAAAAAATATCATCCTTCTGCTTTTGTGTTTCTCAAGAGTAAGGTTTACAGCAGAACATCAGCATGAATTGTTTTAGTTAAAGTTTGCTAGTGCAGCAACATTAGGAACAAAAAACCCTATACCGTAAGGTACAAAGTGCACAGTATTAAGGTCATGCAATAAGCCTTTTTCCTGTTTTCTCCATATCACACAAAATATAAATAACCACACAATTCTTGTCATCAAGGGTGACTTTTGAGAGACAATTTGCTGATGTATCGAAAACCAAAGAGAAAACTACTAGATTTACAATTGATGCAGAACTCTTGCTAGCTGTTTCATCCAGTGAATAACTTTTCCTAGCTTAAATGCAAATGACATGCAAAAATTTAGAAAAGAAATTACTGATAAAGTCAGTGAGAGACTCTGAATAGAATGTGTATTAAAATGTAACAATACTGAATTGCGTGATTTTTTTCAGACTGCACAGTAGAAAAACATTGAAAATGACATTAATATTTGTTCTGTCTCAGAGTTTATAAACGAGGAAGAATACAGTAAGGAAAAGACTCAGTGGGAGACAATTATTTGAATTTTGCTGGGCTGAAAGGAACCAGGAGTGTTATATAAATTAAGCATAATATAATTCCACAGCCTGAAAAAATACTAATAATACACTTACAAGTTAAATACTTTCAGGGTTAACAGGATAAAGTCCTAAGCAAATAGCAAGATCTGTGTGTTTCAACCCAATCAATAAGAAGCAACAAACAAAACACTAGAAAGGTTTCAAAGCCAAGTGCAGCCATGCTGTCATGCTCTTTTCATAAGGCCAGAACTTCAGTTCCTGAACAATAAACTTCCATCAAAAGTCTAAAAGACTTTATTTAATTAGCAATCAACAGAATGTTGTTAAAAATATGTTGCCTTTTATAATTTACACATGAAATAATTTTAACTCATTAATATCTGAGATGTTTTAGGTTGGAGTTCTTGTTTGTTGCTACTTCTCTTTCTACTTCTATTTTGAAAGCGCACTTGGTAACACATCTTTTGTTAAAGAGTGTTATAGACACATTACATTTTTTTCCTAGCAAGGGGAAAAAAAAATAGAACTAACTAATTGCCTGTGGTAATTCAATTCTGCTTCTGAGGAAGTCAAAGAATTCTGCAATGCCACTCAGATCTTTTTCCCTGAACAACCTCCCTATATTTCTCCTCTGTAATTCGCTGATTCAACCCACAACATTAGTGGACAATATTCACATTACTTCAACCTGGGATGTCTGCTACATAAGACAATAGCCTTCATTGCAAGGTTTTTGCAAGAGTTAGTCATCCAACATTTTTTTTCCTCTCCCCATTTTCCTAATGAGAAAATGCATTTACTGTTAACCCACCCTCACGCACCCTCTCTCATACTGGCCACATCATGCCCTTTACCATTTGCTCTGTTCAAATCTTCTATTGAAGTAAGACTTTTGCTCTTAGACATGTCAGGAGAGAAGACTACTTTCATTTACACAAAATTCCCCAAACCCATTACATCTAAAAATATACAAGAATGTTCTGGGTGTATGAAATATGAGCCTTGGGAGAGACCATGATTATCTGATTTATAAACATTAGTTTTGCAGACATAATTCCTTAGGAAAAAATACAGAAGGATTATTTGCTGAAGCTACAAATAGCAAACAGAAGTTGGGGGTAGAAGAGGGCAGGAGAACTGCCAGTCAGTAGACATTTATCTATTTAGCCTTCGCTCCCACAGCTGTAAAACCTGAGACTCAATGTCATGTGTTATAGTAGAGAAGCTAGAAGCACACTGGTGAACCACTGTCTAAAACTCAAAGAAAACCCAGAAAAACTGATGACAGCTGTGGTTCAGTCACAGTTATAACAGGATACTGGGACTTTCCCATTGATTGGTATCAAATCATGGAGGGAATGTCACAGAAAAATAGAGGAATTATATAGTACTACCCATCTGTTCGCCCATTCATGCAGGCTTGCAGAGCAAAGAAGCTAAAAAAGAAACAAAAAAACCCCCAACCAAACAACACAGCATCTCAAATGACAACCTCTTAACAACACTGTTTCTGTGAAGAAACACATTCCACATAGCCATTACTGCACTGCTCTCTTGAGAGCACGTCCTACTCCCTTCCCTGCCACTGGATTCTCAGTTTAGGTTCACCAGTCATGGATGAACATTGCCTGCTAAAGGCATCTACAGAAGAGAGTTTGTTTTCTCATAATTTAGGATTTGGGTTGGTACCATTTCCTACGAGAATATCCATACTGAAACAATAATCAGATCCATTTGTTAACTGACATTGTCTTAAGGAAAGGTCTACTAATCCAAACAATACCCAGAGATCAAAAACTTTACAGGTGAAAAGCCATTACTTGACAGGAAAAGAAGTTACCAACATAAGCAATGGTTATTATTAACACATAAATTTTCTGGCAGGAATCACATTACAGAAGATTATTAGTGAACTGACAAGTATACCTATGCTCACAAACATTGCAATCACCCTGCAGGCAAATGCCAGACTGTCTTCCCTTAAAAGCCAATTTCAGATTTTTTGCAAGCTTTATTTTCTAAAAGAAAGGTTCACAGATGTACTTTGCTAATAACTTCATTAAAACATACCTGAACAGAATAATTAATGGGCTTTCTGGTCTCCCTCAGCTAGATTAGTAATCATCATTGATAAAAGATCAGCTCACATCAAGGAGATAACAGACTTTTCCCTTGAGAGAATACCATTAATGCCCAGCAACTGTTGATAGAATATGCATTATGCAGAATTATGTCCTTGAAATGTGTAAATGCACATCTGCTGTGGAAATTTTTTGTTATTGTTAAACAATGCCAAATATTCAGTAAAATGCAAACAAGATATTGTTGTTTATTTGAAGAAAACTAGCAAAGCACAAGTGAAAATTTTCACTCAGTGGTAATCCACATCCAATGCAAACCAGTCTTACCATCCTTGCTACTACCATAACTTGATTTCTATCTACTTGGAAAACCAAACAAAATGACCAAATCGTCTTTGCTTACCAAAACAAGTTAGACAACTGCCTGTAGCCCACAATCTGGTTACCAACATTTTAAAATGGAAAGTAATTAAATAATATTACAAAATAGTAAGACATAAAATATCTACTACTGAATGCCACATTACATTAGGAACTGGAATGTTTTCCTCTGAGGAAGCCTTTCAAGTCTATAAAAGCAAACAGCTTCAGGTTTTTCCAGGTGATGTTTAGATTGGGTATTAGGAAAAATTTCTTTACCAAAATCATTGTCAAAGACTGGAACAGGCTGCCCAGGAAACTGGTTGAGTCACCATTCCTGAAGGTATTTAAAAATACGTGCAGATGTGGTGCTTAGGGATATGGTTTAGTGGTGGACCGTTGAACTTCATGATCTTAAAGGTCTTTACCAACCAAAATTATTCTCTGATTCTGGGAAATATGATGATATTTTACCTTCAGGATCCCTACTGTTAGGCATCCCACAGATGCCTAACCAGATAAACCAGAGGTTGCTTATTGGAAAACTTCTGTTCTCTCATGACTTTTAAACAGTAAAAAAAAGAATTTTTCTTCAAAATAAGCAACAATATAGACTTCTCGGAGATAACCTTGAGAACCTAAAACAATTCCAGCCAGTTTTCACTGCAACCACTACACTATTTTTGCATCAGCATTCAACCACATGCCTTCATTTATGTCAAATGAATCAGGGAAATAACATCCCTGCATGCATCAGTTCACTCTTATTCATATAATTTTGTCTTTTTGTCACAAGCTATTTCCTGAGGAGGTTGGAAGTGTTAATGAGCAGTGATAGCCACACAACACATATGCCCCTCAGTTTTGCAGCTATGGCAAAAGCTGTACAGGGAATTCATCCTACATATTTGCAAAAGGCTATAGGAAGCCTCCGTCAGGGAAATAACCTTGTCAGCCTCTGTGTTGACTCTATACCTGCCTCCTGATCCCCAAGTAGGCAGCCAAGCTGCTGCTATGACAGGCAAACTGGAGACTGGCTAACAAAAGTCTTTCTGGTTTCCAAATGTTGCGGGCAAGAAGTGAAGTCAGAAGAGATTTGCCAAGATTTTTTTTCATTTTTGTCCATTAAACTAACCCTTTCAACCCAAACGCATAGAGAACCTTTGCTATACTAGTCTACTTCTCCAGGCTTTCAGAAATCACAGAATCCATCTTGCAGAAATCGCCTCCTCCACTTCCCCTTCATCTGCTCATGGAGGACCAGTTGTACCCTGAGCACTGTCTTGTCAACTACTGCTTCTGCAGGGACAAAATAGTGTGCAGTACGAGCATTTTTAGTGAAGGAGGGAGACTGAGTTTTCAGAAATTACTGCGGAATTATAGAGCCAACAGATTTTGATTGATTTTATATTGGTGTATAAAAATAAGAGCAAGTAGTAATTTGAGGAGAAAGATAATTTTATTTGTCTATTTTATTCAGGGAACAGCAGTGTGAATCAGTGACCGTGCTAAACAACTGAGAAACCCAGTATTTTATCCTGTTATCACTAGCAATACAAAGGACACGTCACTGTCACAAGATATGATGGCACCATTTGAATAGCACAGCAAGTGCTGCGATGAAAAACTGAGTAAGTGCAAGGCCACGTTAGTCCCTCGGAGAATAATTTCTTCATGTAGGTTTCCATGCTTCAGGAGAGTTTTAAATGTTTCAGACAAATCTATTTCCAACTCATTCTCTGTAATTATTCCTGACATACTAGCAGCAACGGGTTTGCATCTGAAAACTTCCAGCCCGCCTTCTTTACTTATTCAAACTTGTACTGAAAGCATAATGATCCTAAATACCTTATATGACATTAGTTTCTGTAACAGATGAACACCACAAACATGTGATGCCTTAACAGCAGGACTAGACAGAAAAAGAAAAGTGGACAAATAATGGAAATTGCCTTTAGTTGCACAGTAGTTGAATAGGAGAGGAATGCAAAGTGATGGACAGAGTACCATTGCCTTAATGTGTTCCCCTCTTCAGACTGTCACCAACTGACAACAGAGTCAGCCTAGTCAGTATGATCATGAACTAAGAAATTATAGCTGTATGAATATGGCTAGCTAGGCTACTGTAAAGCTCCAGATTCCAAGCTAGAAGGAACAGATTTGTTCCACTGAGGGTATGGCTTCAACTTCATCCTCTAAGAGCAATGCATTTCCCTTTAAACCTAAATATTAAGAAACACTTCCTGCTCTGGTAGACCAAATGTGCATGTCACTGATCTGGTTTAAGTATGCCTAGAGTTCAAATAAAACGTCTATCTTGTATTTAAATGTAGAAGTCTCACAATTAGATATTGTATGCATTGTTTTTAACAGGCAGAGACAAGAACAAGTTCCCTATCTGTTAATTAAGCCTTTTGTATCTCTCCTTCTGAAGCATCTGGGAATGTCAAATAAGCCATTATTAATTATCACACACTTCTAGTCAACTTGATCATCCCACTGAAAGATTCAGACATGCTATTGAGGCTAGTTCTAAACCAGCTTTTGCCAGAATTTGCCAGGCCTCCTTCCTGACTGCTGCTGACATGGGTCATCATGTTAACTCAAACTACAGGAGGCTTTAGCTCTGAAAAATATAAATTGTTCAGTAAGTGTATGTTCAACTGAAAGCAAACATGCATGAAAGGGGCCTGTTTTAAGACATTCTGCTTTCAAATCAAGAAAGTGATGGCTGTTAAGTATTTTGGCAGTGCACTTGCTTCTCCCTATTGTTTTGCTAAAGCAAGTCACTGCATAGACACGTCAACTTTTTCCTGTGTCTTCACTCTCTGCTGGTCCCCACTGTATCACGCTACAGCAATAACATATACTGGTTTTATGTAACAACTAATAGGTGAAAAAAAAAATTTTTGGAGGTCACATTTATGGAGTGGAGAGAAGGAAGCCAGTTGTCCCTGGATACCATTATCATGCTTGTTATATGCCCATTAATTTAGAATTTAACATATTCTTAAAAGAGCCAAGTAATTAATTGTCCCATTTTAAAATATTTTACAGTTTTAAAGGAAATTTTCAAAGAAAATTTAGCATGTTTCCAGGAGAAGAATCTGGGTTTTTAATGGTTAACAACATTTTAAAGAAAATCTTCGATTTAATCATAAAAATATTTACAATGGTAGAGATACCACAGGTATCATTGTGCATTTGTGGATGACAGTGCCAAGTAGTAAGTTATGTAAAAATAACCTGAATTACTAATAAGGTGCATGGTTGGAGAATTTTAAGCTTTAACACAAAATATTTGTGCACAGCAGAAGTTCTTTAACATCATACATCAAATCCGACAACAATGTGACTGGATATGAAAATTAGCAATATACTAAAAATGGAGCAATTCAGGGGGGAATATAGCAGCATACATCTTAGTTTCAAAATTAAATTATTCTCTCTTTTGCAATTACTGCTATTCCCCATTTCCCTGCTACATAGTCACAGAACAAATTTGGGGGTTTTCAGTTTTACTAGTTTTTCCAGTCTCTTGTGTTTTCCATTTTAACTTTATTTTCTAAGATGTAAAAGTAAGACTGCCAAGTTTTGTGGGTTTTTTCCTCCTGAAAGGTCATAAAGTGACCAGAGCTTTTATTTGAGTTTGAATGAAGTGATCTCAGCAGCAATGAGAGTTTAAATTTAAGCTTTTGTACATTGTATGTAGAGATGATGTGATGGGCTGACAGTTGTAAAAAATAAAAAAAAATTAAAAATTCTTGCCAGAGTAGCCTTATTTTACTTGAAGAGTCAGAGGGAGGGCCAGGAGCATGAGGTTCTTTTCCCATCAGTATTAGCCAGAGAAAATAAAATAGAAATCCCAAACCAATGCCTGCTCTGTCATCTTGTTTAAGACTGTACTTTAAAAGCAAATATAGTATTCCTACTGCATGACTACTTATATATTTCTGACAAATTCAATAGTCATTAAATACAAAAAGAGCAAAAAACCCCATTATAATCTGATGAAAAGAAAAGTGTTGCTTGGACACACTGTGGGATTTGGACAGCAAAAGCCATTTTTCATAGTTCCACGCAGTTGAAAATTCAAGGAGACAGGAGTCAAGAGATAAATGCTCTTGGCACCCATTGTAATATTTTGTAGAAGCTCTGTTTAATTAAAATATAAATTATCTCATTACTAACACCAAGAATACCTAAAGTAGTTAGCACGGCTCTCAACAAAGTATGAAACATAAAATAGAAACCAATTACAAGAAGTTTGGAAGCAGACATTGCACTAAATAGAGGATTACAATTGTTTGATGTAGATGTGCACAAATTAAGTGCTGTGAGGAAAGAAGGCAAACAGGAAAGCTGACTCTTGAAAAAGCAAGTTCTTTCTTTCCTTGCTCATTAGTTCTCTACCAACTACCTGAGAAGCGATGATCACTGATTTTTTTGACTTAGGTTTCTTTATGGGTTCTTTTATATGTTTAAGTTTGTGTGGAAATAGCATTTTTCCTTTTAGTAACCCAGGTTTAAGGGGAGATTAGTGAACATGTAAAAATGGCTAAAGTTAAAGGAACTGTGCAAGGCTTCTGAAGCCTTGGAACATTCAGTCACACTGAAAGCTCCCCCTCCATTTGCACATGCATGGGTAGGAAAAAAAAAAAAAGAAAAAACAACCCCAAAACCATCAAATGCGTACTACTGGATTCCTGCCACAAATGTCCTTCTGTATTTCTCCTTCGAATAGATGGTCTGCAACAACCAGTCAGACTTCTGTTTGTGTCCCATCCTTCAGCCATGCTGGTCCTAACACCTAGTCTCTGAAAAATGTTGTCATCTCTTAGTATTTAATAGCTAAGGGCCTGGCTGGTCTGATGCTAGAAACTTTAATAACAGCTAGGACAAGAGCGATGGTAAATAACATCATGCAAAAAAGAAATAGTCTTAATTTTCCAGCTTTAAAGTATATCAGACACTTCAGAATCAATAGATATCATTGTCTTCCATGTCAGTTCTGATTTAGGTCTAGGAGAGTTGAAATACAAACCAGAATTTTCCCCGAAATTTCATTGCAGAGGATTTTGGAGTTCACTGGAGGGAATGGTATTACTACTTCCCTGGGCTTCCCCCCATCCCAACAACATATTTATGCCTTCTACTCCTAAACGATCAAAGAAACTTAAAGTATGGCTACTTCTACAGATCTCAAGATCACTGGAAGTCTCAAGAGAAAACATGCTGAGAATCTTGAATCAGTTTTCATAATCAAAGATTGGGATATAAAAACTCACAAATCTTTTCAGACTAACATGTCTGGGTTCCTGGAAAAATACCACCACCTCCACCCTCTGTCCTCCATCGACAGGGCACTGAAATTCAGCCTGATCCAATGGTCCAAACATGGATTGTCCATTGTATCTTTATTCCTTGTGAAGAGGTTTGAAGGAAAAAAAAAAAACCAAAACATAATGCCAGCTGTATTGACAATTTTTTTTTTAAATAAAAGTCCAACTGAGCAACCCTGTAAAACCCAAAACTGTAATTTACCTGATATAAGAGACACCCAAATTAGCATGTACACTAACTATTATACTGGCACTATGACCCACTTCTAACTGATTGTCTCACTGTAGCTTATAGGGATAGTGCAAAGCATATACCTAATAAAATCTATTCCAGTATTCAAGTACAAGGCTGCTCTATGCAGCTGTAAGACTCTGCATGCCAAACCAATACATATGTGAGCATAGAAAAAGAAAAAAAGGAAAAGATGAAAAAAAGCTTTTGGAAGACAGACTTTTCCATCATTTATGAAGATACATTTTTTTTTTGTCATGATGAGGTAACTTTTAAAGTTATTCTATGAACTGCATCCTTTGAATTACACAATTCTGCATTACACAAAAGGCGACCTTTTCAGTATGATTTATGGGAGTTAACTGGACATTCAGACCCTTTCCCTAAAGGTTAGTGTGGTTATAATCAGGAAGGAAAAAGAGATGGCAAGCTATTCAGCAAAAGATAAAGTGTTCAGGTCTGTTCAATGTCTATTTATTTTTTATATTTTGTCTCAAAACTAAGTCAGTTTCTAAGGAGTGGAAACTGCTCTGATTTCTGAAAAATAAAAATTAAATAAAATTCTCTGCCTACAGAGACTCTACATGAATTCATGTCAGACCAATATGCATTTAATTATGTGTCTTTGACAGCAAAGACTTGAGTTTGCAACAGGTTGGGTAATTTACCTCTGGCAGCAGTCTGCCACAAGCTTCTGGAGAAATTGCACACAGAACTCTGTCATCAGCAGAATTAGAAATCCCCACTGCACATGGCTTTGTTGCACAATATGATGCTTAGATATCTATTAAGGTACAAGTTTTCAATTTCAATGGGGACAACAGAGGAATTCTCTGATACTTAAAGGTTAAAGACATATTTCTTTGGAATAAAGGTTAAAAGTTGAGGGGAGGACTGATAAGGAAGTCTTCTTTCCTTTGGAAACAAGGACTAAACATCTCATCTAGCCAGATATTGTGTTTGCAGACAGCTAAAAGCTAGAAACACTACTTTAAAATTAAAATTAATATTATTGTAAGAACTGAGATTTCAGCCTCTCAAAGCAGAGAAAAAGAATCCCAGAAACAAATAAAAAAAAACCCCTAAACTAGGACATCTTTCTTCTGCACTTATCCACACCAAAGCCTAGGCCTTATTTTCTGTATTTTAGCAAAGCCAAGTCACAGTTCATTTTGATTTTCTGTCTGCTACAGTTTCTTTCTTCCGAATTTATGTTTGTCCCTCCTGACAGTTGATCTTTCAGCTGTACACAATTTTGAAGTTACAAAAAATTATTTTTACTAAACACTTTAGGCCACCACACTTTAGAAAACATGAGCAAATGTCAAGGTTTAGCCTCGCAGGCAGGTTAAAGTACAATTTAGGTGTTTACCTCTCCCTCCCCAGAAGCAGGAGAGAACATGGGTGAAAAAAGAAATTTTAATAAGAAAGAAAAGGAAGAGAATAATTATAAAGAATATACAAGTGATGGACAGCACAATTTCTCACCACCTGAAGCCAATACTCAGCTAGTTACTGAGCCTGCCCACCTCCCACTCAGCCCTCAGGTATATATGGAGCATAACATCATATGGTATGGAATATCCCCTCTGGCCAGTTTGGGTTAGCTGGCCTGGCCATGCCCCCTCCCCAGCTTCTTGGGTACCCCTCACTTTCTAATTGGCAGGACAGTATGAGATGCTGAAAAATCCCTGGATGCTTGGCAACAACTAACCAACATTGTTCTCATCCTAAATCTGAAGTACAGCACTACACCAGCTGCCAGGAAGAAAAATCAACTCTATCCCTACTGAAATCAGGACAGCAAGTAATATATCAGCCTGGAGAAAAACTATGAAAGTGCCATAAACCTTTCAGTTCTGGGAATTTCAGATAATTCTCCCATCCTTCTAGCTTTCCTTCCTTCCTTCCCAAACGGAACACATATTATTCTTACAAGTGTTTGTCAGCAACCAGAACACATCTATCAATTTAACACTAGAAGAAAATTCATATCTACCTTTCCCAGCAATTCCCAGTCTACTGACCTGGGTCTTTTCCAACAGTTTGGACTGAATTTCTGTGTCAAGAAAAAGTCCAAGGGGAGCCCTTTTTGTCAATTTTTTTTTTTTTTTTCAAAAGCCATCTTTGTTCTCAGTTCTTTATTTTCATGCTTACACTTCTAACTGAGATCATTGGACAGTACTTCAAATTTGTCAGAGATATTATTTCATTTTCTCTAAGTTAACCTGCCACCTAATTTTTTCTTGGACTTCACTTGCTACATGTCCTGTTTAACACTCCTCATTTTACTGAAACAAACATCTATAGTTAAGTCTTGGTCATCTTTTCCTTTTTTGCCTACAACATTTATTTCTCACAGTATAACTAAAAAAAAAATTAAACAACATATTTTTATTCCCCAAAGTTACAAACCTTGCATCTGTTTAAACCCTTTACTTCTCCTGCTTCTTTTCTCAGTGTCTTTCACCTAATAGTTTGTGTCATATCCTATATCCAGAAAGATAAGTTCACAATTCTAGCTCAGATTATGTATAAGTGAAAGCCTCTGTTCCTTCCCTCACAGAAATAAAGAGTTCCCACTCTTTCAAAAACCAAAAACTGAGAGTTGACGAACCTATTGAAGAAGCGTTGAAATTCAAACCTACACCTGAGAAAGATGCTATAACTGCTGTTGGGAATTTTACAGTATTTCTTGTGTTTTTCACTCAATATATATATACACACTACCAGCTTACAAACACTGAATTATCTATACCAATCTGCATTTCATATAAAGAGCTTCTAGGTCCTCATACCAGCTAGGAGTAGAAACTCTAGTTTTGAATTATTTGGCTAAAATTAGAAGAAAGGAGATATGATGCTCATTTTCCAGCTATATATTAAATATACATTCAGTTGAGATGTATTTATATCCACTTTGCACTACATAGAGGGCATTCAGGACCACACATTTTCATACTTTTTCTCTCCTCCTTACCTACAATTAAAAAACAAAAATAGAAACACCCAAACATACACACATTTTCACTGGCCACCCAAGAAACTAAATAAGGAATTTCATAAAAGTATATGCAATTAAAAAAAAAAAAGCCACACCCAACACCACAGTCCCCACAAGCAGGTGTTAGTATTTCAGATATCCTACGTAAGGCAGTTGAACCAAGGTCTCAATTTAAACTGAAGTCCGATTTCCCATCTAATAGAAAACTGAAAGGAAATTTTGTAAGAGAGGAATACAGATAAGTGTACAGGGCTGAGTCCCACCTGCCTCACCTTAATGTCATTAAGGCATTAAGAATAGATTCTGATATGTTTATAAAGAATTAGTAATAAATCATAGAATTGTAGAATAGCTAGAGTTGGAAGGGACTCCCAGAGGTCATCTAGTCCAACCCCCCTGCAAGAAGCAGGGACACCCCAAACAAGATCAGGTTAAATCTTCCTGCTTAGGCAACAGCAAACTAAGTTCATTGTCAACAGTCTGCCCACAAGACCAAGGTGAGTAACCACATAACAGTCACTATCCTGTGATTTTTATTTTTTTTAAAAAAAAAGAAAAAAAAGAGTCTACTCAGGACTGTTAAGCATAACAAGAGATAAAACTTCCATTTTAAAAGTCCTCTCCTGGGAGGAAACACTAAAGTGTCTCTTCATTGCTAATAGCTACTATTTAGCAGTGTATAAAGTTTAATGCACTTCTCAGCATTACTTGTGACCTGCTTCTCAGAGGTGAGCCAGTGAATTGCTTTCAAACAGAAAATATGAAGCTGCTTTCCCCCTACAGTTATTTAACAAACATTACATCAATGCAAAAGACTCACTCATTCAAGAGAAATACAGAGATGAGAAATCTGTTTATCATCCCAAGAACATTCAATATTTCAGGGACCAGAAGCAGCAATGCAAAATTAGACATGAGCTAAATTAGAAGAGAAAAGCACATGCACAATACAACAGTTCCCTTTATCTGCTTGCAATCCTGAAAACACGATAAAACAGCAAGAAATAAAAAATGACACACAATTAATTGTCTCTAACTTCTAGAAAGTGCTGTCAGTTACACTCAGCAATTAAACCTGTTTCTATATCACCTATTCTAGCAGGATTGTGGAAGAAAATTAGTAGCTATATTTACACCATAATGTATTGTGCTATCAGACTGATAGAATTCCAGACACACACTTAAAACATTTTATTAGCTGTGAGTATGAAATACTTTCAGTAAAAATGTCAAGTCTGCATTGCAATAAACTGCTATTTTAAAACAGTCCACTTTAGAACTAAGCTCTCCAGTTTAGCCTGGAGGACAATTAGAACTGAATGCCAGCAGATAATTTGGAGGTGTAGGTATTTATGAAAAATATAACAAAAGGGGTTTCTCAGCTGATGTAAGCTTTTTTTTTTTTTTTTGTAAGAAGAAATGAGGAAGGGTATGGAAAACATTTTCAATCATGGAAAATGAGAAGTAAAAAGTTCTCGTCATTCAGGATAGGGAGTATACTCTATATATAAGAGGTTCATAAGCTTCATAATACAAATTCCCTGGTAGGACTTCAGTTTATTAAGTTATAAAAAGCAGAAAAAGTGCAAAAAATTTAACTGTAGCATAAAAACAACACTGTCAGCAGAAATCACTCATCACTTGTTTGCTACCTTGTAAACAAGAAGATGTAACTAAGAGAAAAGCCATGTTATACTACAGAGGCATTTTTAAAATACTTGCTCTTGTAAATTTATCACTGTTTATTTCCACTTTCTGCTGCATCACCCAGTGTTCAGCACATTCCTTCAAAACCTGTGGTCATTGGGGTTGGGTAGTTCTTTTTTGAGACCAGAAAACAAGCCCTAAAAACACCAACCAATATCACTTTCATTGTCAGGTGGCATACTATATATCTGGCTCCTCCAAAGTACTGTAGAATTATATTAACATAAACATTTTCTCATTAAAAACAAAACAAAAAAACCCCACAAAACAAAATGTTACCTTTTTAGATTTGTAGAGTAGAATAGAGAAAAAAATTGTTTTGATACACCTTATGCCCTATACTTTCAATTAATACAGAGAGGCTACATCTAGATTCCTGTCCTCTCTCCTCACAGGTGAAGATTTCACAAGGCCAGTTGAGGACCAAAAAGGTTTTAGAACAGGAAATGTTGAAAGACCCCAATCTACTGGCATAGAACAGAGAAGGGAAAGATGCTGGAGGGAGAACTTTGGAAACAGCACAACAGGAGATGAACATTACCTCTGCAGATGAGCAGTGCCAGTTGTCAAGCTTATTTCTACATTTCACTGCATCAAAGAAAAAGGTTTTGTACCCAGCTGAGTAGCAAATAAGACTGGCAACTAGCACACAAGGTATCCTAGTTTTCTAAGAAGCAGTTCTGCTTTGAAGAAAGAAGAATACAAAAGGATTTTTTTCCCCACCCCTCTAGATCAAGCCAAAGATTTAAATCACAGGATTTCATTATCAAAATATTTTGACCTTTACCATTTCCATCCAATTGGAAATAAATAGCTCAAAGGACAGTTGTAGAAAGCATGAGTTCACAAGCCTCGAGAGATATACACTGATTTTTTTTTTCTCCCTAGCAAGGGATAATGTTTTAATCTAAAACATGAACTAAAGTTCAGTGATAGCATCCTCCTATCAATAACTACACCACACAGCTACTTAACTATTTAGATTTTTTAACAGATATAAACCCGATGTCTGATGGTATTACTTCTCATTGACTGCCAGAGTAGTCCCTTTCAAATCCAGTGTCATAAATTGCACTTATATAATTTACATGATGCTACACATCACCATACCTGGTCTCTGGAACAGCAAGTTATGATGAGCAAAAGCATGGTACAGCCATTCAGAGAACAGAGGTTTTTTTGAAGATGAAATCACTTGAGTCTGAAAAGGTATCTGAAAGCTGATGTAACAGGTGGTTTGCAAGTAAAGCAAGAAGAATCCTCCACCACTACAGGATGAAATAAAATCAAGAAGAAAGAAATGGGAAAAAAAGATCTAAGTAGAAGAAAGAAAAAAGAATTAAAAATCACATATATAAATATTAAGCTAGCTTGCATACCTATGGACACATAATCAAAGTCCAACCCCCACCTCTCCACTTGCATCCATGGCAATGGAAGAAATAAGAAAACTGAGAGCATAGTACTCACATACTTGATGCTATGACACAGATCCACAATGAGACTACAAGTTCTGCTTTATGTCACAACCCTTATACCATAGTCCTTGAAACATATGGATCTTTCAAGACATGCAGGCTATAAGGAACAGCACCACTCACATGCAGGTGTCTGATAGGTTCAGTTACTCCAAATTGATTGCATCTGGCTTCTGGTGTCCAGAAACTTCTTAGAGCATGAACCTTAAGGGACTAAATGAAGCTAAGACCTGCAGGTAGAATTGTAGATATTCTGTATTCCTTTGGTCACTTTTTCCTTGCCCCAGTGTTTGGGCAAGAAATAAGAGAAAAACTGTCTGGAGTTTATCCATACTGATGCTTAGGTATGAGAGGAAATCCCACTGTGCTTGAAAGCACAATGCAAAACAATAGGTGGAGACATGTCTCATCTTTGCTCAGCTTTATTATGGGTGCAGTGGTTATAATTCTGTTCTTTGTTATGTGGAGACAGATAGCACAGGACAAATAGAAACAAATGCAAGAGTATGAAGTGAGTGTGGGTGAATGGAGTAGGAAATAAACAGAGCAATGCTTGCTCAAATAGAGCTAGAAAGCCTATTAATATTAATGTGCTTCACCTAGTCTTTTGTTCACAATTGGAAACTTACACATGCTAAACTTCCTAGCTGTAGTTAATGCAGTTCTATCATCTTTTAAAAAAGTAGGAGTCCCTGGGTAAATGAGAATATCTGATTGTTCTTTGGAAGACTTTTTCAAACTCCTACACAAATTGTATTAACACAGTTCTTCATTAAATCTCCAGGGCAAACCTAAACACCTACTGAAATTCAAGAAAAATTGTATTTTGCTGATAAAAAATGAGAATTAGGTTAGACACCACATACCTTCCCTCTAAGTCTTCCCTGTGCTATCCCGTAACATCAAGGACATAAGCAGGGGATACAGGTTTCAAGAAGGAACTGGTAAAACTGTTGACCTACAAACAAACTCTACAATACATGAAATTTGTCATAAGGGATATGAACTGCTTCAGACCATCAGAAGTCTCACTGTACTTCGATGAAAGAAGAGTATTAACTCAGTTGATGTGTTGGCTAAATTCCAGCTCTGATAATTACATTCTGAATACTTAAATCTCCGTTGTCAATTTACAGGCTGTAATAGGTTATGTTCATCTATATAAGTATAATCATACTACCCAAGCATCTTGTAAATGCCCTTAAACTTGTCCTGTGAAGATGCAGGTTCTCCTAAGAGGCATGGGTTGTTGTCTTGCTCACCGAAATAGGACTCGGACCAGCTACTCCAATATATGGTGCTGTTAAGACCTACTGTCTGCTTTTAAACACGAGGAAGCTCTGTGGATCATTCTCTGCTAACAGACAGTGTAACTGCTAGGTCAGATTGGTTTGAAAGATATATGATTCCAAATCTCTAAATCAGTTTGTGAATAAAACTTCCATTTCCCTTATGAAGTGACAAGGATCGAAAAACCATGAAAATCTTTTACCTGTTGTCTGGCTCAGTCATACAGCTGAAATAGCGGCAGCCACTAGACAGCAGAGGGTACAGTGCCCCTGCACATTACTTTTGTTTCTTGGGGAATATACTATGGCTGAAAAACATCTCAGGTTTGTTCACTGAATGTTAAACATTAAAAAATGATGTTGGTTCAGAAGCAGCACCCTTTTTATCATGCAGTGCCACCCTAGTGCTCATATGGTTTTTGTTTCCACATCACAGATATTTCTCCATGTTATTTCACTCTGCACTCTGCATGGTATGGGTCAACACTAATTCAGAAATCCTGACTTATTTTCTTTAGCTGGTCTATTGGATGCAGTGGAAAAGTGATTGCTTCTAGTGTCTGCATTGGGTTTTGATTAGGGTTTGATTTTGTTTTATTTCTGCCCAGAGAAACAGATTAGAAAATTGCAAATAATAAATGACATTCAGTCATTATTGTACCACTTTCCCATTCAACACAGTTTTGAGGTCTTCAGTGTAAAATACCAAGTTCATATCAATCCCTGGTCACATCAAATATTCAGAATGGTTGAAGACTCACAGGTAAACACACCTGATCTCCCTAGATGTATCTTGTATTGCAAGACTGTAGTGTGGCCATCAGAAGAGCTAATGGAGTTTGATCAAAAATGCATTAGAACCACCATATCAAAAACAGCAGTAAAAGAAGAAATCCAGAAAAAGTAATCTGACATAACTAGTAGAGAAGGAGATCTGCTAAGTCCCATTCGTTAGAGTTTGACTTGTGCCCTGAAGCATGATGACTTATCTTTCTTTTGAAAAGGGAGAGACACTCTTTCAAAAATATTTTATATAGATAACAATATTCCCAACTGCATAAAACTGTATCTGTAATGATGTTATTACAGTAAGTTTTATGGTTTAATTATGCACTGGGATAGAGTAGTTCCTTTTAAATGTAGTGCCTGTCAGTGAATGTTTCCATGTCATTGTGTTATAAGAGGATGCAAATAGATATCATTTTGGCCCCGTTTCTCTTCTGATCTTTACTTGTGGAAGGAAAGGAGAATATCTACAGTTTGTTTTGTTTGGGGTTTTGTTGTTATTATTGTTAGTTGTGTTTTTTTTTTTTCTTATTTGTGTGGCACACTCCATTTACTGCTTTACATCAAGCAAGATTGATAATTTTCTTTACCATCCCCTTCTTACATACATGTCACTCCCCATCTCTCTTTTTCCTTACCTTTGTAGGACTTCTGTGGACTATCATCCCCACTGGTATTTGGAAGTGGCAGAGAATTCTCACAGCTGAGTAGCAGGCATTAATTACTTACACACTATTTGTATAGCACTTCATTTTATTTTTTTTCTAGAATTAAATAATAATTTCAAAAAAGCAAAAAAGAAACCACATCAAAACAACACCACATCTAAACAACCAGTTATGTGTAGCAAGAAACAATTTACTGTTTAGCAAACTGGCACAGAACAGTTTCACTTCTGTAAAAGTAAAGTCCAAGTGCACCTCGGCTACTTTCTATCACCAGTAATTCAGCTCTTTGTTTCCTAGTCTGTTCTTAACTATGTAAGGAATAAGCTTTGAGTGTACTACTCTGTAATTCTGCCTTATCCAAATCATACACAGTCACTCACCAGTTACTTAACAAAACTGCAAAGTGCTGTATAAATTGACTCTGCAGAAGGTATCATAGAGTCTCCAAGGATTAAGAAGCAGTCACTAAGTACTGTGTATGTTTCAGTGAGAAAAATAGGCCAAGGCTCTTTAAACTGAAGAAGGATAGATTTAGATGAGATATAAGGAAGTAATTCTTTACTGTGAGAAAGGTGAGGCCCTGTCACAGGCTGCCCAGAGAAACTGTGGCTGCTCCCTCCCTGGCAGTGTTCAGGGCCAAGTTGGATGGGGCTTTGGGCAACCTGGTCTAATAGTGGAATATGTCCCTGTCTGTGACAAGGGGGTTGCACCTGGATGATCTTTGAGGTCACTTCCAAACCAGACCATTGCATGATTAGACCATACCTATGCATGGGACAACAGCTTAAGGTCCTCTTCAGTTTAAAATAAAAACCAAACCACAAGCCAAGCTGACATTGTTCTGGAATCTAAAATCAGTCTCAAATCTTCCACTGAGCATTCCTGACTATGGACCTTTCCATCTAGATATTTAACATTGATTTAACAGGATGCTGTGGCAGAACTACATGTATTTCAGCCATCTAAGATGAGGAAAATAGGGAAATACTGAATAGAACTTGCTTCCAGTAGCCTTACTTTTCCTCTAGCTATCATCTTCAGACAAACCCATGTTGAAAGTCCAAAAAACCCACCTTAGGATGCATAAGGATCCACAATAAGTATCCACTTGCAGTATAATACATGTGCAGGATTTGTAACTTAGTCTGAACTTAATACGCTATATCTGATCGTTAAGGCAACTATTCCCATCTCCACTGATGTAACTTAAATGAGATTGTAGTAAATAGTCTGTAAAAAATAATCAAAGTGCATAATGTAAAAAGAATTTCTTACTTTTTCTAAATATTAAAACTGACATTAGGAGGGGAACAGCTTTTTATATTCTCATGTTTTATGTGTTGTTTGAGCCATCTGGTTGGCAGTCAGAGCAAGTGAAATGTCATTCTCTTCATCTCCACAAGAGAGGAATATAGACTGATTTTCCTACCCTAATGTGGACTGATGTAACAAGACATAAAAGCTTTTACCTGGAACAGAGCCTAGGAAGACCCCAGTGACAGCTTTTATGGCATTTCAATTCTGCTTCTGAACATGAGAAATTGGCCAGTCCAAGAGTTGGTGACAGCTCTTTGCTGCTTGTCAGAGAAGAACCTGACACCAAGGGCAGACCAGAAGGTTCAGAGACAATGTTTTTATTGAACCTCAGCCAAGATCTCATCTCTGAACTGAGACAGGATGGTTGTTCTGGTCGGAACAGTAACTGACACATCGTCAGCAGGTCAGATCAAGATTTACATCTATACAACATCGCAGAACAAAAACCATGTTTATTCTCCTGCAACATCCCTGCAACAGGATTATGTTCCCACACAGATATCTGGATAAAGTTATCCACTCCCTTAGACATCCTTCAAGTAGGTAACAGATCCTAATGTGCATTCCTTAAGACTACACTTTTATGTGTCCTTTAAGGAAACATTTACATAAGGTATACTCAGCAACATGTATTCTAGACAGTAATCTTTGTCTCAGTATTTCTGTCTTGCACAGGTTGTCCAGCAAATAAGAGTTGAAATTTTGAGAGAATTTCCTTCCTTCTCTCTTTTCTCCCTGCCCATGGGTTTTTCCCTGCACCAGTGGGTTTTATCTCAATCTCTGTGCCATAATCAGGCAGATGTCTAGAAAAGATGATTTTCCATAACTTTCAGACACACGGCCTTTGCTATGCTTTTTATAGAAATATCTGTCCAAACAGTTTATTTCAGTTCTGTAGCTGTTAGTGTAAGGATCACTAACAGAAATGCACAAACCAAGCTACCTCTTGCAGCTTGAATGAAAGTTTGTACCATGACAGAGATGAGATTTCAAATCCATCATCATCATACCTCACATGTTTTTCCTCAAGAACGCAGACTCCAAGTCAGTGCCAGCACTGGAAGAGGAGATCCTGTTTTGTAGAAGTGTGTCTGTTGGCATGGATACAAACGTTAGATGCTGTTGAACTGTCTGTGCTAAGCCTCCCAAGTGATTTAAATACAGCAAAGTTAGTCTTATGATGAGAAGGTATTACCTTTGAACAGCCTTAACACATATCTCTCTCACACTGTTTTACTAAATATCACCTGTTCAGCCCCAACCCCCATTTGCAACTAGCTAGCAGCCAAAGCTCTCTTCCCCATAGGATCTGCAGATCACAGGTATCTGAACAAAGCAGCTTCCACCACTGGCCTGTCTTACAGAAGGATACTGCCTTGGTATTTTTCTGTTTCCATATCTTTTTATCCTTGCAGAGGGCTTCTGCAGCTTCAGTCAGAGGAAGACACAGCTGTCTGCAAGTACCTCACCACTGAGCGTCTAATTTTGAATATGCAGAAATTTAAAGAAAATTCTATAGTAAATCACCGAACAGTGTATATTTTCAAGTCTATCCTCAAAACCAATCTCTATGTCTGCTCATAACATTGCAGGTTCTCACAGCAAAAGGAATCATCTAGTCATTAGTCACACTTGCTCTCCTCCTGGAAGGTTCTTGCTTACAAAACATTATCTCAACATTTATTCTCAAGGAGGAACAAGAGGATGGAAGAGTCTGTCCTCCTTTATTTGAAATTCTGCCATCTTACATACTGCCTACACAAAGCCTTGTTTGAAAGGCAGCAATGGGAACAATTACTAGTACTTGTAGGTGTGAAATCAAATATTTCAGACTGATGATTCAAGCACAGAGAATAGCAACACTACATGGCCAGTGAATCCTGGCTTGCTATGTATATAATGTAGTTTTCTCAGCACACACAGTATTGTGCATTTTCACCCTCAGCACCAACAGTTTCTAAAAATCTTAAGATAGTTTTGAGTCAAAATGTCATGTAAAGAATATTCAGTCTAAAGATGCACCCTGTGTAAGAAAGGAATCTTCTAAAATTCATTATTTTCTTTTTTTCTATTGCCTCTACCTTGCTAGCTGAGAACTGATTTTAATTGTATATGAGTCATAGTTTATGTATGCCTTGGTCTTCTAATCAATCAAGCAACATATGACAATAGGAAAATTATCGAAGCCAAAACCTAAATTACTTATTTGTGCTAAAAAAATATCTAAGTCTCATAAGGAATGTTCAAAATTCACAGCACAAAGTATCAAGAAAATCAAAAGTATATGTAAATATATGAATAAAACAACACTATAGTGCTTAAAGTAATATTTTTCTGAATGAGATTCCCTGTCCAATTAGCAAGTCACAATGGTTGCTATTTTTGTCAAGAAAAAAAAAAAGCGAAACCACTCCAAAATTTCCAAAAGATACCTCTATATTGCATGTCAATACAGATAAAATTAAAATAGGTGATATTGCAATAGTAACCTTTTAGCATTAAGTTCACCGTTGAATATCCATGTTGTATTCATATAGTTACTGCCACTATCTGCTACTCTTGCATATTTGAAATATAAATTTAAAATATAGAGATAGTTGAACAAAAGCTTTACCACATATCTAACTCCTATTGGTATAAGAATATCTACCATAAAAACTTGAGTCCCGTCAAAGACATCCCTATTAGAAATAACCAGAAATCACCTTCTAGTAACACTCAGCAGTAATGAACATCTGGCTGTTTGGGGTCCTTGATGTCCAGGGAATTTTTGGGTTTAGGCATCTTTTATGGGAAAGCTGAGAATATAATTTCTGTCTCCTGAATAACAAAAAGTGCAACTGTATCTGCAGTTTCTGTTTCCCACATATTTAAATGAGATAGATGTAGAATATTTTCTAAGGATGTTTCTGAGTTGAGATAATTAATTTGTATTAATGATGTTGAGTATGATAATTTTCAACTGTTTTAAGCTCTTTAGTAACTATTTCCTCACAGAATATTTACTATGTTTTCAAGCTAATTTTCAAGAAATGTCTATCTTTCACTAAAAAACCTACATGCAAATCTACTGTAAACAGAAAAGGTTACATGCACAATAGCTGGAAAGTAGAAATAAGAAATTGTGCACAGGCCCCATGTTGCTTTATAGTGTTCAGTGCACCTTTTAACTTTCCTTTATGTGTAGGATTAAATGCTTCACTTTCAAAGACCAAAGAGGCTAGCTTAACAGGCCATTCTAAGACACTGGCATACATCTTACATTAACTACTACAAAAAGAAAGACTGAGAAATCTTTTAAAGCCTTGGGAACAAAGTTCATATAATCAAAACTAGGACTGTACTAAATGGGTAAATTTACAGAGGCAATCTTAGTCACTGAAGGCAAGGAGTGATCCTAGGAGGACTTAAAAAGACCTTAATTGGATCCTTCCCAGTACTGCCTACTGAGGGAAAAAATCAGAGCCTGTGGGACATGCTCACTAAGGAGAAGGCCTGAATCATTACAGCTATAAAAAGAATAAAACCTATATACATTCATACATATATATATATATATATATATATAAAAGAAATAAAAGAAACTAAGGACAAGAGGAATGAGCATAGCTGCAACTTGATGTGGCAAAAGAAAGTCAGTTCTACTCACTGTTCAAATTATGCACAAATTTAATTATGTTTAAATTCATGAGGGGGCGGAAATCCTCAAATTTCAAAATTAGCACAAAAGAGTGCAGGGATACTACTGTAGTGTCACAGTCCTGCAGCTTACAACTTGGAAGCAGCATGCCTCCTGGCTGCTCAAAACAGGACTATGGAATTAGGGCACTAAGCAAGAACTAGCAAGAACAGAAGCCACTTTCCTGTCAGGAAAACAGTTGTACTGCAGGTAACCTGTATGGGATTCACTGAACTGCTGAAGCTAGAATCAAATTGTTTTATGGAAATTATTCAAACAACTACCATCCACACTTCTTCACATTATCTCTAACTGTATTTCTCATACTTTTGACACTGCATTAAGAAGGGGTAAATAGTTGTAGTGATTTGACCCTGTCTGGAGGACAGATGCCTATCAAAGTCTCTCTGTTGGACATAGGAGAATATATTGGGAAGCTTAGGAGTCGAGGTAAGGACAGGAAGAGATCATTCCACAATTTGTGTCATGGGCAAAATGGACTCAATATGGACTAAAAAGGAAAAAAAAAACCATCTAATTTATTACATTACACACACACACACATGCACAGAGTGAATCCAGAGTTGGATAATGAGAAGTAAAACAGAGATCTGAGGGTTTCGGTTTGTTCACAAGTTGTTTTTCTTCTTAGTTGGGGGAGGGGGCATTCCTCACGTTCTTCTCCTGCACCAGTGTGGGGTCCCACCCACGGGAGACAGTCCTCCATGAACTTCCCCAATGTAAGTTCTTTCCCATGGGACTTCATCACTCATCATGTGACGCAGCATGGGTCACTTCTATGGGGTGAGGTCATTCAATGTCTCTCAATCTTCCTGTCTCAGGCTGCTGCAGTCTGGTTCTCCACAGAGTCACAAGCAGACCTGTTCTGGTGTGGGTCTCTCCACAGGCTGCACAGTTGGGGTCTCTGCTCCCCATCATTTTCCATGGACTGCAGGGGGACAACTCAATCCACCATGGTCTCCACAAGCTGCAAGGGAATCTTTCCGGCACCTGCAGTGCCTCCTTCCCCCTCTTCTTCACAGACCTTGGTGTCTGCAGAATTTCTTACATCTTCTCACTCCCTTCTCCAGTGTCAAAAAGTGCCTGCTTGTGGGTTGGTTTTTTTTTCTCTTAAATGTGATTCCCACAAGTGCTATGACTGATGGGCTCGGCCTTGTCAGCAGCAGAGTCTTGCCTTGAGTCCGTGTGGTATTTACTCTGTCGGGCCTTGGGAAAGCTTCTAACTGTGTCTTGCAGAAGCCAACCCTGCAATCCCCCCTCCTCCACCACAACCTCACCATGCAAAACCTTAACAGTGATTACCAGCAGCAAAGGACGATGATAATGGAGCATCACCAGGCATTACAGAGTAGTCAGTCAGGGTACATGTTTCTCTTCATGATGACTCCTATTATGTTTAGCTGTTCTCCCAGCTCTTCCTTACGGTAAAAGCAATGAAAAAATCCACATGATGCCAGAGTCTACTTGAGAGTTAATAGGTCTTGTGAAAGCAGAGGGGAATTTTTAGAGTCTTATAGTTGTGTGTGTTTAATCCCTCTTGGAGTTTTCCTGGTCTAGGAAAGGTTTTCCCAGGAAACCAACCTTCCTTTCTTTCTTTCTTTC